>VWZW01002496.1:136235-154049 GCA_013397115.1 Edolisoma coerulescens | reverse complement strand
CCCCACCCCGCTGTGCTGCACTGGTCCCTCACCACCATTCCCTGATGCTTCCCCCAGCTTTAATTCCCGTGGCCCAGCAAGTGACCCTGTTTGAGGGAGCCAAGCAGCACAGCCCGGCTCCTTAATCTTTACGGTGATGAGTGAGCATCATTTTTCACTGCCTCCATTTCATGCATGGAGTGCCTGAGACACAAAACGCGAAGTGACATCTTCAGGTTCCCCCAGAAATTAACTGACCAGTGGATAGGAACAGCCTCCTCCTCACACAGCCCTTCCCTTCCCTGATGATTCAGGGAAGCACCAGGACACTTTTCCCACACTGACAGCCCGGGCAGTGCTTTTGGATATTTGCAGAGAGAGCTTTTTCCCACTGCTGGCTCAGGTATTTTCACTTAACAGGTATTTAAATGCTCTGGGAAGTTTTTTTTTCTCCGCTGGAGCTGTTCAGGGTTCTTAACTTGCATTTCCTCGTGGCATCACCTCATTAATCCTCCAGCAAGTTCTCCTGCAAAACCAGAGGAATTGCACGCTTTTATTTTTCAGGAGTAAAACAGAGAAGGGAAATAATTCATACAGCCAATTGTAGGAGTTATATATCAAACAGAAAAAGTCAAGAAAATACTTTTTATTTTCTTTTTTCCTTTTTTTTCTTCCCTCTTGGCAAATGAAAAGGAAAGTGTGGTCCTTGGCCTTCCTCCCTGGCCTTTCTCTCCCTTTGAAAGCTTCTACCATGTTCCAGTCTGGAACTATTCACTTAACAGGTTTCCTAGTCCTCTGTCAGAATTGAAAAGTTGTAAATACATGAATGTCTTTAGCAACTGTATTTCACACCCAAAATGAGCATTTCCTGAGCTACTCAGTGGGGAAAAAGAAAGTGTTAATAAAGCCTCATTTGGAGTAAAAAACACTGCTCTGGAGCTGGGTTTTTTTGATTTCTTTAAGAAGAGTATGATTATGTTTAAGCAAATTTCAAACTGAAATTGCACTGAGCTGCAGCTGAAACATCAACTGGGAAACTGGGGAAATGATTGGATTTTTCTGCTTATTATTATTTTTAATTATTTCGCAGATTCTTTTTCAGCATTCTATTTTTGAAGTGGCTGTTTGTCCAGGAAAAAAATCACTGGAACATATGTGAGTTTTTGTGGGGCTTTTAGCAAACGAAAAAAATATTTTCCATGGAAAATGTCTCTGCTTCCCTCAGGAATGAGAAATTCTGATGCTCTTGGACCGAAGGAGGTGACCTGAGCCCCATCACACCGCAAGTTAATGAAGGGGTGGGTTTAGCTCAGTGTCCCACCTCACACGAGAGAGCTGGGATGGGGGGGTTTGCTTTCCCTGCCTCTGTCTTGTCCCCTTTTGAGGTCTGAGCAGAAGGAAAACCTTCCTTTTGGTCAGATCAGGGAAGCTGCATGGAATTCCTCCCTCCACACAGCTAAAGCTGGAGCAGCAACGTGGAGGCTGCCCTGGTGTCCCCTCTTGGGCTAAGGACGAGCTGCAGCCTCCCCCTCTGGACAAGGGGGAGCTGTCAGGGAATCAGCACAATGAAAGCATCATTTCCTCCCGAGTTTGAAGAGATAAAAAGAAATGGGGGGTTTGGGGATGTGGAAAGTCCAGGCACAGACAGCCCCCCCAGTGCCCATCCCGACGGGGAGGCATTTCCTGCCTTGCTGTAATCACTGGTGGGACAAGCAGGACAGACAAGCATTGCACCGGGAAAAGCTGCCCAGAAAAGATCCTACAGATCCTGTGGGGAGAGAGGAACCATTGTTCCTGCTGCCTCATTTCTCAGATCGGGCTCTCCCCTCCTCGCTGGGTGGGTGCTGAGAGGAAGAGGGGAGTGAAGCTGCTCCTTCCAGCACGGACACACCCCCTCCGAAAGTCACCTGTTCCCTTGCTGTGCAAATGAGCCAAGGTATTGATCAGTCAGGTGGAAAAATATCCCATTGTTGCTCCTGTTAGACCTATCCCGAAAAGCTGCTCCCCAGAGCCCCAGACAAAGATTTAGCAAAGGCAGTGAAAGGAAGGATTGTTTGGGGAGGTCCGTAGAGAAATCACTGGGCAGAGAAAGCACATAACATATGCTGATTAAAAGAAATGCCCTTGTGAGAGTGAAACTGCTCCCACTGGAAGCTGGAACACAACTCTGGTGTGTGTTCCTGCAGTCAGATTGCTGTGCAGGACCCCGCCGTGCACAATCCCATGGCAGGCCATGGTCTCCAACTCCAAAAATAGCCAGGGAAACAAGGCAGGAGAGCTGTAGCTGTCACTTTTCATGAACAGTGAAGTGACTTCTGAGAGTTTAAGGGATTCATGCAACTCAGGAAAGCTGGGAAACAGCCAGAACTGCTCCATCCATCCATCCATCCATGGACAGCACCTGTGCACAAATGGCTCTTGCTTTGAAATGCCCCTCAGAGAAATGGTGGCAAACCTTGGCCTGTGCACACTGGGGACAAGACAAACCACTGCTGGCCAGGAGACGTGGGGAGCTTTGAACTGAGCACAAAACTCTAGAAAAGTGGGGTGGGAAATGTGAGAATCCATGGAAACTGCTGCTAGGGAGGAAGGAAAAGCCAGGCAGATGTGGGGAGGATGCCCCGGCAGGAGGAGGTGGAACAGAAGCCCCGCACACTGACTGTCTTTACCTCCAAAAGTGGGAAAAAACAGAGAAGTCCCTGCCCCAAACATTTTGAGACCCCATTGTTTGGAGCCATTGGAAAATCTCAACATTTGGACTAAGATGGGCCAAATAAAAAAGGAAACACACTTTGAGGTCAGCTCTGCAAACTTCCCCGGTGTGGTGCCAAGAAAATCCTGATGATGGTTTGATTGATAGGGTTGTGTTGTAATTGCTCAAAACTTCTGGAAACCCACCCAGCTTCACACCACTTGTGTAAAAACCAAACTACAGAAACCCTGAGGCCCAGTCCTTCTGCACCTTGGAAATAAATGGTTTCCTAACCGGATCCTGTTCTGCCTCTTGGGGCCAAACTATGTGGGACCTAAGCAAAAGTTTGTGTGCAAAGACAAATATTGAGCAAAGGGACCTGCAGAGTGAAACAGGAATGCACTGCCTCCTCTGCTGAGGGCGGTCAGGAACAGCAGGAAAAGGGAGGAACTGTCTCTCCTTCACCAGAAATATTTGGCAGGAAGAAATCCAGGGGAGTTGAATGCACTACAGCCCCAGGGGGGAGGAAGGGTGCTCTGCAGTAGGGTGGCTCCTGGGCAGGCTCTCAGTGACCCCTCTCCCTGGGCACCTGTAGGAGCCTCCTTTGATGCCCCCGGGAGCCCCACGGGGCAGGAGCAGCAGCTGTCGGTGAACATCGATAGTGCACTGACCATGAGGGTTTCAAGGCTGCCAGACCTTTCCCAGACAAATCCCTCAAAAAACCTTTTCCACCTGCAGAGGCAGGGGACGGGTTGTTCTTGCCCAGTTCATCAAGAATCATCAGATCTCCTGAGCTGGAGGGACCCACAGGGATCACCCAGCCCAGCTCCTGTCCCTGCCCAGACACCCCAACACCCCCACCCTGGGCATCCCTGGCAGCGCTGCCCAAACGCTCCTGGAGCTCTGGCAGCCTCGGGGCCGTGCCCATTCCCTGGGGAGCCTGGGCAGTGCCCAGCACCCTCTGCAGGAAGAACCTGTCCTGATCTCCACCTAAAGCTCTCCTGCCACTCCAGGCAGCCATTCCCTCAGCAGGGAGGAAGAAGAACCTTCGTCTGCCTGTTTTAGTTCCCTGTGGTGTGGAAGCAGAGAGTCAGGAGCCGTGACAAGGATCCACTTCCATGGATGGGGTGACTTCAGCCTGACTGTCCTGAACAGCCCGGGGAAGACACAGGGGGGCCAAGGAGGGCAGAGATCATTTGGGCAGGGTGGAGGGACAGCACCCGTCTGCTGCCACACCCCACCCCAGAGTGAGGGCCGGGAAACTCAATTAAAAGAAAGCAGATCCAAAACTGATGTGGAAAATGGGACCTTTGGTGTCCTGACACACTGCCTTGATGCAGGATTTTGGGACTGGTAAAATCAAACATGGCTCTAAAAATATTAACTGGACAATTTCCCAGAAGAGCACTCGAGCGAGGGGGAGCAAAGTGCAGGGACCTCACCTGTGGCTCAGAGACCCTCGGGATTCAAGGTGGGAGATTGGGGAGTATTTTGAAAAGTTCTGCCCTGTGCTGTCCTCATTCTTATCCTCTTCCTTCGGTATCCAGCACTGGCCCCTGCCAGAAGCAGATTAACCCTTTCCTGACCTGGAGAGGCTGCTAGGATGTGCCTCCTTGCCTGCTGTGCTCAGGCACCAGCTTGCACTGTCTGCATCCCCTCTTTAATCAGGTGTTGTTGCTTCTGATTTTAAGGAGGGGCAGGAGGAGGGTCCTGGTTCTGGCCTATCAGCTGTTTGTGAGAGTGGAAGAGCTGCAAATTGACATTTGTGGGGGTTGTGTTTAGGAACTTCTATTCTTGCTCCTCTTTATTGCTTGCAGATGTGTTCTTGTGGGACTCCCTTGCTGCTGAACTCCTGGAATAATTCAGCCTCTGAAACTGGGCTGACAGGAGAGTAGGAGAGTCCCTTGTTAGCATTTAGAATCAAATGAAACCAAACCAAACCCAAATAACTGGGGCTGCTGTGAAGCCTTTTCAGGAAGATCTTCATTCTTCCAAGGACCCCGGAGTGTCTCGGCACCTGTAGGGTGAGTAAACTCATTGCCAAGCAGGTTTGACTTGCCATGGCTTGCAATAATTTTGCAAGGGAAAAGGGAATTTGAGTGATGTAATGACCCCAATCTTGCTGTACTCTTTGTATATTCATTCAGCTCAGAAGGAAAGCACAGAGGATGGACAGACATTGTCCAGAAATGAAGGAGGATTCATGGCTGATACCCAGTTACGGGTTTGCCTTGGTGTCCGGAAGATCCCTTAGAAAAAATCAGTGTGACAACTTTGCTGTCTGTGATACGAGCCATTGAAGAGGGTGGAAAAAGCAAAGTGCACTGAGAAAGAAAATGTGCTGAGAAATGAGAATTACAGATTCATGGAACGGTTTAGGTTGGAAGGGACCTTAAAGCTCCATCCCATTCCACCCCTGCCATGGGCAGGGACACCTTCCACTGTCCCAGGTTGTTCCAAGCCCCGTCCAGCCTGGCCTTGAACAATTGATTTGTTTAAGATTTGACATAACAGTTTTGGCCCCCAAGATGGAAATGAAGTTCTAATGAAAAACCTCCATGAAATGTACCAGGAGCTAAATATCACAGAGAAGACCTCAAGAATGAGCAGAAACAGGATGAAATAGTTCAAAATCCAAAGCCATGAACCTGCAAGTAAAAGTTTCCTTGAGCAGGGCACTTGATAAACCCTTTCTGTGTCAGACAGAATTCCCAGCTTGAGCCATGGCAGTGAGAACTGGTGATGGCCACACATGGGCTGAGGGCAGCATTTCTGGGTCCATGGAAGTGCTGGAGGCACCATGCCAAGGTGCAGGACGTGCTTTAAAGCACCTGAGGCTCTGAAAAACCAAACAACCCACTGCTGGAGGCTTCATGCCCATCACCCCTTGTGAAGCGTGGAGGAGGAAGGACTATTTTGGGAAAAATCCCTGGGTTGGACAGACCCAACAGCGTGCTGTCTCTGCCAGGGTGTGACACAGAGTCTGGTCCAGCTTCTGATTCCTGAGATGGAACCACTTCTCCTAAATCCACTTAAGATGTGCAAACAGCCCTGTCAACAGCAGCTCGCCAGGCTGCGTGGCTTTCTCTGGGCTGCAGTAGCCTTGGTAACTCTCAAGGAAAAAAATAACCTAATTTTCTCTTTCATCCATAAGCCGAACCCTTTAATTTGCTTTCAAGTGAATTAAACATAAGCCTCCATTTTTCTAATTCCTTTGTCCTAATTTAAAAGTACTGACAGTTATCAAAGGAGTTTTCTGGATTCCCCATTTGCAGCTCATTGTTTTAGTATTTTTTAAATAAACCAGAGACTGATGTTTTTATCACTGAAATGCTTTCCTTCCCTCCTCCTTTTCTTAATAACGAGGGGATATTGTGTTCATTTCTAAGCTTTCTCCAGTAACCCCGAGAGCAGCCTGTGTCCTGCTGCGTTATCCAGGTGACCACAGTTCATAACTGAGATTTGCCATCATCGTCCTGGGTAATGCAGGAGCATCTTGGAGGGCACAGAGCCTCATTCAGATGTCCCGAGTGCACCTGAGACCCTTCAATATTCAACACACCAGTGACCCACAGTTCATCCCATGAAGTTATTGCAGGTACCAGGTGCTGGAGAACAACCCCAGCGTTATGAGAACAGTGATACGGCAGCACCAATTTATTTGTAGTTCCAGAAACAGCAGCTGCTTGAACAACTTTCACCCTGAAACGTGGGTTTGGCGCCCTGGATCCTTTCTGAAAAAGAAATTTCACTTGTTCAGTGTTTGCACAACAGCACACACATTGAAACTGCTCTTGGAGTCAGCACGAGCGTAAACACAGCACAAAATACAACCTGGGGCAAAGAATCACCTTCCCCGGGGGGGAGCCCTCTTGGAAAGTCTGTGCATTTGCTTTCCAAACTTGTTTTGCTTTTTGGGTGGTTGGAATGGTCTCAAGGCTGATGGAGAGGCCCTGGGGAGCAGAGTCCTCTGTTTATCCACTGGTGTGGAGGGTTGGCACTGGAGACATTTCCCATCGGCTCCGCTGGCACTCCCAGAGCCTTCTCGGAAGGACAAGGGGACGAAATTCAGCCATCACGAGATGACAGCTCTTCTCCAGACGGTGTTATTCATTCCAGCACCAGGCTGTTTTTCACTGGCTCATGACAAATCTCCATTTTCCCTCAGAATTATGGGTTGTATTTTCCTCTGCTTTCTGACCCTGATAGCCGTTCCACCGTGCATTAAGTTATCTCAGAGCGTCTGATCTCCCGCCAGTGTTAATCTTGGGTCTCGGCATCTGGGGAGGAATGATGGGAAGTATTTAGCACAAGACCTAATTCAACACCCTTTCGTGACTTGGTCCAGTCAAGGTCAGATCCTGAGGCTTGCACTCTGCCAGCATTCCCATCTGCTGAGAGAGCTCCCTGCCTGCGCTGAGGACAAAGGAGATCACCATTAAAATAATGATTATATAAACAAAGAGTTATACTTTTAAAACCTGGGGAACATAGGGATGTACTTAGCTCAGGAAGAGGATGAGGTGTCAGCAGAAGTTCCATGGTATGTGGGGTAGAATGAAGTTGAAAGCAAGTTTACACTAAGGTTTTCTTACCCTTTTGCTGGGATTTGGAAGTGTTTCCATGAAAGCTTCTCCCTCTTCTGTCTGGCCCAGTGTGGGGCACAGCCTTATCCTCCTGCAGGCACTGTGGGTTCTCCATGTCCAGCCTTGCTCAGGTGCTTCCTGCCTTGGATGGAATGATAAATGGAGTTGGAACTGGCTGGGTAGCTGGAATTGCTGTCAGGGGATGGGTTAAACTGGGAGTAAAGGCGGCTGCTCCCAGAAAGGACCTCATTCCATAAAGCAGGGAAATGGGGTTAAGAGCAAACTTGGAAGGACAGAATCATCTAGGATGGAAAATCCCTCTGAGCCCAGCCAGTCCAACCATTCCCCAGCACTGCCAGGGCCACCCCTGACCACGTCCCCAAGTGCCACATACACAGGGCTCTGAAATCCCTCCGGGGATGGGGGCTCCACCTTTGGTGTGTGCCAGGGCTGGACAGCCCTTTCCATGGAGGAATTTCCCCAAATCCACCCTGCCCCTCCCCTGGCCCAGCCTGAGGCCGCTCCCTCCCCTCCTGTCCCTGGTCCCTGGCAGCAGAGCCCGACCCCCCCGGCTGCCCCCTCCTGTCAGGGACTTGTGCAGAGCCACAAGGGCCCCCCTGAGCCTCCTTTGCTCCAGGCTGAGCCCCTTTCCCAGCTCCCTCAGGAATTCTCCAGCCCCTTCCCAGCTCCCTCAGCCTCTCCTGGTGCTCCAGCCCCTTCCCCTCATTTCCTGATTTCCACTGGCAGTGCTTGGGTACAACCCCTCAGTGCCGAGGAGAGGAAGAGGAGCTAAGCATGGGACCTTTGATTTCTGTGACTCCATTGTTCCTGAATCCATCTCAGTTGCCTTTTGCGAGGAACTGAACTTTAAAAGGGAAAAACCAGCACGTTGTTTTTCAGTGAACATCTGTCCTTCATTCTCGGGTGGATGTTTTCTGTTGAAATGCTTACAAATAAGAAAGTTTTCTTTATGGACTTAGAAAATACCCTTTTAAAAGTAAAGTAAGGTTTCAGTCTCTTCTGGCAGCAATTAAGAATACAAGGTATTGTGCCTTTGAAAATTGAGCCTCTTATTTAACTGTCTAAATAGAGATTTAATTTTCCTGCTTTTGGCACCTAAGCTTGAAAATTTTCTTCTTACAGATGAAAACAGAACATTATAGAAATTGAGTCTGTGGCATTTTTATTCTGCTTTGTGAGAGAGAAAAAATGAGGAAGATAATTTATCAGTGTTTGCACCTCTTATTCTAACCCCTTTGAACCAAAATCCCTCATAAATATCAGCTCTGGATCCCTCTGGATGTGCCACAAAGGCTGTTTTTAGCGCAGACCCAGAGTCAGCCAGTCCGTGGGAGTGGGCAGGCGCAGCACGTGCTGGCCGAGCTGTTTCCCTCAGCTCCTGTTCCAGCGACTCCTGGGCAGGGCTGTGCGCAGCTTCAGAGCAATAAATAAGGAAAGACCTCTGAGACCACCCAGCCCAACCATCCCCCAGCACTGCCCAGGCCACCACTGCCCCATGTCCCCAGGTGCCACATCACAGGGCCCTGAAATCCCTCCAATGATCTCAGAGGTCTTCTCCAACCTCACAGATTCTGTGAAGCCCTCCCTCCCCCCACCGTGTTCCCAGCTGGGATCCGCAGTCCTTTCCTTTGGAGCAGGCTCTAACTCTTCTCCAGGACATGCCCCACAAGGTGTTGATCTCAGTGGGGGTCTTTAGACACCACTGGAATTGTGTTAAAAAAGCAAGTGCAAAGAGGAACGTGGTGTGGCCCTGCTCTGCATCCCCTCAGCCTCTTGCCTGTCCTCCATCTCTTGTGCACCCCAGGGCACTTTTCTCATGTGAAAGGACATTTTTCGGCTTTGCTTCACATCACAGAGCCCAGGCTGGAGGAGCAGTGGCCCCTCGGGGGCTCTCACTGCACAGTGGCCCCAGGGCCTCCATGTGGTGGATGATCTTTCCAGCCAAGTGTTTGCTGGGGGCTGATGAGGCAGGGGCGGTGTGGGATGGGAACGTGCACAGGAATCAGGGCAGGATGTCCTCACCAGCTCCAGTGACAGGGGGAAAACAGTGACTGGGGCTGCCTCTGGTGAATGCAGTCCCAAGCACGGATGCGTCCCCGTGCCTGTGCGTTGTGCGGGGTTTTATTCCTAAAGGCTGATTCAGTGAGGAAAAATCCAACACGGAAAAAGGAAATGCAGACCCAGAGGGAAATGCCTCTGTGCTGGAGGGGCTGCAAGCACGGCAGGGAGGGAGGATGAGGTGGTCCTCAGAAGTGTTTCCACGGCTGGTTAGTTGGACAGCTCGTGGAATGTGGGCTTGCCAAAATCATTGGGGTTTCCAGTGGCTGGTGCGTCCTCCCAGCCACGGTTCCCTGCCATAAGGAACACCCTTCCCTGGAGCTGTGCTGCCCTGGGTGTGCTGACAAAGTCCGTCTGTCCCCAGAGCCAAAGCTCCCACACCCCGTGAATCCCTGTAATTACCATAATCTGCTGTCGATTAGATCGGATAGCTCTGTTATCACTGTTAATAACAACTAATTAGTGAGGCTGTCACAGGGAGTGCTTCTGTAAGGGAAGGGTTTTGTCCTTAACTTCTCATAAAGGCTCTATTTTAAATCAGAGGGAGTCTCTGGCTTCAAGGGCAGCGGTGCTCAGTGACTTCGAGTCCCTTGCAGCCAAATGCTCCACAGATTTCTCTCAGAAACTGCCAGCAGGGTAGGAAAACTGGACCTGGGATGGAAAATGTAGCAAGGTCCAGGCAGCCCTGGAGAGATGCAGGGCAGGTGGAGGAGGATGGGATGAGAAGGTGGAATAAAAGGGCAAAGGATTATCTTTTCTTCACAAAGCTGGAACGGCTGGAGCTGTGCCAGGGCAGGGTCAGGCTGGAGATCAGGGAAAGGTTCTTCCCCCAGAGGGTGCTGGGCACTGCCCAGGCTCCCCAGGGAATGGGCACGGCCCCGAGGCTGCCAGAGCTCCAGGAGCGTTTGGGCAGCGCTGCCAGGGATGCCCAGGGTGGGGGTGTTGGGGGGTCTGGGCAGGGCCAGGGGTTGGATGGATGATCCCTGTGGGTCCAGCTCAGGATATTCCCTGGTTCTGTGCTAAGTACAAAACTCCCTTCACATCTCAGAAGATTTGTTGGAAGATGACAAAGGCCACTGAGGAGTGAAGGATGATTTCAGTTGTAATGATGAAACATGGACGTGTTGCCCACAGTCACTTTAGGCATATTTTTTTCTGATGGAAATCTGCCCAATTAAAAGGAAAAAAACCCTCACATTTCTCTTTCCTAATTCTATGATTCCCTCCATGACTCAAAACCCCCACAAACCAGAGCCTACACAGCAGCTTTGTCAGGAGAGGAGAGCACTGGAAAGGAGCCGGTTGCTCATCCCATACCCTGACATGGGAGACCTTGCAATGGGGAAGCTCAAGAACTCCCTTGAGTTTTGGTTTGGAGATTCCCACTCTCAGTGCTGCTGCAGCAGGGGCAGGGGTTGGGAAGATGGAGATGCTCAGAGGAAAAGGTAGCAGATAAATATCCCCCTGGATCCTTTTCTTTCATGTGAAAGAACATAATCAGGGTCTGTTTCATGTCACAGCTAGATGAGAAGTGGCCTCTCCTCTCACAAGCCATTATCGAACTAGAAGCAAGGCCACCAAAATAAAACCCCTTCCATGCTCTGGTCTGTGCAGAATCAGGCCCCTTTGCTCCTGGGAAGCAAAACCCCTCCGTTATCCATCATCGGTGCTTCAGGAGTGAAACTCCTCCTTAGGAATTGCAGGGAAGACCTCAGTCACTCCGGCAGTGAGTGCCTTTGCTTTCCAGTATTTGATAAAAAATCCAGATCTTCATGGTCTCTCTTTTAATTAGAGCAGCAGCAATTTCGTGAGCTGCTGGGTGGTCCCGTGGTGGCTTTGCTGCGGTGCCTCACGCTGCTGCCAGGTTCAGGAGGTGAATCTGGGCTCAGTTTGTGCTTCGGCTGCTGCCGCTCCTGGGCTTGGCATCTGGTTTCGTCTGTAAGACAAAAGAAGGGCTGGTCCTAAAAGCTTCCTTAATGGATGTGTGGCACTTTGCAAAGGGAAATGGTTGTGTTAAAGACGCCACAGGGGATGAGCCTTTGGGTCTGTCCTTTAATCTTCCTGCTTTTCCCTTTCCCTTAAACCTGCCGCCCGATGTCACCTGCAGGCGACTTTCTGCCTCCCAGGCTGGAGAGGGAGCAGTGCCGCATCCAGCAAGGAACATTTTCTGGTGCTCAAAGCGTTCATCCCCTTGCTTTGGCATGCAGGGATTAACCTCCTCGGGACTGTCACTGCTGCTCCCACCGCCTGCCTCAGTTTCCCCAGCTGTAAGAAACGAGCAGTGCTTAGGAGAGGTGCCAGGGACCTGAGAATGTCTTGGGGGTAAGAAACCACTACATGGAAAGTGCTTTTGCAGGAGCACAGATGCCTATTCTGTGCAACCGTGCTCTTGTTTTTAAACCCTTTTGCTCCCCAGGACTCACGACCCCGGCTCCCGTCGCACGTCACTGCTGGCAGCACACACAGATGTTTGTGGCAGAGGCAGATGTTGGCAGCCTGTGCGTGTTGAGACAACTGGCAGCAAAGAGCCCCACTGCCAGGACTGTTCCCTCCTCACGTAGCTCGGTCGTGCCCTGTCCTGTCTCTGGGGAGAGCCTGGGGTTGTGTCTTCCCTGGTAAACACGGAACACGAGGCTGGAACTCAGAATATGTGGCAGGCTGATTGCTGGGGGCAGGCACTGAGGTCTCCCTCAGAGTCGGAGGGGAGGAACAGGGGGGTTTAGGGTTCAACTCCTCTTGCCCCAGGTTATGCCAACATCTGCTCACATGAACTGTGTCTTCTTAGCTCCACTGGCTCCAAAGAGCAGCGGCTGTGAGCAGGAACCTGCGCTGGAAACATCCCAAGGTTGATCACCTGGGACCCTCCTCTGGGTGTGTAATGGCAGCTGATCTCTGTGTCAAACTAATGCCCCATAACAGGTCAGCAGCAGCAGTGTTTGATGCCCAGGGCTGTTTGTCCCTCTCCTGCCAGGCAAATCCCTCTGCAGAAGTTGTTTCTGAGGTGTTTCACTGGTTCTGGTCTCAGCCTCAAAACACCAGGTCCCTGCAAAACTGAGCAAGGCTGTTGTATGACCTGCCCACACAGGGCTAGGAAAAAATGGTGGCTTCAACAGGAATGGAGATTTCACAGAATCACAGAACAGTTTGGGTCGGGAGGGACCTTAAAAACCATCTCATTCCACCCCCTGCCACGGGCAGGGAACCGTCCATGAGAAAACGCAATGCCACGGCTCCATGGGAGCTGATTTCCAGCATGTATTTACACATTTACAGACACCCCTTCCCAAAACAGCAGCCCAGACTGCTGTCTCTGCTGCTACAACACAAATCAAGAAGGGCTGGGTTGTGATGGAGTTTCTGCCCCGAGCAGACGGGCAGATGTTCCTCCTGCAGAGTCAGCAGCAGCAGCCAAAGCTGTTCCCCGTGTGGCAGCGAGGGAGGAGAGATTTCCTGGGGTAGAGTGCTCCTCCATCCACGCTTTCAATTGCAGGCTACAGAGTGAGTGATTTCAGGTGCTGGGGTTTGATATCAGATGTTTTCCATCTCTCAGGGTGAGCACGGAGTGTTGTGTCTGCGGAGGCTTTCGGGACGCTGCCAAAGGATGTGGGACACTCCAGAGCTCCCCGTAGCTGCTTCCTCTGCTCTAATCCCAGGGCCAGGCATTTGCTAGACCTGCACTCATGACCAGGGCAGAGCTGGCCTCTGCTGGAACTGGGCATGGAGCAAAGGCACGGGGACAGAGTCTCCACTTCACCCACAGCAATCCCCTGGGACCAGGGCTGGGCTCGCATCGTGCGGAATCACTGCCCGAGAAGGGTCTCAAACTGACAGAGGAGGGTTAGATGGGATTTTAGGGTCAGTTCTTCCCTGGGAGGGTGGGCAGGCCCTGGCACAGGGTGCCCAGAGCAGCTGTGGCTGCCCCTGGATCCCTGGCAGTGTCCAAGGCCAGGCTGGCCATTGGGGCTGGGAGCACCCTGGGATAGCGGAAGGTGTCCCTGCCATGGCAGGGGGGGAACAAGAGGATCTTTAAGGTCCCTTCCAAGTCAAACTGTTCTATGATTCTGTGATCCCCAGAGCCCTGGAAGACACTCAAGTGGGTCCTTTGTGGGGGACAGCTGGGTCCTGTGGGGCCTGGAGGCCGTGCTGGCGTGGGAGGGTGCCTCCAGCAGCAGGGTGAGGAGCACGGCAAGCCCCGCTCAGCTCTGTGCTGGGAAGAGAGAAATTTCCTTTGGATTTGGTTGAAGGTTGGACTGGATGATCTTGGAGGTCCTTTCCAGCCTTAGGGATTCTGTGATTGCCTTTAACAAAGTCTTGGGATGGTACAAACCAGCAGGGAACTGAATTCCATTCTCATTTGGATTTGGGGGCATCATCTCCTGCACCTGAGGTCTGGCGAGGACCGGGTTCCCTGCCTGGCCCCCAGCCAGCCCCGTTTGGCTCTGCTGTGCTGTGGCAGGGAGACGCTGGAGCCAACCAACAAAACCATCCCAGAGCAGACAGCACATTCCTCCTGTCACACATTTGTCCTCCCGTTTGCTAACCAGCAGTGAAAAACCGGATTTAAAAACAGAAATTCACTGCCCAAGTTGTATTTGTCCTGATGGAATGTTCTGGTGCCTTTGATGCCCTTTGAAGCATCATTGCAGGATAGGAGGGAGGTGTTTCCAGCAGAATTCAGATCCAAGCTTGGAATCAAGTTACATTTCAAAGTGCTCAGATCTTGTCTTGGATTAGGAGGAATTTGGATCTGCCCTTGGCAGCTGTCTCGACAATTTGGAGAATTCAGAGCCAGAAATTGGCATCGATTTCAAAGGGGTTTTTTCACAACTCTCCAGGGCCTTGATGTTGGTGTCATCCATTGGTTCATTATCTCAGAGGGTGCAAGAACAGCCCAGAGGAAGGTTTGAACTGGAACTTTTGAGACCACTTCCAAGTTTTCTAAGATGCTCCAAGACTTTGACCTTACCAGCCTTTAAGGTGGATATGGTTAGCAAATGTTTTGTTCTTTCCTGAAAACAGAGATAAAATCAAAACAGAAGAGCTTCTGTTCTTTCAAGGATAAAAAAAATCAACCTTACACTGAACCCAGTGTTTTGTGAGGTTTTGGCAAAAAAAGCTTCCCCAGGTTCAGTCTTCGATGAGCAATGTGAGTATTTTCAAAGGAAGCAGACACTTTACACACACACACACACACACAAAAAAAAAAAGAAAAAAAAAGTAATCCCTCTCAAATCTCTCTTACAAATGATGTAATTGTAAATATTTTAGCAGCTCCCCCCTGGATGCACTGTCACTTCTTAACTTACTAAATCACTTTCTAGGAGAAATACTGCCAAACTCTGCTTTTCTTAAATCCTCACTGTCCAGGCTTCTCCATCCTGACTCAAGTGATTGATGGATGTCACAGCCACTTCCACTCACACTTAGGCAGCCCAGGGCATCGCGCTCCAAGATCCTTCCCTTTGGCACTTCACACTTCCTGCCAAGCCAGGGCACAGATGATTGTTCCTTTGCTGACTTTCAAGCCTTAAGCTGAAGGAGCTCAGGGTTAGGTGGGATTTTGGGAAGGAATTCCTGGCTGGGAGGGTGGGCAGGCCCTGGCACAGGGTGCTCAGAGCAGCTGTGGCTGCCCCTGGATCCCTGGCAGTGCCCAAGGCCAGGCTGGACAAGGCTTGGAGCAGCCTGGGACAGTGGGAGGTGTCCCTGCCCATGGCAGGGGTGGAACAAGAGGATTTTTAAAGTCCCTTCCAACCCAAGCCATTGAGTGATTCCCTGATTCCGTGACCCTCTGACTGCTGGCCCTTGTGCCGTGTGTCCTCTCCCGGAGCGTGGCTCACTGTGTGACTCCTCCATGGAGCACTTTCTGGTGTATTGGAGGAGATTCTTCCATTTCATTAACCAGGACATTTTCTGAGTTTGTTTATTTTGAAACACCACAGCACGCTAGATCTTGCTCTGTGCTCTCCACTTGGTGTTTCCAATAACCACTCCAGAAGTGAGGCAGAGCATTATTTTCCAGGCCTTTATTCTCTCACAGTTACTCTCACAGCTTTTAAAATGACATGTTGTTCTGGCTCTCCTCCAGGGAAGCACTGGAGGATATTCTTTGCTTCCAGTGACAATTATATCCCCTTGTGGTTCATCTCCCCCTGGGCTGGGCCATGGGCACAGCTTCCTAGTCCAGGATTCCATCAGATGGGATGATTTCCTGCCTGCTCCAGGAGGCCAAACAGAGTCAGGGACAGACATCCACGGAAAAGCTGCACAGATACTTTCCTCCCTTGCACTCCTAAAGATCCTTCTGTGGTTCAAAGGGAAGGTGCTCTGTTCTCCCCCTGGCCCTGCTGTGGCACCACTTACCAGAGTCTGGCAGGACAAGGGGAAATGGCCTCAAGCTGGAGATTTAGGGGAGATTTAGATTGGATATTAGGGAGAAGTTTTTCCCTGTGTGAAAAAGAACTCTGGCACAGGGTGCCCAGAGCAGCTGTGGCTGCCCCTGGATCCCTGGAAGGGTCCAAGGCCAGGCTGGATGGGGTTTGGAGCACCCTGGGATGGTGGAAGGAATCCCTGCCCATGGCAGGGGGTAGGATGGGATGATTTTTAAGGTCCCTTCGATCCCAAACCCTTCCATAATTCTGTGACTCTCCACTGCTGTACTCTGGACTAATTGTGGTTTTCATCAGGAACTCTGGTTCCTCTGACAAGGATCCTCCTTCTGCTTCATTCTGCCCTGGTTTTCCAGCCCTGCTGAGCTGCTGGCTCCGCTGGAAGGGCAGGAGCTGCCTCCCTGTGCAGCCCTGGCCTGGGAGGGCCCCTTTGCTCCGGGATGGGGCTGAAGGAAGGTTTCCTACAGTGAACAAGTTGCTTGTCCCAAGTCTTTAGCAGTGCCAGCTGACCCCAGATGACTCACGTCTCCCATTTATCTGGATTTTATGCTGTCTGACCTCCATCTCCCTCCCTTCATTCCTGGGGAGCAATAAATCAGGAGTCAGTGCTGCCTGTATAATGAGAGCCTGGTTCCTCAGCTGGTGTCAGTGACTGCGCATCCACCAGCTCTGCTGGGGCTGACGTTCCCCGGGGTGAGCACCAGCCCTCCCCCCCAGGCCCTCTGTGCTCTCTGTGAGGCTGTAAAATGAAAAGTTCGTGGAAGAAGATGTCTCTCTTTTCCTCCTTTCCCGTGACAGACAGCACAGAAGACAAATTTCCCCGAAGTGTTCTCCAGAACAGCACAGAGTATGGATTGATTCGTTTGAAAGGTTTTTTGTGGTGCAGCTGCCCTGAAATCAGGCTGAGAGCACGGGTGGGATGCTGCAGCTCACGGCCTCGGCACAGAGAATTGCTGCCTGTTCAGCTGCTCTTCTCCTCCAGAGATCCTCTTTTGCTGCGCTGTCCCTCTGCTCCTGCAGAAGGAACAGTTTTCTTAATGCTATTTCTTAGGTTGTTTTTTTGGTTCATTTTTATTCATGGTTTTCTCTTCTGCACATGTAAAGTTCCTGCATGTGAGGAGGGCAAGGCATTCAATGCCGAGCTGACAGGACACAGACCACAGAGCTCTCAGGAGAGCCCCAACGTGTGAGGAAAGGAAATCCCAGACTGTTTGAATGTCAGTGCTAACAGCCCCAACACTTGTCAGAGGCTACAAAGGAGATTTACTGAGGAGTTTTGCTTTGGGTGTCTGGAAATCTTCTCTCTCCACCTCTCCACTCCCCCTGTGGGGAGCCAGCAGCTCCCTGTTGGTGTGGTGGGAGGTGTTTCACCATCACCTCTCAATGCCAACGTCACAGATGCTGCCTTGGGCCTGGTCCAGCTCTAGAAAACTGACAGAGAATCCCAGGATGGGCTGGGTTGGAAGGACCTTAAATCCCATCCAGTCCCACCCCCTGCCATGGCAGGGACACCTCCCACTGCCCCAGGCTGCTCCAAGCCCCAATGTCCAGCCTGGCCTTGGGCACTGCCAGGGATCCAGGGGCAGCCACAGCTGCTCTGGGCACCCTGTGCCAGGGCCTCCCCCCCCTCACAGGGAACAATTCCTTCCCAATATCCCATCCATCCCTGCCCTCTGGCAGTGGGAAGCCATTCACCGGCTCCTGGCCCTCCAGCCCTTGTAAAAAAAGTCCCTCTGCTTTGAAGGTGGCTGAAAATAAATGGATTCAGGAGTTGTTGGGAGGAAGAGGAAAGGGAAGACCAGAAAGAGGCAGAAATAACCCCAATTCTTTAGGAAACAGGCAGTGGGGGATGTCTGGCTGCGGCAGCCTGGAGGGGACAACGTGGAGACCCTGCAAACCACAGGAAATCTGCAAGGAAGGGGCTCCCCAACCACAACTGATGTGGGATCAGAATTCAAACGTTTTGGCACCTTTTTTGTAGCCATTTTTGGATGTGGCTGCCCAGCCCCTGCCTGAGAGAGCAAATTCTGCCCCTTTTCTGTGCTCACTGTCCCATTCCAGGAGAGAAAAAGAGGATGGGATGGGATGGGAT
>VWZW01002496.1:81370-136123 GCA_013397115.1 Edolisoma coerulescens | reverse complement strand
TGGGATGGGATGGGATGGGATGGGATGGGATGGGGTGCTATGGGCAGGGAGGATGCTCGGGGATGATCCTCAGGGAGCTGAGATTTTGCTCCCTGGTGCCTCTCCTGCCCTGGGAAGGGAGCAGGGTGGCCGTGCCTGGAGCCCCACCCATTGCAGCCACCCCGGGGCCCTGCTCATTCCTTCCCCTTCCCACACCCTGTCCCTTGTCCCAGTGCTCTCCCCAGCCTTGTCCATCTCCCAGGCACAGATGTGCTTCCAGCTAAATCCCAGTGGAGCTGAGACCTGCCAGCAAGCAGGAAGCTGCTCAGAAGTTCAGAAGGATTTTTTTTCTCTGTTTTTTTCTCACATCTTCATATTTTCAATTACTGTCTGTTAGCACAGACTATTTATAATCAGGAGAAGGTACTCAACCCACGGCCCAGGAGATACAGCCTGGTTCAGAGCAAGGCTCAGAGCTTGTGAATTATTTTTTTTCAGACCCCTGATTTTCCTGGAATCAATGAAAAACAACTAAAGTAAGTCAAGCCCAACAATTCCTCCTCTTATTTTCAGAGAAATGAAAAGAAGCTAGAAGAATGATCATTTAGGGTCAACGCAAAATATTTCCCTTTTCCTCCTAATTAAATTTTTTGCCTAATTTCAAAGTTTTTAAAAATAACCAGGTCCACTATGAAAGAAATTCCACTTTCAAATGACGAATGGAAGCTGAAATGTTTTGCTTTGAAAGTGCTCTGGTGTTTCTGATGTGAAACATAAGACAGGTTGAAAAGAAATATTTTGACATTTCACTTCCATCATCCCCTTACTTTTATTTTCAGTTCAAACCATCAGCTACACTCAGCCCATGTTCTCCAATAACCCACAGCCCCCATCCTCCACTTTTAATTGAATTCACTCCTTGTGAAAAATGTCTCACACGTCTCTACACAATGTTTGGTCCAGGCTGGTCAACGCCTACTTTTAATTTCTGCTTTCTTCCCTTGGAGTTTTCTGGTCACCAGCAATGGCAAGGACAGCCAGAATTTGGGGATTACAACCCAAAATGAGAGGGAGAAGAGAAGACAACACTTTCTTTCTCCTTGGGGAAGAGGGGAAAGGAGAGGAGAAATGACATAAAAAATATTTTGCTGACCAAAAGTGATCCCAGAAGGACTCAACCCCTGTGAGGATCCCAGAATGGTTTGGGTTGGAAAAGAACTTAAAGCCCCTCCAGTGCCACCCCTGCCATGGGCAGGGACACCTCCCACTGCCCCAGGCTGCTCCAAGCCCCAATGTCCAGCCTGGCCTTGGGCACTGCCAGGGATCCAGGGGCAGCCCCAGCTGCTCTGGGCACCCTGTGCCAGGGCCTCCCCACCTCACAGGGAACAATTCCTTCCCAATATCGAAATCTCCAATCTTTCAGTTTAAGAAGAGGAACCATCAGAGGCACATTTGGCCCATCAGGACCAGGACCCTGCAGTGCCCAGGCGTGGGAGCAAAGCAGGAGCCAGAAGTGGTGCAGAGCCAGCCCTGGCACCCCCAGCTCTTAAACCAGCTGTGAGGAAGAGGAGGACGATGAATCCTCCCAAGGCTGTCTCGGGTGGGTCACAAAGGAGAGATTCTTTTCCTCTCTGAAAATCCCCTTTTTAGCATCCCTGCTCAGGGACTTCACAGACTCCGGTGTAAAGGGGATAATCTCTGGGTTGAAGGGAATCTTCCTCCTGTTGCAAACTGGACATTGTTCTGCTGGTTTCCCTGCTCCTTCCACACACCTCTACAATCACCTCAAGGGGAAGGGCAGCCCTCACCAGGGACGGCCATAAAGAGATCACAAGGACATTATTTTGTCACTCCTGGTATCTGCACACGAGCACACAGGTGTGCCACACCCAGCACAGTCACTCCAAGGGATCTGAGGTTGAAGGATGCTGCTAGGAGTAATTTTCCAACAGCAGAGGGTCTTACCAATAGCACTGGGATTTCCTAGGGCATGTGGAGGTGTATCTTTGTTAGTCCTGGCCTTGCAACAGCCCCAGGTTTGCTCAGCTCTCACTTTAAATGAACTGTGATCCATTAAAAGCTCTGCTCACTGCTTATTCAAAGAACATATAAATCTTCAGAGTCTGCTTTTCCCTTCTGGACTGCCTTTGGAAGACTGAAAATAAAGCCAGTGCCAATTCTAAATATTTTCAGTCTCCATGTTCCCGAGCTCAGATGAGTCTGGCGGCTCTGGAGAGCTGTAAAGAAACAGCCAGAGCAGAGCAGAAATCGTGGGGGGAAAATTTCACCTCTTATCACCTTTGAAGGGAAAATATTCCTTCTGGTTTTCTTCCGATTTTAGTCAAATGTGGGATCTTGGGGGGACAAACTGGAGGGTTCCAGCACTGTTGAAATCCAGCTGTGAAGACACAAAGAAACTTCTCACTCACCTGAGAGGTTTTGAACTCTGCAGAGGAGGGATCCCAAAAACTTCATGAAGCAGGTTCAAATTCACTTTAAGGGATGAGGGATAATATTCTCCTACCTGGAAGTGCATCTTCCTAATGGGCAGCTCCTAATCAAAGATGTTGGGCAGCCAAGATGGAGCTTGAGCAGCAGTTTTCTTTCCTGCCCCTCTTTTCATGGCACATTTGGGACCACGCTCTCCCAGCTTTCCCAGGCTGTCCAGGAGGCCCTTTGGAACATGTCCCACATGCACTTAACCCAAATCAGTCTGTGTCAGACTGACTTTCTCACGTTAATCAAGTCACTGGAGACGGTGAAGACCAATGTGGGACACTGCCTGTGCTTGCCAGGGAGGGAAGGACATTCCTGCCCCGTGCCAGGGCCAGGAGCGTGCCGGGAGCCTTCCCTGAATTGGCCCTGCTGGGTGCTCCAGGACTGCAGACAGCTGGAGCTGATCACCCCAGAGGTGCTTTCCAGCCTGACTGATTCCATGATCCCATGGTTTAAAGCAGCCCCTGGTCACTGCCCAGGCAATCCTGTCCTCACACAAGAAGCTGTGCTGGCTGGGGGCTGAGACATGACCTCACCTCTGGGAGGAAATGCACCCATGAATTTCTCCCCTCTGCCCTCCTCTGATCCACGGGTGCAGAGGCACCGATGGCCCCAAGGGCTGCAGAGGGTGAATCCCTGCCCTTTGCAGACCAGGTTTGTCTCCTGTAGCTCAGAACAAATTGCTCCTTCTCCACTTTGACCCTTCCCTCATTGGTGCTGTTGTTTTTGAAAGCTGCTGGACTCCCAGAAGTACAGAGTATGGGATGGTTTGTGTTGGAAGGGACCTTAAAGATCATCTACTTCCAACCCCTTCCACTACCCCAGGTGACTCCAAGCTCTGTCCAACCTGGCCTTGGACATCAATTCCAGGGATCCAGGGGCAAACACAGCTTCTCTGGGCACCCTGTGCCAGGGCCTGCCCACCCTCACAGCCAAGAATTTCTTCCTAATGTCCAGTCTAAATCTTCCCTCCTTAAGTTTAAAGCCTTTCCTTGGGTCCTGTCCCTCCAGCCCTTGTCCCCAGTCCCTCTCCAGCTCTCCTGGAGCCCCTTCAGGCCCTGCAAGGTGCTCAGAGCTCTCCCTGGAGCCTTCCCTTCTCCAGGGGAACATTCCCAGCTCTCCCAGCCTTTGTCCAGAGCAGAGGGGCTCCAGCCCCAGTTCCCAGGCTCTAATGAGAAGAGCAGTGTCCTGTTTTCAGGGTAACTCTGCTGTTCAGGATCTTACCCCACCCAAGCCAGGCAAGGAGAATTGCTTGATTTACATCAGTTGATAATCCCAACTGGTATCTAAAAGCAGAGGAAAGAGGCAAAGTTCCATAAAAACAGAGCTGGATGCCTGGAAAACCCATTAAAAAACCCTCAAAATACAAGGGATAATGAATCCTTGGTTGGCCATAATGTCTGTGTAACCCAGTGGGCAGCTGACATCACATTTATCTTCCAAATGTTACCTCTGGTCCCTTAAAACACATTATCAGCACAGATTTGTGTTGCTGGAGAACTGGAAACATAAACACTCCAATTAAAATCTTTATCAGTCAGACAATGCCTGAGAATTGAAGTCCTGTGCTGAGCCTGTCCATCTCCCACCGATGGCCCCGAAGATACGCTGCTGGAGAAGCTCTGCAGAGCAGGCTGGGAAAAACACGCTCCTCGTGCTGCTGGCCAGTTAATTGTGGGTTACAGCAGCTTTTTGCTGTTGTGGTGGTGGTGGTGGTTTGGGTTTTTTCTCTTTCCCTCAGCACTGGAAATTCATTAGTCACAGGGCTGGGAGGTTAAACGGCACTGCGTGCAGAGCGTGGTTTATTTTGGGTTGCACAGGCTTCACAGAATTTCTGCCTAATGCTTTTGCATTCTCTCCTGCCCTCTCCTCCTCCTTTCCATTATTCCTGTCAGTCTAACAACTAACAAGACTGATCTCACTGCTTCCTGAGCCCTGCTCCCCCTCCCAGCTCTGCCTGTACAGTACTGTTCATTGTGGTACAGCTGAATAGAAAAGGTTCAAAGGCACAAAGGGCTCGGAGGGATTTGCTTCCAGCCAGTGTCCCCTGAGGCACAGGTGTCTTTGTGTCCTTGAAACCTCACCAAACCTAAGGAAATGTGGGATCTTAAACTGGTCTTCAAATTAATGCACACCTTGCTCGTGCTCTGCCTCCTCCCACCTCTGCCTGGTACTCGGGTTCATGGTCCAGGAGCACAGAAGGTAAAGGAGGCAGCAGGTCCCCCCAGCTGGAATCTGACCTGTGATGCCTCTTTAATGCAGAACTTGTGGTCCTGGCTCTGAATTTTTATTCTTGTTCCTTTTTTCGTGAGCCTCATGGTGATGTTGGTGTGTCTTTCCCTCCTCTTTACTCCGTAATTCTGTTCACTTGGATTCACATCATTTCAAGTCTTCAAAACTTAAAATCTCTGTGACTTTAAATGGGTGTTCACACCTCCATCCAAATTAGCTGCTCACCCTCATTCCTAATCAAGGGAGAAACATGGGTGTTCCAGGAATGACTCAGCCCATCCTAAGTAAATTTCTGAAATAACCCGGGTGCCTTGTACCCTGCTACCACAGGAGCCCAGGGCGCTGCCTCTGGTGGGGACTGCCTTGCTGCAGACCTGCCTGTTTGAATCATAAAATCACACAATGGGTTGGGTTGGAAGGGACCTTAAAGCCCACCCAGTGCCACCCCTGCCATGTCCCAGGGTGTTCCAAGCCCCGTCCAACCTGGCCCTGAATTCCAGGGATGGGGCATCAACAAATCCGTGGTGTTGTCTCCTCTCTCTGGTGGTTGACACCAACCAACAACCTCAGCTCAGGGCATAGAAAGGACTCAGAGAAATCTGAGGTTTTGTTTTACATCAGAAGTAACTCTTTGGCATAAATTAACCCTGGTGTCCACAAGCCATGGAAATTCCCCTTTGGAAAATGTTCTTGAGGAAGCAAACTGGGGAGGGAGATGGATGTGAGAACAGTTAGAGGCCAGCCACGCACTCCATCAAGCCTAAAGGAATGAGCTGTCACAGGGATATATGGGGAGAGGGACTCTGCTTAGTGAATTAGAGCCCTGCCAGCCCTTGACTCGGCTCCAAAGCGCTAATTGGAAAGACTTCAGCTGCTGCTGTCCCCAGAGAGCGACGTCTCCATCACGGCCTGCCCTCCCCAGGTCAGCTCAGAGATGTTATCGTCTGCTGCTTGGGCTTTTCCTGGAAAAGGCTCAGGAGTGTGAGGACAGGAAGAAATGTGTTTTCTTTGCTTCTCCACGGCTCTTCTGAGCTCTGCCGTGCCTCAGCTGGAGCACCCAGAGGAAAGGCTGGTCCCCTGGTGGCAGGGCTGTGTCTCACCCAAGAAGTTGTGCCGCTTGGTCAGGCTGGAGACCTTCTGGTGGTGGCAGAGTTACCCCACTCGGAGAGAGGACCTGGCCTCATTACACCTATGGAACAAACACTGAGATTTCACACTCCTAATTACAGCTGTAACCGATTCCACCGCTACTGATTAAGTACCAATTATGCAGATTTACTGTAGCCTGTGGCATTGTCTATATCCAGCATCTGACGACCCAAAATTACTCGTATTAACTGTTAAGGAGACATCTGAGACACTGCTCCTTCTCGATTAACTGGCAGGAAAAAACTTGGGTATGGGCAGGGAAAGCCTGACTTTCTAACAGTGGTTACCTTGACTTTGATAGTTGGATCCATCTCATCTTGGTTCATAAAATCTCCCGTTCCTCTAGAGGACACTGAAGTCTTTGACACACAGTGGGTGCACTTCCCAGCTTGTTTGAGGGTAGCTGATCCATCAGAGCTGGGCCTGGAGAGGTCATTACTGCCCCACTTAGTCTGCACTCTCTTTAGGAGAGAGAAACTGCTGGCACTCTCTTCTGTGGGAGACATGAAAACTTGGCAATGTCCATTTTTATACCATTTCATAACGGAAATGCACAGGTGCTCGGGAGTTATTGGAAAGGCTCTCCCTCCCCGGAGATAAAATGTGATCACCTTATTCAAACCTGGCCAAGAAATGCAGACAAATCCTCTGCCTCTTCCAAGAGAGCCCCAAGAGCTACAGTTGCCTGGAGAAATTAGGACTACAGCTCTTCTCCATGACCCAGTAGTAACAATTGCAGAAAAGATTCCTCTCAGTTCAGACCAATCTCCTCTGTAGCTCTGAGCAATGTAAAGTTTTCTTACCAAGTTATTGTAATTCCATCATTTTGGAACACTTTCCCTGTGGCCGCTTAGAAAATGAGCATTTTTGGTAACTCAGCGTTCTTATTTAGAAGAGAGAGATATTTTCGTTGTACAATGGCCCAGAGAGACACAGACAATGCCACCACAGTGGGATGGAGGACAGAGAGGTTTCCTGCAGGTTTTCAGAACATCCATTCCAATGTGAGGATGTGCCAGACTGCCGAGCCACTCAAAGGGACATCTGAATAACTGGGACTGGACAGCTTGGCCCTGCCATTGAGGGGGAGAGGAGTAAGCACTGCTCCAGAGTCCGGGGGAGAACATCTCTGGGAGGGCTGGGAGGAGGCGCTCCCGGTGTGTAACAGGAGGGAGGGGTGGGGAATGGGCAGGGAAATTCCACTGCAGCGTGTTCTGATCCCACAGCAGCGTCACACGGACGGATTCTGTCATTTTGCAAAGGTCTGGCAGTAAAGGGAAGGGAGTTGAAGGAAAGGAAGGGTGAGCTCAGCCCTTCCGGATGTCCCAAGCACCAAACTCCAGAACTGTTGGGACCCTGGAAATGAGCTCCAGGTGACAACCACCATAAAATATAAACTAATCAGACTAACAAATAAGAGATAATCAAGGAAGCCTCACCTCTTGGGAGTGGCAAAAAAACTTCCATGACATCTGTGAAGCTACTCCTGGTTTGCACCCTGGAGTGGAAGGATCAGACCCAAATTCTCCCAAGCTGTACTGTGCAGCTGTGCTCATCACACACGTCCCAGCAGAAGGAAGGTTCATCCTCTGACCAGGGACAGGACATGAGGGAACAGCTGGAGCTGGGTCAGGGGGGTTTGGGTTGGAGATCAGGGAAAGGTTCTTCCCCCAGAGGGTGCTGGGCACTGCCCAGGCTCCCCAGGGAATGGGCACGGCCCCGAGGCTGCCAGAGCTCCAGGAGCGTTTGGGCAGCGCTGCCAGGGATGCCCAGGCTGGGGTTGTTGGGGGGTCTGGGCAGGGACAGGAGCTGGGCTGGATGATCCCTGTGGGTCCTTTCCAGCTCAGAATATTCTGTGATTCTCTGCGGAGCAACCTCATCCCGGACCATCTGTGTCTTGTCAGAGTTCTCACACAGCTTCCCAAGGACAGAAACATCTCAGAACAGCATCTTTGGCTGCCTCTTGATCCCTGAGCTCCTGCCATCCCGGCCACACAGCCCCTGGGGTCAGGATGCTGACAAGCTGCTGTTACCACTTGGCTCCAGATGAAGAGCCTGGCTCAGGCCGGGCAGCTGGACATCCCTCCCTGCTCAGCGCTGCTCCAGCGGCTCTGCAGGGCCGAGAGCTCAGGCGTGAGGCACGTTCCACTCCTGGAACAGCCACGCTGCTGTTGCTGTGCCTGGGACATCACCCAGCTGACCCCTGGCTGAGAACTCACACTTGGCTTTTAATTACTGCTACAATTAGCATCGGTTCCTTGGCTTCCTTTTCACGCAGCTTTGCAGGAGCAGCAGCTCTGAGGCCGCTGCTGGGGGCTCACAGCGCAGCAAGGGATGTGCCCCGAGCTCCCAAGATGGTGAAAGACAAGGAGAAGAAATGAGCTGGGATGAGACACAACGAAAGTGAGAGGAGTGCCAAGGATCCTGTGCAGGGGAACCAAAAGTGACTTGAAAGAGCTGTGCAGCCTCTGAGTGCAGCTGCTCCCATTTCCTCTGAACACAGGGATGGGGATAAAATCACAGAATCATGGAACAGTTTGGGTTGGAAGGGACTTTTAAAGGTCACCTAATCCAACCTCCCTGCCATGCACAGGGACATCTTCAACTAAACCAGTAAAAACTTCTAAATATCAAATCTAAACTGAGGTCTTTTAGTGTAAAACCATCACCCCTGTCCTGTCAATGTGTGGTGGGCAGCACTGCCCATTGCTCTCACTAACAGCTCTGTGACAATGCAGTCTCAGGATCTGTTCCCTCCCCTGGGAAGAGGAGCTCAGACCTCCCCTTTTGGGAAGGTCTGATGTCCGTGAAGGTCTCAGATGAGCAATGCTGCTGCTGCCATGCTCTGTGGCCATAAATAAGGCACCCAAGGAAAACCAGCAGCCGTGCCAGGTGTCTTTGCCAGCAGCTCTGCTCCAGCGACACCAGCTCCAGCTGTGTCACTGGGTGCAGTAAAACATGGAATAACCCTCTCCACCCTGATCTTGATTGGAAGTTCCCTGCCTTTGTTTCAGACCTCCAAAAGACCTTGGGAACCCAGCGCCTGCCCTGTTCCTCCCACACCCTTCTGTGTCAGGCGTGAACAGGAGCTGCTGCCCTTCTCATCCCATCCTGCCCTGGCTCGGCTCTGGAACCCAGCCCGTGCTTGCCCTGGGCAGCCAGGCAGTGCTAAACTGCTCTTCCCACGGCCTCCAGGGGAACCTGGACTCAGAACCCCCAAACCACGGCCCCACACCTCGGCAGGCTGTAGAGGAGGATGCTCCTGGGCTATCTCCTTCTGTTCTCCTGCTGAAGATCTTCCCAGGCTCTCTGGGCTCTGTCCCGCTTTTCTCTGCCATTGCCTAGGGTTGCTCCTGGGTGGTCCTTGCCCAAAACCAACCCCAAAACTGGGGCCACAGAGGCTCCTGCAGGAAAGCCCTGCCTTGTGCAAGGGCTGTCTCCAAACACAGCCCCACAGAAGCTTTGCCCTCAGCCCTGAGAAGGTCCAAAGCTGAGATATGAATCACTGCCACCAGATCAGCCGGGCCAAAATTGTGATTTACACCACGAAACACATGCTGAGAACCTCACAGTGGGCAGTGCTGTAGGTGGGACATCTTTCCACTGCCAGGGATCTGTCAGATCCCACCAGCACCTCGTTTGTTAGGATTTAAGGACTGCTGCTCCACTCAGTACTGACCACAGCCTTGGTCATGGGATCCCAGGCTGCCCCTCAGGTCTCCTTAGTGCAGATGGAACTCTGAGGCCTTATTGCCATTTTCTGGGTGTGCCCTGCATCACATAAAGGGTTACTGTGCAGCCGAGGAGCTCGTGGAGTGGCAGGGGCATACAAGGAAAGCATTAATCACAAGGAAAAATGTGAGGAATGTCACCCTCTGCAAAATCCAGCCCTTGTTATCAGTTTGAAAGACAACCACTCTGGAGAGGCCTGGGGTTTGCTTCCTTCCCAGGCCTCCATCAGGCCAACGCCAGTGGCATGAGGCAAATTCACCTCTGTGCCTGCAGACTGGGGACCTACACGGCCACTGGTCACCCTCCAAGGGCAGGGTCAGAGACCTCCCTGCCTTGTCAGGTGTCCTGGGACCCTGCGGGGCTGCAGGAATGTGGAGCCTCAAAAATCAGGGTCACGCACTCCAGGGAAAGCACCACCATGGTGGGAAGAGTGGCTTCTGCAGGGACTGGAGGCACTGGGCACAGGGAGGGCGTCTGCAGGACGGGATGGTCTGCAAGCTCCCTTCCAACCCAAACCATTCCATGGTTCTGTGCAGTGCTCTGATCCCTCCACTCACCATCAGATGGCAGAGGGAGCTCCTGACTCTCTGAGGTCCCTTTTCACCCAGAAAGGACATGGAGAGGTGTTGCATTTGCCGCTGGAAAGGTTTTTCCTGGTGGGGAGCTTCACCCAGTTCCATAATTTCTGTCAAAGCCGGGTTATAGCCCTGAGGATAAGAGTGTTACAGAAACCCAACTGGGTCCCCTGGCTCCTTTGAGGCCACACAAGTCCCAGCTTGACTGGGAAAAGCTGAGACACAGATCTTGGAATCCTGGAATGGTTTGGGTTGGGGGCACCTCAAAGCCCATCCAGTTCCACCCCTTGCCATGGGCAGGGACACCTCCCACTACACCAGGATGCTCCAGGGTCTGTCCAGCCTGGCCTGGAATGGTTCCAGGGATGGTGCATCCAAAGTTTTGGAGTACTCTTTTTCCACTGTGGACTTGGGTGAAGCCAACATTTCTTTTGCAAGTTAAGAGACTTTTACAGCCAGACACACGAGGGCAGAAATGCAGCATTGTGTTCTTGTGTGGACCTTTAACCACAGCCCCGGGCTGGTCACTCGAGGGTTTATGCACCTTTTCCACACGTGGGAGAGAAGGGGTGACCATTCCCAGGAGAGTTCCCTTGAAATAACACCAGTGTGTGTGTGAAGCTGGCAGCAAAGAAAGGCCTGGAAAAGGCTGAGACACCAACATCTCCATCCTTGGAGGTTTCCAAGACCAGACTGGACAAAACCCTGACCAGGTC
Source organism: Edolisoma coerulescens (assembly GCA_013397115.1). NCBI lineage: Eukaryota > Metazoa > Chordata > Aves > Passeriformes > Campephagidae > Edolisoma > Edolisoma coerulescens. The sequence goes on along the minus strand of VWZW01002496.1, from coordinate 125,244 downwards.
TGATCCTGCAGCTGACCCTGCTTTGGGCAGGAGGTTTGGCTGGGGAAGTCCTGAGGCCCTGTCCTGCAAATGAACCTGTGACCCTTCGGGCTGTGAGCACAAAAACCTCCCCGTGGCTTCTCTGCCCCGAGCCACAACTCTGAGTAGCACCTGGAGAGCCTTCTCCTGCTTCACCCCCTCAGCTGGAGACCTGCTGAGCCAAACGTGAAGTCTCTGAGGATCCATTGGCTTCTGGGCTGAGGGAGCTGAGGATGAGTTTTGCAGAACATTTTGTCTGCTGGGAGAAGCTGATTTGGGTTGGTTTCCTTTTTCACCAGGAGAATCAGTATGGCTGGAAGCATGCAAAGAAATGGGAAAGGGCTCCCCAAGGCTGATGATTTTCTTTGTGGATTAGTATAATTACGGAATTCTTTTTCAGAGAAAATTTTGCACCTTCACTCCTTTATGAAGGAGATTTTCCACAAAAAATCCCAATGTGAAGTCAAAGGAACACAGGCTTGTCTCCTCTGATTTATCCAAGTGGAAATGGGCTTGGAGCACTGCAAACCTGGTCGGTTTTCTTTGTGTGGTATTGCAAACATTTTGGTATTTGTTCTGTGTGGATTGTTCATGATATTGGACCACTTTAGTGAAATTACCATGCGAAAAATTGACTGTGTGAATTTTCAAATTGTGATGCTTTCCAACTGCACAGATCTCCTGTATTCAGTGACCCCAAATGGCCAAGAGCAGCTTTCACATCTCATTGGGCATCACAATGATTCAGAACTGAGAAAAATTGATGAGAAAATTGATTTTAACAGAATTTCAGTGGAGAATAATCCAAAGAAGCATTCTCATTTTGCACTGGCACTCCCCTCTGGCAGCTCCTCATGGAAGTGTTTGTTCCCAGGTTTGCTTCATGTGCTGCTCTTTTCCCCTGCACAGAAGCTCGAGGGACATCTGACATTCCGTTGTGGTGCCTGAGCTAAATCCCACCACCCTGAACATAAATTCTTACCTTCTTCAATCCAAATGTTCTTCAATGTATTGATTGTCTACACTTCATTCAAGAGAAGACCAAATGTCAACACCACGGAAATTTTTCAGAAGGTGAAACCTCCCCCTTTTGAATCCTCAAAAATTAAGGATTAATTAATTAATTCTTAATTTTTAATCCTCAATAATTAATTTTCCCTTTTGTCCTCCTCCCCAAACCTGATTTAGTCACTCCTTGCTCTGCTGGGAACTGCTGCTGAGGTCACAGCCCACTGAGACAAGAATGGAGCTCCTGCCAGTCCTGTTCTGATGGGTCCATGGAGCCCCATCCCAGTCCTGAGTTCCAGCAGGCTGGGGTGAGGGCAGGAGCTTCTGAAGGCTGCAAAGAGCCCTTGTTTGGACCTGTCCATTTTAGCCTGTCAGTCTCCCCGGGCCCAGGCACCACCCGGCTCAGGCGCCTGGAGCAGAGGGCCCAGCTCCTGTTTGTGGGTTCTGGTGCTGCTCACACCCCCAGCCTGAAGGGCAGGAGCGTTCCCAGAACACTGTGGGAACTGAGTACCGGCAGAGATTTGGGTAAGCCTGGCTGCATTTCAGTGGGACCTGGGCTCCTGGGTTCCTCCGGCTCTCTTTGAAGGCTGACAAACAGCATTTGCAGCACACTGCATCCCACCCTCAGCGGAGGTCACAGGATGTCTGCCACTCTGCAGCAGCTGAGGATCTGACCCAAGGACAATTTGCTTTGTTTCAGGGAAAAATTCCTTCCTGAGCATTTCAAACAGGCAAGCACTGCCTTTAAATCCACCCAATTACCTCGGGCACAAGCGTCCCTCAGCCACAGAGGAGCACTGGAAAAAACGCAGGAAAAGTTCCCCAGGTCCAAAGTGAATTTCAACAAGCCAGGGGTGCAGAGCAGACCCGTTAGCCTCGCTGCTCTGCTGCCTCTATTCCTGCCATGGCTTGTGCACTCTCCAGCAGCTGCTTCTGTCGGGGGAGGCACCTCCCTCCCCAGCAGGGCTGCTGATGGCAATTTGGACAGCCGGCCCTGCCTGTGTGACCAACGTGCTGTGCCCTAATTGCAATCTGCCATCCCAGGCAAACTGACTGATTTGTTTAAATAAAGACAGCCCTGAAAGCACCTGTCCCCAGATGAAAACGATTCTGCCTCCAAAGCCACTGTGGAAGGTGCAATTTGTGCCTGTGACTGAGTTTTATTAAAAGCTCCCCCAGACTCCCTCACATCATTATCAGAGCAGGCACTGTCACACTTTTCCTCCAGACACAGCAGTGGAGCCTCAGAGCTGGAAAAAGCAGCGGTTTTGGGGTGGGTAGGGCAGGTTTGGGTAAGTTAAAAGTACTCTCACAGGCTGCTGCTTTAGAACAGCTCTCACTCGGATTAGCTGCTTGCCTGAACAGTTCTTATTCCAGATTTAGGGATTAAATCCCCACCAGCCGTGTCTCAGTGGACTCATCCCAGGAGGACTTGTACCACATCATCAGAGTTACAGAATCATTAAGGCTGGAAAAGCCCTGTGAGTTCCAGCACTGGAACAGTCTGCCCAAAGAGGTGCTGGGGGAATCACTGGCCCTGGAAGAGTCCAAAACACGTGGATGTGGTGCTCAGGGACAGGGGTTACTGCTGGGCTTGGCACTGAGGGGGTCGGGTTGGACCTGATCTCAGAGGGTTTTTCCAACCTTAATGATTCTGATTCTCTGATTCTCCCTGACAACCTCCCCCTCCTGGCTGATCCCCACCATCCTCAAGTGCTGCGGGGTCCCAGGTTTGATCTCTGCTTTGCACATCTGCTCATCCTCTCCCTCTGCTCCTGGCTGCCTTTTTTTTTCCCTGTGGTGGTGTTTCCTCTCATCTGCCCTTCAATTTCCCCTTCATCTTCCTGTTCCACATCTCATGAAGCTTTTGTCAATAAATGGAGACTGCTCAGGTAACTACTACAAAATAAAGCTTTGGAAAAACACCTGAACTCTGTCTTAGGGAGAGCAAAGAAACTTCTGAGTATTTTAATTTACTCTCGAGCTAAAAAAAAAAAAAAAAAAAGCCAGCAGATGCAAGAGCTGGTACTTTCTTCATCAGGAGGCACCGACCCCGGAGGGACTCGAGGTCTGATCCTGCCCCAGACAGGAAATGTGCTCCTGTTATACAGGCTCAGCCGCACAGCTTTCCCCCCTCTGCCCTCCCCTGTGTAACCTCATGGTGTAGAAAGCCACGGGGAGGAAAGGGGATGCTGAGGTGAGCAGCCAGTAATGCAGAGGTGCCGCTCCCGCAAGGCCTGCCCGGTGCGTGATGCTGCTGTGGTGCTGCAGGATGTGCCCACGCGGGGCATCTGCTCCCTCTGCCCGTTGCTGACGAGCTCCTTGGCCTCTTGCTCTCGGCTCTCATCTTGTCCCAGCAGCACCGGCTGATGTAAGCCACAGCCTGGCCCAGATGGAAGCTCTCCCGGGGAGGATCCGCGGGGGGAGGATTTGATGCCGGGCGCACAAATGGGACAGCCCCGGTGCCTGACATTTGGTACGTGGCAGACCTTATACCGCCAGTGCCCACCCGCAGCAGCAGAGCCCCGGAGGAGCCGCGGCGCTGCGTGCCAGGGCGGGAGGAAGGGCGAGGAGCAGGAGCCGCGCCGGGCGGTGAGCGGGACGGAGCCGCGGCTCTGCCCGAGCCCCGGCGCTCCCCGGCCCCTGTCCCGACACTGCCCCGTGCCCGGGCAAGGCTCCCCGGCCCAGCTCCCTCAGCCGGGGACCGCCAGTGACCTTTCCCGAGCACAGCCGGAGCCGGGCGCGCTCGGCTCCCGCTGCTGAAAGCGTCAATTAGCGCTAATTGGGCGGCGCTGGGGGAGCGCACACCGTGCGGAGGAGGGACAGCGACTCCGAGGCTTGGCAGGTTTCTTTCTTCTTCCACCGAGAACGCAGAAATGTGTGCGATGGATGCGAGTTCCAGCAGGACGTTTTCTCAGGGTGGAACTTTTATTCAAGCAATGAATAAATACCAAACTCTCCTGATGAGCCCCCGAGCGAAGGACCCGTGCTCAGAGGAGGAGAGGTGCAGGTTGATGCCTCGTGCTTGCATTTCCCATGGAGCAACAAAAAACCTCTGGAGTGCCAAAAATAAGTGAGAATCTCTTAGATTAGACAACACACACTTTTATTTAGCCCTCAGACTCACGGGACTGGATTTCACCCCTCCAGCATTTCAGATAGTTCTGTTTTGTCTTCTCCTCCTGCGTCTGTGTGTGTCATTTCACTCCTCCTGGGGAAGAACATTAGAGATTTGAGTGAAAATGCCTTGTTTTGTACATTGCCATTATTTTTATTGCCATCACACGAGTGTTCTGACCTCTGGTGCCTCTCCATCTCTCTAACCACGTGCACCGACGCCTCCCCAGATTTGTGTCCCGCAAACGGGAGCGCTTTGTTCCCCAGCCCCGTGCCTGGGCTCCAGTGGCCGGGCTGCGATGGGCTGCGAGGGTTAAGGGCGCTCGGGGAGCTCGGAGGAACTTTTGTGCTGCTGCATTCAAAGCTCTCCCGTGGTAACCTTCACAGCCCCTGACTGCCAGGCTGGATTGGGGCGCTGCCTTCGCGCACCGGATTCCAAACTTTCTGGTATTTAGTCAAGAAACAAGCCCAAGATCCCCTGAGTGTCTCCTGGGGATGCAGGAGCGTCCGGAGGGGCAGCTCCGGAGCTGAGCTGTTTGTCCTACCTGTGGCATAAACAAGACATTTCCAAACTGCTTTTCATGCTCTGGTGGCTGGATCTCGATAGGAGGGGGATGATTGCAGAGGTGATGGGGAGAGCCAGAAACAGCTGAGCCCTAAAACTCCTTGTTCGAGATCCATCTCTAACAGCACAGACAGGCTGTGGAGCTGCCTGGAGAAGCAGGTTGGTTACTGACAAAGAGGCAAGAAGGGGATTCCCAGAAACTGAACAGACACAGCACAAATCGACCACTCAGAGTTGTGCTGCAGGGGAGGCTAAAAAATCCACTGACAAATTCCTAAACAGGAAATTGCAGAATTTATGAAGTAAGGTGGAGTCAATGACGGGTCCCTTTCTAAAGAGAAAGGGAAAGCGCTGGGAAGGATCTACTGAGGGGAGAAACTCACTTCTCTCTGCCTCTGCTTCGGCCAGCTTGGGTGCTTTAGAAGATGCTTCCTGCTTTTTCAACAGCTGTGGGAAGAATTATGGTATCACATATCCAAGGATGAGCAGGAGCAATCCAGCCAAGCTCAGGGATTCATCATGACTGCACGAGTGGCACCCCCTTCCAGACTGCTGGAAGTAAAGAGAAGGAAAGAAATTCTAAAACAAGAATAAAAATGCAAATGTCAAAAAAAAAAAAAAAAAAACAGTCACTGAAAAAGAAGAGCAATTCTGGCAATTGTAACTGCAACTAATAGAACAAGTATTGAGCAAAATAAATTCCTACACAGTGGAGAAAGAAATGGAGACCAGCTCAAACCCACAAGCATATGCCCAAGTACACAAAGAGTAAATCTCAGCAGAGAAATTTGTTGCCTATTTTTAGCTGAAACTATTAGTGGATAAAGAGTTTCTGTTTGGATTTTATTAAAACCCTTGCAGCCCCCCTCTCAGAATGAATTCAAGTTCGTGTTGCTCAGCCAGGCTGCAGTGGAGGGAAGCTGGGCTGTGAAATGTGTTCACATCCCCAGAGCCCTGCGGGGGCACAGAACGGCCCTGGGGACGAAGGGGGTGTGAGGGGAGAGCAGGGGCAAGGACAGCAAGGGTGAGTCCCTGGCTTTCAGAGAAAGGGTCCATCCTCAGGGGAAGCCTGCCAGGCTGCTGGAAAAGGGAGAAATGGGAATCCAGTGCCTTTGGGTAACTCTGCTAAAGTCCCTGGGACACCCCCGTTCCTTTTCCAGCCTCTAAGGGAAATGCTGCTTTCCCTCAGCACAGTCTCGGTCCCTCACTGCGTCTCCAGCCCCACCTTCCTCAGCACGGTCGCTGGCAGAGGGAGGGAACCCCGAGGGCACTGATTTCTCTGCGCGGGGATCCCCGGCTTTGCTCTCTGCTTCCCAGCCGGACCCCAGGGCACCGCTGGGGAATGTTGGGAGGCTTTGGGGGTCTCATCCAAGCTGTGCTCAGGTGCCTGTGGGTGAGCTGTGGCTGCCCACCCCTGGTGGTCCACCAAGAAGCCATTTCCATGTGAGCCCATCACCCTGGGGCAGCGGGAGGGGCTCGGACAGGACTGACCCCACGCCAAACAAGGATCATTCCATCACCCCCAGTGACTTCACCAAAACCCCTTCCATGGGAAGTCTGCAGACCCCGAGAACGTGGAAACAACGACACCTTTTGCTGGTTTATTTTGTGGTCTCTCACCCTGTGAGCAGGACAAGGCCTCCAGGTGATGCCACCTGGCCATCAAAAGTCCTGTGTCCTGGGTCTCCCAAAGCCCTGTGTCCTGTGTCGTGCCGGCCAGAGCTCCACAGGTGTCTCAGGCAGCCCAGGGCTCCTCAGATGGCACCAAACACCTTTCCACGGGCAGCTCAACCCCAAATCTGCTGATTTCTCTGTAGATGTCTCAGTTTCCTCCAAGTTATAAAAGGTTCTGGACACCTTATATAGAATCACAGAATCATTAAGGTTGAAAAAGAACCCCAGGATCATCCAACCTTCCAAGGAAACAGCCCCATGCCCACTGAACCCTCTGACAAAGGGCCGCTCATTTTTCAAACACTCCCAGGGATGGTGGCTCCCCACTGCCCTGGAGCCTGTCCCAATGCCTGACCTCTCCTCCAGTAAAGAAGTTTTTCCTGCTGTCCATCCTGAGCCTCCCTTGGTGCAGCTTGAGGCCGTTTCCCCGTGTCCTGTCCCCTGTTACCTGGGAGAAGAGGCCAACCCCCACCTTGATCTGCTCTTCACCTGGAGCCAGCGCTGGGTCTCCCGAGGGGAAGCAGCACTTCCCAGCAGCTCTCCCGTCACTCCAGCAGGGATCCTGATGGAATGCACGGGGCACACGGAGAGATTGAGAGCAGAGGCTCCAAGTCAGAGACGTTTTAAAAATGTGTGTGCTCAAGTAAAGGACTTTTTAATGTTTTAATAACAAATATTACAAGATATTTTTCTCCATGCCCAGTGCCTGCTGAGCCATCATGCTGAGCCTGTATTTATGGCACTGTAAAGCACAATGAAGGCAGCAGCACTAGGAATACTAATAGCCTCCAGTTTATTACACCAAGGCTGAGTGCTTCATTTTAATTGCATGGAAACATTTAATTTGTTAGATGAGGTGTCATGTAGTTTTCCTCAGGCACCAGTAACTCATATCCACACTGGGACAATCGAACAATCTAAGGGAGGCTTTACAATTAAATAGATTTCACAATCTCTTACCTTGTTGGGGTGTGTGGGTGGCCAGGTCCTTGGACCTTGTAGAGTTAAAATATTTTTGACTCTTTTTTGTAAGACTTGATTGGGGTAACCCAGTCCAGGCCCAAGGCACAAAGCACCTCGTGTCTCCCATCTCTCCACACGGACCGAGGACGTTCCTGCCTGTTCTTGGTGCCTGACCCTGCTGCAGTGACCGAGAGAGCCTTTGCTGCAGCTGGGGAAATGCATTTTGGGGAAGGAAGGGTGGGAATTCAGAGCACAGCTGATCAGTGGATGGAAGGCCCCGCGTGCAGGTTCCGGCTGTGTTTGGGTTGGGAACACAGGCCGGGTTTGTCACTGCTGAGCCCCCCAGGGCCGAGGCCTTTCCCCCTCACGAGGCCACGCTGGGGAGGGGCTGGGGCTGCCTGGGGTGGGGGGGGACACGGCCAGGACAGGTGACCCCGACTGACCCAAGGGCTATTCCACACCTTAGGACATCATCCTCAGGATGTGAAGTGGGGGGAAGAAGGAGGAAGGGGGAGACATTTGGAGTGATGGGGTTTGTCCTCCCAGGTAACAGCTCCGTGGGGTGGGCCCTGCTCTCCTGAAGGTGCTGAACACCTGCCCTTGGCAAGGGCTGGCTGAGTTCCTTCTTTTTCCTTGCTTGTGTGTGGGGTTTTTCCTTTCCCTGTTGAGCTGTCTTTATCTCAGCCCAGCAGTTCTCCAGCTTTTGCCCTCCTGATTCTCTCCCTGATCCCTGCTGGGGAGTGAGGGAGGGGCTGGGAGGGCTGGGGGCTGCTGGGTCACACCTGCACGCCCTGTCCTGCCTCCCCTCAGCACCCTGCACTGCTCTGAGCATTTACTGTGGCAACACTTGAGCAGTAGAAGGAAGAGGAAACCCAGCTGAGCAGGAATGGGTTTCACAGAATCATGCAATGGTTTGGGTTGCGACCTTCAATCCCATCCCATTCCACACCTTCCACCATCCCAGGGTGCTCCAAACCCCGTCCAGCCTGGCCTTGGACACTTCCAGGGATCCAGGGGCAGCCACAGCTGCTCTGGACAACAGAGGAACAGTGACATTAAAGGACAGAGTTCAGAGTTAATGCTCTGATGTCAAACCAGAACATGCCAGAGAAAAGGACATTTTATGAAAAGAATCCATTCAAGAAATGAAAAGGAAGGTTGCCAGTACATCCTGTGTGGCAAAAGGGCTGGGGCAGAGGGAAATCAAGGTTGTCTGGAACGAGCTGGTTCTATCAAAATATCGACATCAGTTTGTGTTTTCCCTGCACACACACGAGCCCAGACAGGGATGGTGAACATGGGATGAGCACCTGAGTCAGCACCACTCCATTTGTGCTGGGTTAGGGACTGCACCTCGCACTGGATTTCACTCTCTCGTGCTGATCCAACACGCTCAGACACCGACACTTAAAGTGTAATGATGGAAGTGAAAAGTGATTGGGGTTTTTAGCTGCACAGAGAGGAAAGGCTGCAAGAGCTTTGCGAAGTCAGTGGTAAATACCTTATCACTGCAGGTTTGCAGGGAGATAGGACTTGCTCTAAAAGATATGCTGCAGTTCAGCTCTGACTTTATGGGCTCAGTGCTGTCATGTCTGTGCTATGGAAGAATAATTCTCCCAGCAGGAATTACTGGGGAAGAGGAATATTATGCAGAAGAGGAGACTCACTGCTGTCCTTAATACCCACATTATGGCCTCTGAGGCAGCGAAGTAGCTGCCATGGCAATGAGCAAACAGAGCAGTGACACATGCACGAGGGGAAGCCGTGGGTTAATGACAAAGGTCCTGGCCAAGTCCCACCTTTTCCAGTTACTCTGGGCCTTTGGAAAGCCAGGATTGTGAGGGAGGAACCCTGGCACAGGGTGCCCTGAGAAGCTGAGGCTGCCCCTGGATCCCTGGCAGTGCCCAAGGCCAGGCTGGACATTGGGGCTTGGAGCAGCCTGGGACAGTGGGAGGTGTCCCTGCCATGGCAGGGATGGCACTGGAGGGGCTTTGAGGTCCCTTCCAACCCAAACCATTCCCTGACTCTGTGGGGACTTGCCCATAAAAACATGAGGCCAGTGGTGTAGAAACAGGGGATGCATGACAAATTCTCCTCCTGATGTCACATTGCCCCAAAAGAACAAAGTCCCTGGGGAGGGGGTGAGGGGTTGATCTCCTGAGGATGGATTTTTGCACCACCTCTAAAGGTGCTGCAGTAGGAGCTGAGAAGGGCTTTTCCATCAGCCGGTGCTGGAACAAACCTCCTCAAAAGCGTCAGTGACTGCTTCGAGTGTGCATTTTCTGGGGATGCTCCTGGCTACGGAATCTAGAGCTACATAGAGTGGCTACCCCCATAATCTGGGCACAGGGCCTCTTTTAGCCAGTCCAGGGATGGCGTTTTGATTTGATTTATGAGGCTAGATTTTGTGCACAGATTCTGGGAACTCAGACTCCAGCGTTGAAATTGCCCCAGAAACCCAATTTGAAGTTTCTCACCTGACCCGAAGCACAACCTTTATCATGTCCCCTCTCTCTGTGACTGGCTGAGGATCTTTCCCCTGTCCTGCAGTGACGTGGGCTCAGGAGCTCCTGCAGGCACCAATAATTCCTCTGTTCCTGCCAAAGCAGGCCCAGCCACGGAAAGGAGGGCTCGGCTCAGAGGAGGAGTTGGCAGCCCAGAGGCACCAGGGGATGTGACTGAAGTCAGCTGCAGATGCATCGTCCCACTTACCTCTCCTGGAGGCCACATCTCCCGAGCCTCAGGTCTGTCCCTGCTTCCAGACAGTATCCTGCTCAGACTCCTTAGAGTCACAGAAAGGCCAAGAACATTCACAAGGTCATCACTGAATAATTTTGAATAATTAGCAACCCTAGGAAAATCACAGGTCACTGGCAGGGAATTGAGGAGCAGAAAGAGACCCAAAAAGAGTTGGAATTAATTCTTTCCCAGACATTTATCACTACTTTAGTATTGTTAAAATTAACATCAGGGGATGAATTACTGTTCATGAACAGCACATAAAAAGCTCAGTAGCCAACAATTTTTAATTTCTGCAACTGTAGAAAGCTGTGACTGAGCAATCACACACACTGAATCTTTCACTGCTGCCAAAGAAACGTTGTCTTGTTTCTTCTCCCCACTCGTGTTCCCTCTATCCAACTGCAGCTCGTGGACTCTCTGGGATCTGATTTGGCTCCTCAACTCAGCAGAAATCAGCAATTTTTTGATCTCTGCAGATGAGAGAACTTATTTGGCCTTCAGATGTTACATTTCCATGGCTAAACAAAAGGATGCTCTGCGGCAAGCTCTGTCCTGTCACTGCTGCTGTCCCAGGTCAGGGACAGGTCAGGATCTTGACCTGTGGGGTCATTCTGGGGTGGAGTTCAGAGCAGTGTCCTCCCCACCAAGCACCTTGGACAGGAGGCTCCTGCCCAGCTCCAGGTCCCTCCCACACCAGCCCCGAGGAACCCCTCAGGTACCTGAGGGTGTGCAGAGGTGCCAGGCACAGGGCAGGGCATCCTCCTGTTATCCCAGGCACATGGAGCAGGAGAAGACCCACCAGGAGCCGTGTTCATCAGGAGCTGGAGTGCCAGGACAAGGGGGAATGGATTCCAACTGAAGGAGGGTGGATTTAGATTGGACATTAGGAAGGAATTCCTCCCTGGGAGGCTGTAAGGCCCTGGCACAGGGTGCCCAGAGCAGCTGTGGCTGCCCCTGGATCCCTGGCAGTGCCCAAGGCCAGGCTGGACAGTGGGGCTTGGAGCAGCCTGGGACAGTGGGAGGTGTCCCTGCCATGGCAGGGGTGGCACTGGAGGGGCTTTGATATTCTTCCAACCCAAACCAGCCTGGGATTCTGGGATTCTGTCTATGAATCTCACTATGGACATCTAATTTCATAACTCTTGACCAACGGTCCGAACTAATTTGTAGTTGTCCTCTTAGCCATTAATGAATTTATAATAGAAGAATAATTTGCCTCTTTACGCCAAAATCAGCATGTTCAGATGGGGGGGTGGGGAGGCTCTTTTTTCTGAGGGAAAGACAAAGGTGCTTTGTGCCTGATTTGAATTTCAGACAAATATTTAACAGATCACTTTGCTTTCCCAAACGCACAGTGCAGCCTCTAAGAGCAGCTAAATTGCTATAAATTAAAGTTAAATGTCAAAAAGGCAAAGATGTGCAGGAATGCAGGAGACAATCTCGGTGCAATTGGGGTTGTTACTGAGCTGCTTTTATCCACTTTGCTTGCATAGAGTTAAGTGCTCTTCCTGGAAAGGGGAACTTTTTTTCTCTCTCTATTTTTAAGTAAGTCCCAACCCCCAGTTCCACTGAAATAGGATGTCATAATTTCTCATTTTCAAATATCATCAGAGAAAGAATTGTGATTGTCCACTCCTTGTGCTTATCACTTCACTGGAGTTTCACAGCCTGCTCTCAGCGAAATGCCATCCTTTGGCTATAGCAGGCATCAACCTGCTCAGTAAAAGAGAAATTAAGATGCCATTTCTACCTGTGCTGAGTCGTTGGCCTCTGTGGGAGGGGAGTAATGAAATCCCTGCTTCCTCTGGCACTTTCAAACAGAAAATATACGGGGAAATGCAGTGTGAGCTGTGTGACAGATAACAAAACAAGTGTCCGTGTCCCAGCTAGAACAGAATGCCTTCAGCAGGGCCGGGCTGCTCTCGTCCTCCCCACCGTGCTCAGGACCCGTCCCCAGCCCCAGCGTCCCCCAGCAGGAGCTGCAGGGTGGCCGCAGGCCCGGGCTGCCTCTGCCCAGCCCCAGCAGGGCTGAGGGGTCCCCAGCCTCAGCTCCGAGGGGCCGTGATCTGAGTGCTGCCCTTGCCTGCAGCCCCCGGCTCGATGGAACCCCCTGTGCTACAGCCCCGAGGGCCTTTCCCAACCAGTTCTTCCCTCAGTACCCTGAGGCCCCCACTGGGAAGGGCCTCGCTCCGCAGCTCAGGACAGGAGGGTGCAAAAAAGCAAAATCCACCCTGTCTGCTTCGGGGTCCTGCCTATTGTCCTGACCTTGGGTGCACCCCACCAGCAATGGGGCATCTGCAGCCCCAGGAGGGGCATCTCTGGAAACAGGGGGGAATGGATTCCATCAAAGGAAGTTTTTTGTTACGGGGATGGAAAAACACTGGCACAGGGTGCCCAGAGAAGCTGTGGCTGCCCCATCCCGGGAAACATCCAAGGTCAGGCTGGGCTCTGAGCACCCTGGGACAGTGGAAGGTGCCCGTGCCCATGGCAGGGCGTTGGACAGATGGCTTTGAAAGGTCCCTCCAATCCAAACCATTCCATGATTCACTGATTCTACTGTCCAGGGCAGGCACTGTTTTTTTAGCATTCCTGTTCAACCAGGCCTGGATTCCCACATCCCAAGTTCCCAGGAAATGCAGTTTCAATGTTCTCCAGCACCCATGCAACACTTTCACCTGGTGGGAGCTGGCACAGTTTGGGACACTCAACCACTGGGCTCTGGCAGATGTGTGCCAGGAGAGACCCAGCAGCTCTTCATCCAGAGTCTGGAGGAGGCAGATCAGGATGAAAGGTCCAGAGGGGAANGGACAGCGCTCTCAGGGACAGGGTGGGATTGTTGGGGTGTCTGTGCAGGGCCAGGGGTTGGACTGGATGATCCCTGTGGGTCCATCTCAGCTCAGAATATTCTGTTTCTACTGTTCAGTGATCCCTAGTGGATCTCTGTATTGGTCCTCAGCAGGTCCCAGATGATTTAAGTGTCCCTTCTGACCACAAAATGCAGGAAGCGGCGCCCATGAGCCCTGGGTTTAGCCAATATCTTGTATTTCTTCTTTTTCAGTGTAACAGAGACACCAAGAGCTGCAGTGCTGTGCCTTCCCCTGTACCCCCACACCTGCAAGGAGCAGGGCTTCTCCTTGTTAGGCAACGAAACACAACGCGTAGGTAAAGGTGCTGTTTCTGACTGACATCCCAGCCATGCTGTGCTAAAAGGGTGGACCCTGGCGTCCAGCGTGTCTTGAGAGCTTTCTGAACCCACAGCTCCCAGGCAGCCCAGAGCCAGGCAGAAGGGTCTGTACAAGATTTCTGGGGGGATTTAGGAGCTTTTCCGGGTGCAGGAGGCCTCATTTCCCAGAGAACAGACACCAGCTGTGTTTGAGGTCTCGTGTGGGTCCGGTCCGGGCAGAGGCAGTGGGAGTCCCCTGGCAGTGACCTTGTCACTGCTGCGGAGGCTGCCAAGAGCCCTGGGCCTCGTGCTGCCAGATTTACAGCTGTAACCTGGGGAGTCACACAGGGCTGGTTGTTTTTGGCAGGTTTTTGAAACCCCAGGAAGGACAAAAGCTCTGGAGCCCTGTGTGGTGTGAGGTCTCCTCTGGCTCTGGGACAGCACAAATCTGGGAAGGGATAAAAGCTTCCTGCCACGGTCTCAGGGTGAGCCAACATGGGGGGGAGGATTCCTCTCCCATGAGAATCCTGGATCTCACAGCTCAGACTCTCATCTGATGGGTCTGTCTATATATATTTTTGGTGAAGGATGTGTTTATTTTTCCAGGCTGGATTCCTAAGGAAATCAGCCCTTTTTGTAACTGAAATATCTGCTTGTCTGTCTTAGGCCACCTCCCTAACTTTTGAACCTGCTGACAAATTTCAGACAATTGCTCTGTCCCAAAGACTTCACCTTCTACGATGTTTATGAATGGATGTATCTGGGTTAAACACACTCGGGTGTCTGGGCACCACTGACACGAGCCTGGCTCCATCCTCTTTGTCCCCTCCCCTCAGGGGTTTATGGACACCAAGAGGAGCCCAAGAACCTCCCCAGGCTGGGCAGTCCCAGCTCCCTCAGCCCTTCCCAGAGCAGAGCTGCTCCGGCCCCCTGACCGTCTCTGTGGCTCCACAGCCCCTCCCGAGGAAGCAGCTGTGCCTCAGTTTCTCCCTTTGGCTGCACTTGCACGTCCTTTTCCTCTGATGTAAGGGTTTAAGTGAACCCTTTGGATGAGCCAAAGCCTCCTGTCCTCCCAAAGTAGCCAGGAACAACTTGCTGCTCCCAAACGTCACGTTCTCCCTGGCAGTGGCGATGCCCGCGCCATCCCCGAAGGAGGAGGGGATGTACTGGGTTCCTTGGGCAATCCCAAACCTAAAGGCACAACACGACTCTCCAGAGGGGACCAGAAGCTTTCTTTACACTTCCCACAGGCTCGTTTGAAGTGTTCAGGATCCCTGTTCCAACCCAAAATTGAACCTCCAAAAACAGTCCCCATGGAAGTAAATAAATAACCTTCCTTGCCCTATTCTCTCTCCTTCTTCTGTGCCTCACGTGCCTCCCAGCACCTTTAATCTCTGCTCAGGATGTGTCCCAAGCCCAGTCTGGAGAGATGTTTCACAATGCTGCCTCCAGGACCTCTGTTTTTCCTCCTGGAAAAGGTGGAAGTGTAGGGTTTTGGGTGTCCCACTGAGGCCCACGGAGCGTGTCCAAGCATCTGCCCCGGGCTGGTCCAGCTCCCTGCACCAGCACTGCCCGAGCTCTCTGCATCCTCAGGGGCCTCAGACCTCCCTGTGCAGCAGCCAAAAGGAAAACAATGCAGAGAAAATTTGCTCCTGTGCAGCAGCAGCAGAAGGTTGATTTATGACCCACTCATCCATGACATGAAGACTCATGAAGTTTAGAAATCACTGGCCTGAGAGTTTTAGAGGCAGAGGAGGTGGGGACTGCATCCAGCTCACAAAGAGACAAAGACAAGCACCCTGCTAACTCTGTGAGCAGCCGAGCCTGGGGAGTCCCTGCAGGGTGATTCCTGTCAGCTCTTCTCTCCTGACCTGGCAGAGTCCTGTGCTGCTTTCAGCACTTTGAACCTTCACGTTCCCCATTTCAGAATTTCCATTTTTGCTTTTAACTGGTTCTTCCAGGAACAAAATAAATACTGTTCCCCCTGTATATACACATATATATAAATATATGCACTCACACATACACGTATGTTACACCTCATAAAGCTCCCAGAGAAGCCACTGCAGGATTGATTGAAACAGGCAATTTCGTAGCAAGCTGCAAAGTTCTTCCCTGAATCAGTGAGTCATGGTGCCCTATAAAGCACACACTAAAACGTCATAATGACCTACCGCTATTATTTCTTCCTTAAATCTTCCCGGTGAGAGGAACAGGGGTGTGCAGAGGGAGGGCAGGAGGGACTGAGCTGCCTGCAGCACAGCCTGGGGCTGCTCTGAGCGCACGTGGGGAGAGAAGGCTCTGCCTTGCTCACAGCCTCATGGTTTGGGGTTGAGGAGAATCAAGCCTCATGTCTGTGGGGTCAGAAATGCCCACGTCACTCGTTTACATTTCTAGGAGCAGAACAACTCGGATCCCAGCAGCATTTGACATTCAGCTCATCATTTAAGTGGCTCAGAGAGGAGGAGGTGTTGGTGGGTGAGGCTGGACCTGCCCCAGCCCAGAACCCCCAGCCCGGGGCTGATCCCAGAGCGGGCTGCAGGAAAGGTGGGAATTCTGCCCCCGGGCCCCCTCAGGTGAGACCCCCCCTGCAGAGCTGCCCCAGCCCTGGGGCCAACAGCAGAAGGACGTGGAGCTGCTGGAGAGAGCCCAGAGGAGGCCCCGGAGCTGCTCCAGGCCTGGAGCCCCTCTGCTCTGGACAAAGGCTGGGAGAGCTGGGAATGTTCCCCTGGAGAAGGGAAGGCTCCAGGGAGAGCTCCGAGCCCCTGGCAGGGCCTGAAGGGGCTCCAGGAGAGCTGGAGAGGGACTGGGGACAAGGGCTGGAGGGCCAGGAGCCAGGGAATGGCTTCCCAGTGGGAAAGGGGAGCTTGGGGTGGGATGTTGGGAAGGAATTGCTGTGTGTGAGGGTGGGGAGGGGCTGGTCTGGAATTGCCAGAGCAGCTGTGGCTGCCCCTGGATCCCTGGCAGTGCCCAAGGCCAGGCTGGACATTGGGGCTTGGAGCAGCCTGGGACAGTGGGAGGTGTCCCTGCCCAGGCAGGGGTGGAATGAGATGAGCTTTGAAGTCCCATCCAACCCAACCCATTCCCTGATTCCATTGTTCAGAGTAGGAAAGAGACAACTGAGGAGGGATAACCAATTCCCATCTGTCCCTGCCCTCCAGCAGTGGGAAACCATTGCCCCTCGTGCTGCCACTCCAAGCCCTTGTCCAAAGTGGGAATCCCCTTTCCTGCTGCCCATGCTGGGGGATCAGCCCGCTCCCAGTTTGTTATTTCAGCACTGAGCTCCACCAGGCCCTCGCAGGTCCCGCGGCACTGACCCAAGTGACCATCCCAAGGCAGCCCTGGCACTCTGTGGGAATAAGGGAAGCCCTGTTTCGGGATCATCAGGCCATGCTTTGTGGATGCTCTCGTTGTTATTGACAGCTGCTGGATCAGTTCCTGGGGTCTGTGTGGGTTTTTATGAGCAGACACAGCAAATTCAGTGGGATTGACGCCGTAGATGTGTGGAGCGATGCCGTGGCATAAATGTCATTGAAATGAGACACAAGGACACCAAGGAAGATGAAAGCCTTGTGATATGGAAGATGAATAGCATCCAGACAATTTATTTTTTTAACTTAATTTTTGGTGTCCAGATCCAGTTATTGACTTCTCAGCATGAGAGAGCAGATTGAAGCCCGTGACGTGAAGGTACTCGTGATGCTGCGAGTTAAATGTGTTTGTGAGTCTTTGCAGGACTAAAGACTCAAGTAGGACAAGAAATGTAGGAATACAAATATAATAATAAAAAAAATTACCTTCAAGTCTTCCCCCCCCCTCCCCCCACAAGTAAGAGGCTCGACTGGTTTGTTTGTCTTATTTTTGATCAAACTCTGGTTTTGTTGTCAGCATTGCTGAATGGCTTGAATTTCCTTTGATGGGATTGAAAAGCTATTTCCAAAAGAAAAAAAAAAGACAGAAAAACTTTCCAATGCTGCCTTCTTTTTTTTTTCTGACTTAATTACACTGTAAACAAAGCAGATTTATTTCTGTGCACACCTGTATTATTTCTGAAGAGCTGTTGAGCATCTGTGAAATGAACAGATTGTCTCCTCTTTTTGAATAAAAAAGCCCCAAACCAGAACTCGCAGGGCTCGAGGCTCCTCTGTGTCATCACCCAAAACAGTTCCACTGTTCAGCTCCAGTAGCTCTTCAAACCTCTTCTCCGGGGGTAGGAATGGCAACAGGAAATGTGAGCTGGGATGAGTCTGTGTCTCAGGGCCTTTAATTATGGTAATCAGTAGTTCTGGAAATGGGGGAGCTCGGGGAGCTTGTGTAGGTTCTCTGCTGTCTGATGGGGTTCTGTAGATCAGAGTCACAGAACCCCGGGCTGGGTCAGGTTGGATGGGACCACAGGGGTCACCTGGTGCCACCTCCCTGCTCCAGCAGGGCCATCCCAGAGCACAGGGCACAGCAGTGTGTCCGTGTGGCTCTGCAATATCCGCAGGGAGGAGACTCCACAGCCTCTCTGCACAATCTGCTCAGGGCTGGGCACTGCCCAGGGCAGAAGTTCTGCCTCCTGGGCAGGGGAATTGCTGGGCTCAGGCCCTGCCCGTGGCTCTGGGGCCACTGCTGGGCCCCCGGAGCAGAGCCCGGGCCCTGCTCGGAGCCCTCCCTGCAGCCAGGGACACCCAGGGGCAGACAGGGACACCCAAGGACACCCAGGGACAGAGAGGGATGGACAGGGATGGACAGAGACAGGGACAGTTAGGGATGGACAGGGACACCCAGGGACAGACAGGGACACCCAGGGACAGATAGGGATGGACAGGGACACCCAGGGACACCCAGGGCTGAGGGCCCCTCTCAGCTGGGGCTCCTCTCGAGGCTGAGCAGCCCCAGCTCCCTCAGCCTTTCCTCATGCAGAGGATGAACCTATGGGCTCAGTAATAAAAAGGCTTTCTGCTGCCCAGCTGTGTGTTTTCATTAAGTCCAAATGAGTTTAATGCATTCACAGTTTAATATATTGAAGATGCTCCCTTTGGTTGAAATTATCAAATTATCACAAGCTGCTGTCCAAGGGAAAGATGTGCAGACAGACACAGAGGGGAACGGAGGCAGCACGGCTGTCTGAGCTAAACATCTTCAGGAACCAGGTCCAGAACAGGGGGATGCTGCTCCTCTGGGGGTTGTGGACTTGGACCTAAACTCCACAGTCAGATCCCAAACTGCAGAACAGGGACCCCAACTTCCCTGTCACACCCCAATGAACTACATCAGCATCTGCATGGAATCACAGAAACATGGAACGGTTTGGGCTGGAAGGGACCTCAAAGCCCCTCCAGTGCCACCCCTGCCATGGGCAGGGACACCTCCCACTGTCCCAGGGTGTTGCAAGCCCCAGTGTCCAACCTGGCCCTGGACACTGCCAGGAACAGGGAGAACATCCACGATAAAATCCTTTCCAGCCCCTCCCTAACGCTCTCATCAAAGACAATCAGCTGTACACTTTGTCCAGCTGATGATGGAGCTCATCACAACGGGGATTTACAGCACAGGAGCTCTTTATGGTGATGAATTTGTCCATCACTGTTTGGGTCAAGCAATTTTTAACTTCTGCACCAGCAAAAGACTCTCTACAGCTTTATTGTCCCTTTATCCCCATCAGAGCTGCTGATTGTGTGAAGAAAAGCACTTTACGTGGACTGGTGCCAGGTCAGTCTGTGCAGTTTGCTCCTCCACAAAGGCAGATTCGTGGGTGCTGGAGGATGAGCCAGGAATCCAGCAAAGAGTTAAAGGACATGAAAGCCCTTCCAGAAGCAGCTTAGTGCACACAGGCAGAGCAATTGGGAAGTGAGCGCATTACTGCCTGAGAGAGTGACCCGGAACGTCATCATGACACATCACTATTGTTCCCTCGCAGAATATTTCCTTTGGGAGCAAAATGAGTGAGGAACGAGTTCCCAAATGATTGCTAACAAGAAAAAAAAAAAAAAGAAAGAATTGGGGAAGGGGGGAATAAAAGGGAGAAAAGAGCCCAGAAAGGCTTCATAGGCTAAGAGCAAATTACTCTGCAATTCAGCGAGCGATTTCATGGACATGCTGCAGGGATAATGCATTCTGAGTGGCTAGAATTTCATTTAATTCCACTTCATTGTTGAGCATCTTTTCCAGTGGTTTTATGACTGAACACTGTGTGCCCATTTTCCTTGTTCTTAATCTGGCTTTTTGACAGTCACGCTGGATGTGCCGTGTTCGTGTTTGTTTGTGCGACGCCTCTTCTGTCCCGAGACAGGAGCACTAAAGGAAAATGTTCACAAATGAACCTTAATTTTTCTCCAGTTGCTGTTCAGGCTGGTGACTGAAGGTTTTTGTCTCTGCTGTGCACCCAGGGTAACACAGGCTGTCAATCACTCATGGATCAATTAATTGATCCATCAATCTGTTTTTCCACCTTGCAGAAATCCCTGCAATTGCCTCCAATGGCCGAGGCACAAAGCTCTGAGAACCTCAGCTCAGTGGCATCTGCACTGCTCCAGAAGGAACTCTGGGACAGCCCTGTGTGGAAATCAGGAGGCTCTCTCAGTTTTCTGCAGCTTCCTCATGAAGCCAGAAGAAACCTCAAGTGCTGTGAGCAGATTGACAGAGTTATTGAATGGTTTGGGTTGGAAAGGATCTTAAAAATTGTCTTGTTCCCCCTGCCATGGGCAGGGACACCTTCCACTGTCCCAGGCTGCTCCAAGCCCCAATGTCCAGCCTGGCCTTGGGCACTGCCAGGGATCCAGGGGCAGCCCCAGCTGCTCTGGGCACCCTGTGCCAGGGCCTCCCCACCCTCCCAGGGAGGAAGTGCTGCCCAATATCCCATCCAACCCTGTTCCCTGGCAGCCTGAATCCACTCCCCTTTGTCCTGTCACTCCAGGCCCTTGTAAGGAGTGTCATTTTCTGGACCAGTCCTGGACCATTTGTATTTGCCATAGTGCCACCAGCTGGAAACATCAAATTATTCCATTTTTGTAGCCTTTTTGTTTTATTCTCTTCTCTTTCTGTGGTGGCTGGATCAACCTGGTTTCCTTGGCAATAGCAATGTGACAGCAAAATTGTCCCAAGTTATTTTTCTCTTGGATTGGTTCCATCCTTGGAAGGTCTTTTTCTTACAGAGAAAGACAGGGAGCTTCTTGGAACATGTTAATTCCTATTTCCTTCCCAAAAAGTCACCTTTGGAAATTAAACTAACCCTCTTCCTTTGGCTGTGAGCTGCCCATGCTGGGGGAGCAATGGCTGGAGAGGAACGGTGGCATCCCAGTGCTGCTGTCCCTCCAGGAGTGAGTGGCCACGGAGGCAGGACAATGCTCAGACCTGGTTGGATGAGAGATTTTTCCTGCAATTGGGGATAATTGAGTGTTTTCTTGTGCAGCCCCATCTGCCCGTGGCCACTGTTCTCTCCTGCTTTATAATTAGCTCTTGCACAGTGCAAGGACTGATTTGTCATTCTGTCTTTGTACAATTTCCAGCACAAGCGAGCACTGATACAAAGCACATTTCCATGTAAAACCACTATTTGCAGATCAAGTAAAAGGACAGCCTGACCTAAAATCCCATTTTGGCCCCGTGGTAAAACGAAGGCAACAATTACAAATAAAAGGACAATAGAAGAAGAACAGAACTGGGAAGACGGTAATTAGCAAAAATGAGAAGCTGTGAAATTCAAATAGTTCCCTTGGAAAACTAAAGACATTAAGGAAAGTCCCAGGAATAAAGAACTGCAGAGCATGTTAGAACCACGAGGGATCTCAGCAATGACATTTGGCTCTTTGCTGGTGGAGGAGAAGAAAGTAATAACCTATTCTCCAGCCCTCAAAATGTTCTCACCTTCCTCTCCCAGTTTTAAAATTAAAAGAAGAATTATTTGTATTTCATGAATATGATTAGGAGTAATTACCAAGGAAGGTATTAAGAAAATACTAGGAATGAGTTTGTTTAAAAATTATTAGGTCATTTTAATGCACTTAAAATGTTGGCTGAGGGGGAATCTGCACAGGAACGCAGGAAAACCCTGTGTGGCTTAGCGTGAGCTTTTACTCCAAGGAAATAAATTTCTGGCCATGACAGGGACAGGAAGGATTTTAAACAGACAATTTCAGAATTACCCACAGAGATTTCAGGAAGGCAGACTGTGCCAGGGAATAGGGTTAAGGGGTCTTGGTAAGCAAGCAGAGCACCAGAAATTCCACCGTGGGGCTGCAGCACAGACATCAACAGAGACCCTGGAGAAAACGAGAAGGGAGTTGAAAGGAGGAAGGAGAAACATTTTCTGCTTCAATGAGAGACACCAGTGAGGCTGAGAGGAGTGAACCAGCCAGTTGGCTGCTGTCAGTTTTAAAAAGGACTTTGGGGAAGGATCGGAAAAGAGTCCAAAAAAAAAGGTGCAAGAAAAACTACTGGAGATCGGGAGAAAGTGCCTTGCACTGAGCCTTTCACAATCCAATCTGCTTAGTTTATAAAAAAAAAAAATAAAAAAAGGAAGATGGAGAGGTGACTAATTTGATTAAGGTGTGTAAGTACTTTCATAGGGAGAAAATTGTGGTTAGCACAGTAGTCTTTAATCTTGTGGAGAAAGGAATATTCATGACTGGTAGTGGAATCTTGACGTATTCAAATAGAAATAATTTTAACAGAGTGATGGACCAGGTGAAGGCAGTGCCATGGAAAGTGCTGCATCTCTCTGCTGCTGAAGGCTTTCAAATCAGGACTGAATTTCTTCCTCAAAGAGTCACTTTCGATTTCAGCCTCTCAATCTGTTGCTAACCAGCTAAATTCAGTAACAAATTAGAGGTCCGGTGAAATGGTCAGCGGTGTCTCGTAGCCTGGAAGCTGCTGCATCGCCAGCACAGTGCTCCGAAGTTTGGCTGTTCCATGGAATTTTCAGGTGTCAGGATTCAGTTCAGCTGCTCCTGTCCCAGGCACCCTCTCTGACCTCTGGGTGTCACATCCAGCAGCTTGGACAGAGCAGGGGCCGTCCCAGCGCAGGGAACTGGGGCTGTGCAGCCTGGGGGAGAGAAGGCTTCGGGGTGACCTCACTGCAGCCTCTCAGTACCTGAGGAGCAGCTGCGAGAGAGGCAGGGAGACACTTTGGGCAAGGTCGTGTAGTGACAGGGCAGGGGGGAACTGCTTCCAAGTGACGGAGAGAAGCTTTAGATGGGATACTGGGAAGAAATCTTCCCTGTGAGGGTGGGGAGGTGGCAGAGGATGCTCAGAGCAGCTGTGGCTGCCGCTGGATCCCTGGCAGTGTCCAAGGCCAGGCTGGACGAGGCTTGGAGCATCCTGGGACAGTGGAAGGAGTCCCTTCCCCTCAGAAGGTGGAACTGGATGATATTTAAGGTCCCTTCCAACCCAAATCGTTCTCTGATTCACTGATGAAAAACAACCTCACAAGGTGCATTAAGGAGTCTGGCACTCCTCAGCCAGCGAGGCCTCCATCAATCCTGGGCTGAGGGGAGAGCCTGGGAGGATTTTCACTCACCGAAATGGCTTTGCTGGAAGGGCACCCAGGTGGCAGCCTGCCGGGACATCAATCCTGGCTCGGTGTGAGCACAACGCCTGCCTCGGGGCTGCGGCTCCCAGAGCTCCACGGACCAGGGTGGGGGAGCGAGGGTCGTACAGGGGAAGGCAGGAGTGGAAAACTGTTCCTGCCCAGCGGGCAGGGTTTGGAGATGTGCAAGCACGCGGCAGCCAAAGGACGCTTTGTGTGCATCCATGCATCCCCGCATCCCCGGGAGAGTCCTGGAGCGTCGGCCCCGGCCCTCACGCGGCTCCGAACCGGCCCCTCCGTGCCCGGCTCCGAACCGGCCCCTCCGTGCCCGGCTCCGAACCGGCCCCTCCGAGCCCCGCTCCGAACCGGCCCCTCCGAGCCCGGCTCCGAACCGGCCCCTCCGAGCCCCGCTCCGAACCGGCCCCTCCGAGCCCCGCTCCGAACCGGCCCCTCCGAGCCCGGCTCCGAACCGGCCCCTCCGAGCCCCGCTCCGAACCGGCCCCTCCGAGCCCCGCTCCGAACCGGCCCCTCCGAGCCCGGCTCCGAACCGGCCCCTCCGAGCCCCGCTCCGAACCGGCCCCTCCGAGCCCCGCTCCGAACCGGCCCCTCCGAGCCCGGCTCCGAACCGGCCCCTCCGAGCCCCGCTCCGAACCGGCCCCTCCGAGCCCCGCTCCGAACCGGCCCCTCCGAGCCCGGCTCCGAACCGGCCCCTCCGAGCCCCGCTCCGAACCGGCCCCTCCGAGCCCCGCTCCGAACCGGCCCCTCCGAGCCCGGCTCCGAACCGGCCCCTCCGAGCCCCGCTCCGAACCGGCCCCTCCGAGCCCCGCTCCGAACCGGCCCCTCCGAGCCCGGCTCCGAACCGGCCCCTCCGAGCCCCGCTCCGAACCGGCCCCTCCGAGCCCCGCTCCGAACCGGCCCCGGGCCCCGATCGGAACCGGCCCCTCCGAGCCCCGATCGGAACCGGCCCCGGGCCCCCGAGCGCTCGGCCCCTGCCCCCGCGGAGAGCGCCGGGGCGGCCTCAGGGCGGCCTCAGGGCGGCCTGCCCCCGGCTGAGGCCAGGCCGGCCGAGCTCCAGCGCGGAGCGAGAGCCGGGACCCGGCGCTCGCAGCATCCACGGTGCGAGCGTCACCTCACTGAAGCACGAAATAGGAACGTGTTGGGCCTCCTGCGAAGATTGAAGTGCTACCAGGGGTTTCTGTTCGTGTGCATCTCCTCATTTCCTGATTTCCATGTTTTCCCCCCAGTCCTTTAGCAATGAATGAATGAATAAATAAATAAATAAATACATGCTTCCATCCCTGGAATGAGAGCTGGAGCATCTCTTCAGCCCACAGCCCTTCTCTGGAATTCACAAGGCTCGGGCTGGCACCAGTGACCATGGTTTGAATTAAAAATATGTAGAAGGGAATTTAAAATCATTGGGCCAGATCATCAGCTGCTGCAAGTCAGTGAAGACCAGTTGAAGCCAACAGAACCACAATTATTTCCATTAAGCAGTGAGATCTGACTGTATGCAAAGGAAGCCATGCTCAACCTCACTCGTCCCTCCAAGCTCTCACTATTTGCTGTCCTCTGCAGTAAGAGAGGTTAATTATCATCATCTGGAAGCACCGGAGTGAAATTAAGTAAAGGAGAATTTAGGAGGCATGTCAGGCAGCATTGCCTCGCTGTAGCTCTGCTAGCACAGCACATTCTCACAGGGAAAGGGAGGGGTGGCTGATCACCTGTGTCAGTGGAACTTGGGGTGCCCAAAGTGCTGGGAAAGATGCTGCAAGGAGCAGCACCACTCCTTCCTAGGAAGGAGATCTGATATCTAGATGAGCTGCTCCAGTTCTTTGATCCCCTGTTTCTGAGTGATCCCATTTCCCAGGGGGAGTGCTGAGCAGGGCACAGGCTATCTGAATTATTATCCAAGCAAACACTCTCATTCTCAAAATCTGGGAAGTTTTCCAGCTTAATTAACATTAACATTTGTTTTCACTAAGCCGTCTGTCAATGTGCCACCAGAAGCACTAAATATGAGCTCTGAGCACACACACACGGGTAGGTAGCAATTCAGGTGGAGCATGAAGCTTTATTTCCCAGCTTTGTTCCTTACAAGGTTCGTTATTCCTCGGCTCTGTAAATCATCCCCTCCTCGAACTGCAGCAGCCTCTCCCTTGACACGCGGTCTCATTGAAAGCTAATGACCAAACATCCTGTAACATCCTCGCCTCAGCTGTACCCAGACACAAGTCCTGATTGCCTCTGGCTGGTGCTGATGTTGGCTGGAAAGGGAAGGCAAAAGGGAGATGGATTTCAAGTGGCATTCTGTCCCAGTTCTCCTCCCAGATCCGTTTAGATGCAGATTTCTTATATATCACGGAACACCAGAATGGTTTGGGTTTGAAGGAATTTTAAAGCCCATCCAGTGCCACCCCTGCCATGGCAGGGACACCTCCCACTGTCCCAGGCTGCTCCCAGCCCCAGTGTCCAGCCTGGCCTTGGATCCAGGGGCAGCCACAGCTGCTCTGGGTACCCTGTGCCAGGGCCTCACCATCCTGTGCAGTGAATGCTCAGGGATTAATTCTTCATCTTCTTGGGGACCTTTCCCTTTGGTCACCTTGTGGCTTTGGTGACAATCAGTTCTCAAAGGATGGAGAGTGATTGAATCCACTGCAGAAGGTGGCTGAGATTGGCCAGGCTGAGAAACAGGGATACAAAGTGGGACAGGTCTCAGTCGTGGAAGGTGACACCAGGACTTCCAGCACTGATACAGTCACAGCCCCACCCTCAGAGGTGACACCAGCTGGACAACCCCTGGGCAATTTCCTGCATCCCCCCTGAGAGCAGCTTTAACCTTGTCCGACTGACACACATCGACACCGGCCTTACCAGCCTGGACAGCCTTCAGATGTCGTGGCTGGCTGGGGCTCTGAGCAGCCTGGGCTGCTGGAAGGTGTCCCTGCCCACAGCAGGGAGTGGATGGGCTTTAAGGTCCCTGCCGACCCAAAGCATTCTGTGACTCTGTGATTGTGTTCTCCCCTGGAGGAGCTGCTGCTGGCAAAGCTCTATGAGACAAACAGGTTCTTCCTCATTCTGAGCTTGCTCCATCTCCTCTTTGCTCTGTTTCAAATTTGTTCTGTCCCCAGCAACAGATAGGGCCTTCCTCATTCCTGGGTGCATGGCCTGAATCCTGGACCAGTCCTGCTCCCTTCCCCTGATTCCCCCGATCCCAGCACAGCTCCTCCCAAGCACAGAGAAACCTCCCACAAACATTGCCAGAGGCCTGGCACAGGATTTCAAGGTCAGAGTTCTCTGCTTCCTCAGAGTCAACCTCTCCCTTCTGCTTGAACCTCCCACGTGGAAAAGGCCACAGTGACTTGGTCCCATCCAGGGCTGTGCCAGGACAGCGCAGAGTAAAGAGCTCGGCTGCAGCCCCGGCAGTGCCTTGGGCTGTGTCACTCCCTGGGCCAGGGCGAGAGGTTTGTCACAGGCATTGCTCAGACTGGGAGCTCGGAGTGCTGCCCTGCTTCTGCGGGGAGGAGAGGGCTCCTCTCGAGACCCTGCGCTGGTGCCGGGCTGGGAGTGGAGCTGCCCCTCCATCCTCTGCTTGGCAACAGAAGGAAAGGTTGGCATGGCAACTTCTTCTGACGCGGGCAGGGCTGTTGGAAAGGGACTGAGATCAGCTGCTGTCTTGTCCACTGAGAGAGGGACAAGAAGGAACACAGCTTAATTTGAATTAAAAAAACCCCTCAGGGCTGTGAATATTCCATATTCCACAGTGAAACATTGCACCCGGCTGGCGGGGGAGGCCACGGCGTCTCCTCACTGAACGCTTGATGTGTGGGCAGGATAAAGCTGCCAGGGCTGGTCTGGATTCACTCAACCCCTTCAGTGCTGAGCCTTGAGTGGGGCCTTGTCTTGATGCTATTTCAGCTTCAAGGGCTCCTCAGGACCTTGAGCTCTTCTCTGTTGCATTAACACACAAGAATCTCTTCGTTTCCCAGTTGCTCCCTGGCTCTGCCACCTCTCAGAGGCCATCGAATCTCGGCACTCACACCTCTTGCACCCTGCTGCAGCACCATGCCCTTTCTTACTGCCCCACTTCTGCCTTGTTCTTCAAATTCCCAATGAGCAACTAAACTATTCCCAGATTTCCTAGTTGAATTCACCTCATTCCATGGAATCACAGAGTCCCAGAGTCACAGAGTCCCAGAACGGTTTGGGTTGGAAGGGACCTCAGGGATCATCCAGTTCCACCCCCCTGCCACATCCACTAGGTCAGGAGTTTACCAGCTTCTAAACCGAACCAGGAACCATCTCTCTTGTACTCAATCCTTCCTTCTTTCTCCTTCTCCTCCTACAGAACATCCTGCAATTACCCACCTGAACTACACTGGCTGGCTGCTCTTGGAACTTAAATATTTCCACTTCACCAAATTCTGAATCAGAAATGGATCTTTGGAGGGTCCAAGTGGGGCAAGATAAGAGATGACAGCAGGAGGATCCCACCCAAAGTGAATACATCCTGATGGATGGGATTCTTAGGGAATTTTAACTCTTATCAATCAGTTTGAAATCTCTGTGGGTTGTCAACCAACCTTGCCTCTGTCTTCCAGCTCAAATATCTGGACTGAACAACAATAATCCAGAAAACGAGGGATCATCTCCCTGCAGCTGCAGAGCACCCTTGGTGCTGAATGTATTCCAAATGGGCACCAAAAAATGTGGAATACCAGTCAGGGACACTCTGGCAACTGAATTTCCCCCAGCACAGGCCTCCCTTGTGCCCTGCTCTGCAAGCCGAGCTCTGGAGGAAACGGAACCATCCCATTAATTTGGAATACATCCTTAAACTGGGGTTTTCGGGAGAATAGATCTGTGGTCCTTTGCAACTGCTCTTAGACACTCCACCTCTTTTCCCAGTCCATTGTTACACCTGTTTTTAGCCCGTTTAGGGCTCCCTGGGCGAGGCAGGGTCTGAGGTGCTGGCTCTGAAAGCAGAAGTTCCGAGAGCTCAGCCTGTCCGTGGCCGCAGGGACACTCGTGGTCCGACAGAACGGAGAACAGCAGACTTTGGGATGGAATTCCTTAGGACACTCCAGTGGGGAAAGGAGGAACCTCAGACTGAAAACATCAGACCAGGAGGAGAAATAGGAAAAATAACCACAAAGAATTTCCAGTGGGGGTTAAGACTTAAACAAACACAAAGCTGGGAGCAATCGCTTCCAGCAGGACCAAGAAAGGATCAGGATGGTGCTTCCTATGGGTAAGGAGGGCAGAATTCATGGAATCATGGAATGGTCTGGGTTGGGAGTGACCTTAAAGATCATCAAGTTCCAACCCCTGCCAATCCAATTTATTCTTTAACTTTGCCTGGTTAAAAAAAGTAAAACAAAACCCACAAAACCACAAGGCAGAATCTCGGTCTCCCCACAAAATAAATAATAGAAACAAGCAAACCTCAAACCTTTCTGATCCCAGCACAGAATCTCAGCCTGCTATAAACACTGCTGGATTTAAATATCAAGAATATTCAGTGCATCAACAACAAAATATAATCCATGTTATTTCATCTGACAATGCACAGAGGACGAAAATAGAAAGGCCCGCTCCATTAAGCTTTGCATCTCCAACTGCACTGAAATTATAATCAACAGCTTCTTCAGGGCAAGGGGAGAGAAAACAAAGGAAGGCAGAAGGAAAAAAAATACGTGGAGGGTTTTTTTTCCCCATGGCACTTAGAAGAATACAGTTCCAGCCCTTTCCTGCCCGCCTGGACAAGGGGCTTTGCTGAATTCTGGGGTCTGGACCAAACCCTCTCATTTTCCAGCCCTGCACATGGAGCTGCAAGCCAGGAGCCAGAATCCATCAGCAGCATCCACACAGCTCCCTCCGACCCCCTCCCTCCTTCCCCCTCCCAGCCTCCCTGGTGTCAGACAAGCCCCGGGGAGAGCCTGGACTGAAGACTGAATCCTACACCGGGCCATGCGAGGGGCAGGAAGGTTCAGAGCGGGAGGGGTTAGGACAGGTTTGGGGTGGAGGGCCCTGACCTCCAGCCCTGATCTCTGCACTGCCCGTTCAGGTCTCTCCTCTTGTGTTCTGAGGCCATAGTAGGATGTCACTGCTCCCTTTTGGTGGCTTTCCAGTGACATTTTCCAGTAGACATTGGAATATCGTGCAGAATATTTCCATCTTCTTCTATTTTTATTTTTTTTTTACTAGCCAGAAATGGTTGAGTCACCATTTTAAAAGACAAAATTTTGTGGAAAATCAAACCAATGAACCAACAAACACAGAGTTTGCGATGACAATTTTATTAGCTTTTCCTGGCATGACCTCACCCCTGGGATGTAGAAAACAGGAGCTGACTTCTCTGAGCAAGGCAAACTAGAAAAGTTTAGAAAAATCAGTTGCTCCATGCTGCTTTCTTTGGAGCGTGTCTATAATCCCCAAACTCCTTCTCCAGGTTCCCCAGGTTCCCTGCAGCTACAGAATCTGAGTCCTGTTATTACATTTTTTTGTCATCATTGATTTATGTAAATTAAATAGGAAGAAATACCAGCACTCCAGCCAAAAAGAGAAATGCCTCTTTTACAGGCTTAATATTTCACACCGAATATTCATCCTTCCCTGTGAGCAACTTCTTTTCTGGCCTCTCACATTATATTTTTACCGATAGCATTAAATGCTGAATGTAGGCAATATCTTTGATATATGGACAATTTACAACACACACAGAGAACCTTGACAGGACTCTTTTTCGTTTCTTTATCCTCTTGTTCATAAATTACAGCTGCTCCAGGAAGGGGTTCAGCGAGGAGGGCTCAGGGCCGTGCTCTGGGTGTGACAGGGACCCAGTGAGCTGCAGTGGGGGCACAGATCTCCTGGATACACCAAGGCACCTTCCCTCTCACCTGGGGTTGTTGGTAGCCTTGTAGGGCAGCTGGAATTTTTTCCAGTGCTCTCCTGAGTGCTTTCCTTTTTTTAGGACAGCTTGGGAAGGGATGGCAGTGGGGGAAGGTGATGGGATGAATTTGTGCAGGAACAGCCACACCAAAGGCTCCCCCAGCCCGTGCAGCCACAGGCTCCTGTAGCTGGTGACAGACAGCAGCTGCCACCTGAGGAGACCTCGGGGAGGTTCTAAGGGACTGGGGGACTTTGCTGTGCTCCAAGGACACCCCTGACAAGCTGCTGCTCTTTGTGCCACCAATCTGGGATGGCTCCAGTCCATTGCAAGCCCACATCTTGCATGTCCCGACCCCCTTTTCCCCCCTCACACCACATTTATACCACAGGCAAGGTGCCAGACGTGCCTTTGTTTGTAGCTGCTGCAGAATGAGCAGAGCTGACAACTCTTCTCCAGCATCAGAACAAGGGCTGTGCACACCAGGACAGGATGGGGCTGCGTCCCTGAGTGACCCCAGGGTGCTCAGGCAGGGGTGGAGGTGTCTCCATCACTCCAGCAGTGCCCAGAACACTCGGACACAGAGCTGAGACTGACTCTGAAGCCTCTCCACTTGAGAGCTGTATCCATGGAGCCCTCTTGCCCCTCTCCTCCAGCTCCCTTGGAATTCAGGACAGATGCCATTGGCAGAGAGCACAGAGAGGGAGCTTAGCCTTCCTCACGGGCATGAGAAGGGAGCGTGTTCAAGGCCTCCACCCTGGGAGGGGAAAAGCAGCTGAAAAGAACAGAACTGGGTGAAAGCCAAGGAGGAGAGGGACAGACCAACTGTGAGCTTCCTCCTGCTCCTCCTCTTCCTCATTCTTCTTTTTTTCTTGGGCTCCTGAGCAACCTGCTCTTGTGGAAGGTGTCCCATGGCAGGGGGTTGAAAGCAGATGAGCTTTGAAGTCCCTTCCAGCCCAGACCATTCCTGATTCTCTGAGTAAAGCCCTTCCCGTGGCTCACAGGAGCAGCAAAATGGAGCACTCAGCGATTGCCACGAGGGGTGGGGTGGTGGGAATGAGACTCCAGATGCTGAGTCCCAGTGTGTGAACTGAAAACACCTGGAATTTTGTCCTGGAACTCTCAACCCCCCCTGCTTAGCTGCTGCTCTGGAAACGCAAACCTCTCACCTGGAAGTGTCAGATGAACACACACCCAAAGCACACAGGGAAGCGGCCCCTCGGGAATGCTGTCGGAGCTTCCCGAGCTCTGGGTGCTCCCCACGCCTGGGAAAGGCACCATCCGGCCCGGGACAGGGAAAACACAACTCCCATGGGCTGCTCAGCTGGGCTGCAGTTTGAGGTCACAGCCTGTTTCTAGAGGATCATTTCAGAAGACAGCACTACATGTGTTAGTGGTAAATTGTTTAGTGCTGAATTAATCTCACTCTTCATGCATCTGTAGTCATTTTCTGCTGGCTGTAAGCAGCGTTTCTGTGCATAATTGTGTATTACCCCCCGGGGCCTGGTACAAACAGAGCTCCTGTTTAAAACAGAGTTGTTAATCTGATTGCCTTTTTTTGTTTTTCAAGTTACAGGTCAATGCACACCTGGTATAAAACATCTGTATGTAAAATTCCGTCAGCCCCCTCCGTGCTCTCTGAAGTCCTGCCTGGCTCCTGGATCGTGGTTCTGGAGCTGTTATGGATTAGGATAAACACAATGTCAACACTGACAGCTTTGGCACAGGCTTTCCTAAAAAACAACTGCCTGATTGCTCTGTCTCTAAACCTGCTTCCACATGGCTACTCCCACGGATGGATAATCTGCCCCCAGCCGGGCCCAGAGTCCTCCTGTGTAGGTTAAATCCTCAGGAAAAGAGAGTCTGCACACATTTGCTGGTTAATGAAGATGCACTGGTGTCAAGCAGCAAAGAATGATGGTGCTCACACTGACTCCTAGAGCTGCAGTAAAGAAGGAACTTTCCTCTTGTTCCCAGCCCCTGCAGGGTCCGCTGCAACTCCTTTTGCCTTCTCCTGCAGGGTGCCCAGGGTCCCTCACCTTATTTCCAATCTGAGCCTGGAGAAGGACCATCCTCTCTGAGAACTTTGCTCTTTTCCACCAGAAATGAATGCTCGGTAGCCAACAATTTGGGACATGCAGCACTGAGCAGTGGGATGGAAAAACCTCAGAGGGTCTTTTCCCCCACCATATATCAAACCCAGAAGTGAATCTGCAACACCCTGGGCTTCTCCTCTGGGATCACAATCAGCCCAGCTGCTTCTTCACCTGCCACGCACAGAGGGGCTTTCCTGAGCTTGAGGTCCTCTGCCAGAGCAGGCAGTGGACAAACAGTCACAGAATCATGGAATGGTTTGGGTTGGAAGGGACCTGAAAGATCACCATGGGCAGGGACCCCTTCCACTGTCCCAGGGTGCTCCAAGCCCCGTCTGACCTGGCCTTGGACCGCTCCAGGGATGAGGCAGCCACAGCTGCTCTGGGAAAAAGCCATGAGTACAAAGTGGCCCTGGCATTTGTAACTTGTCCCTCTGGTGCTTTCCATGATGAAGACACCTTTTAGTGTTTCACTTACAGGAAAGGTATCCTTCAGCACAGACCTCCCCCAGCTGTGACTGCACTCAGTGGTCAGACTCTCCCGGAGTTCACGAATTTAACTCCAAAAGAGCAGCTACAGGGCCTGTCACCACAGAAAACATTGTCTCTAATTCCTTGACCCTTCTCACAGCCCCATCGGATGCTTCTGTTTCCCCTCTCTCCTGCAGGGCTCGTGCTCTGGCATGAACCAGAGCATGAATTCATTCAGAAGCAAAAGACTTTAATTTCATTAGTGCTAAATCCCACATAGAGGCAAACCCAGTAGACAAAAGAGGAGCTGAGGATTGGGAAGTCGGAGATCAGCCTTTGTGGTGACTCATGGGACTCACGACAACACATCAGTGCACAATAAAATGTCACACCATGAAAAATCCTCATTGTCTGGCCATAAATCCTTCTCCCAGCTGGGTTGTCTCCCCATCTTCTGCCCTGCTGAAGGCCACAGAGCTGCTCAGACTCGCTTGGAGAGGTCCCTGAACAATGTGCACTTCAAGAGGGGAGCCAATACCCTCCATGCTGGGGCCTCCCTTGGCCCTGGTGGGACCTGGGGTGACATTTCTGTGGAGTTGGAGCTGGGACTCGGAGCGTCCGTCGGTGCAGAGGCACAGCAGGTGCCTGACCCCACAGCACAGCGTGAGGAGCAGCAAAGTGTGGTCTGTGCTCACTGCCCCATTGAGTTTGGCACTCTCGTCTTCCGTGACAACGTGGGGCAGCTTCAGCAGCAGCAGCTGCAGGGAGCTCCCGGTGCCGGCGTGTCCTGGCCTTGGAGCACTCGCACAGGATGGGCACACAGGGACACAGAGGTCCCACTGAGCTCCCTGGGTGGGTCCCTGGTCCCTGGTCCCTGGTCCCTGCTCTGGATGTGGTCTCGGCCAGGCCTGTTTGGGAAGGGGGTCCTGAGCTGAAACAGGCAGAGCTCTGCTATTGCCTGTGTGTGGCCCGGGATAAGCATTCCCTAAGGATCAGCAGATCCGGTACCTCCGACTTCAGCACGAGCAGGAACAGGCTCTTGGTAGTCTGTCCTAAGGCACAGCATGAAATACAATTTGGGAGTTGGTTCTCCTTGCAGGAAAGAGGGGGTGATAAGGTGGCCATTCCTGTCCTCAGAGCAAAGAACGAGGCCAGGGGTGAGAGGGACACTGACACTTGGTGAGAGAGACACTGTCACCTGCTGAGATACCATCCCATGGAGAAAGGGACACTGTCACCTGCTGAGACACTGTCACCTGCTGAGATACCGTCACCTGGTGAGGTACCATCCCATGGTGAGAGGGACACTGTCACCTGCTGAGAACTGAACTCCAAGTCCCCAACAGAACACGACCTCAGCTCTGCTGCCTGGCAGAGCCCTGTTTCAGAGCGTTCAGGGCTCTCTCTGAAATAGCATAATCAGGTCAGTTGTTGCCTCCCCGAGCACAAAAACGTCTTGCTCCCTGCTAAGATGTGTGTTGGGACTGGCCAGATGTCCCCGGGCTGTGTGTCCATGCCGGACAGATGGACAGCTGCTTCCAGCCACACGGAGAAGCTGCTCTTGGCCGTGCAGGCACCACAGCAGAGGGTGTGGGAGACCAGCAGCCAGGCTGGCAGCAAAGCCGCTCTCTCTGGGGTCTGGGACACTGCCGGGGTGTTTCCATGTGCAAAGGGGGCTGTGCACAAGGAGTGCCTTTGGGATTGCTGCCTCCAGGCACGTGCAGGCAGCGAGTTTGCTTCTTCCCCCTCTGAAATCACCTGAAGGTTTTTCACTGGCACGCTGGAAACCAGGATCAGGCCGTGAAAGACAAGTTTTTCCTTTGGATGATTTGAGCCTAAGTAAAAACTGCTTTATTCCATCCCTGTGGGAGGGAGCAGCCCCAGCTCCAGCTGGGGTGCTGGAGGAGACTGCATTTCCATTTCATGGAGAAACCAGCCTGAAATAGTCCGGGGAATGACTGGAGCATGGGGAATTCCCATCTCAGCCCAGATGTTTCCCATAATCAGCCCTTGCTCTGGCTGACTGCTCTCATTCCTCTGCCCAGGAGCTTTCCATCTTGTGTTTGGATGAACATTTCATTGCCCATCGGAATGCTTGGTAGCCAAAACCTTGGACACGCAGCACTGAACAGCGTGATGGAACAACCTCCACCTGCTGCAGGCTCCTGGTCTTGCCTCTAGTGAGGACAAATGTGACCTTTGCAACTGGTTTAGGACAGGGCTCCCAAAACACCCGCAGACCCAGAGTGCAGAGCTAAACAGAGCTGCCTCTCTTTCATTTCATACACCAAATAAAACTGATTCTTTCTAGCAGCTTCCCACAGTGGAAAAATCACCTGGTCTACATTGAATGGATCATTCTTGAAACCAGCCATGGGCCTTTCAGTCACACAGGGACTCAGGAGGGCATTTTCACCCCATTTAAGTGTGGTGCAGAAAACCTTTAGATTTATATGGCACAGGAATGAAAAGTCTCATTTTGTGCCTGGTCTTCATTACATTTTTGATATGAAGAAGTGACTTCATTGTGATTTCGGTCTCGAGTGACATCTTTCCTTCCTGTGGACATGGCGGGAGCAAAGTGGGATCTCCAGACTCTAGGCTGCGTTGGGAGCTGACTTTGCTGAAGGGTTTTGTCTCTCATAATGCAAAAGGCTTTTCTTTCCTGCCTGAGCTGAGCGATGCCTTGTGAGAATCAAGGGCTGATTGTGCCGTGGTGCAGTTCAGCCAAGGAACAAGGTCAAGGGCACAGAGATGGCAGCGGGCAAAATAGCAACCCAAGGAATGTGTCCAGTGACCAAACAGGGATTATCAAAGGACGTGACTTCCAGCAGAAGACTGGGGAACGTGGCAATGAACTCAAGATAAAGCATTTTCATTTGGGAATTTAAGTGGGTTGAAATTCCTGAGGCCAAACACCCTGGCATATCTGGGTTTCTTGGAATTACTAGGCTGAAGAAAAATTTGGAGTGTCAATGTTTTTGGCCCAGTTTGCAAGAGAAAGCCAATGTTGGTATTTTCCTGGGGAGGGGAGGGAATTCTCCATTCTCTTCTGCTGAAAGGAGTCGTAACATGTCAGAATGGGTGCGGGATCCCGCCGTTAGAGAAGAGGGGATCTGTAACCACTGGCAGTGCAGGGTTGGAGCATTTGTCCCCCATGGTTGCCCTTCCTCCACTCCTTTTATTCTCCTCTGTCCCCAAAAACACAGCAGCTCACTGCAGCTCCGAGGCAGTGGATCTCGTTATCCCTCTGTGCCACAAACTGAAGAGCTCTCTCACTTCAGATTAGTGTTCCTGAGCAGGTGCTCACCAGCAGTGATAAATTACCCCTTCACCTTTCCTCACAACACCAGGCAGCACCAGCCTCCCCCCCTCAGATGTGTCCTCCCCTGCTCCTGCCATCCCATCCCATCCCATCCCATCCCATCCCATCCCATCCCATCCCATCCCATCCCATCCCATCCCATCCATCCCATCCCATCCCATCCCATCCCATCCCATCCCATCCCATCCCATCCCATCCCATCCCATCCCATCCATCCCCATCCTCCAGCTGCTGCTGCGGCTCTTCCCTGAGCTGTCTCCAGTTAAGGAGCGAGGGAACTGAGCCCAGCCAGAGCCAAAGGCCCCTGTGCCTCCCGGGTGTCCCTGGGCTGCTGCTGCTCCCTGTCCCCAGCACACATCTCCTGGGTCCTGCTTCTCGTCACATTTGGGGTAAGATCCTCCACAATTCCTCTCCAAGTCACACTTGTTCTGCTTTCCCCAGAAGGGCACCCTGGCACCTGAAACACTCTTTCCTCTCCTCTGCTCACACTGCCTGCTCCAAGGGACACTGCCCAGAACGGCCCTGGGCTGTTGGAGTGCTGAGGGTGACAAAGTTGATGCAGTGATTGCGCTGGGATGGGAGAAGCTGATTCCATCTCATGGCAGGAGAGGTGGTCTCGAAGATCCCTTGGGGCCCAACTTCTGAGCTGGTGTGACATTCCAGCCCTTAGACAATACCCAGATAGAAGGGAGCCCTGGGAAGGGATGGAAACCTTCCCCTGGCACTGTGCAGAAACCCCGGCAGGTTTCTGCCTTACCCAGTGTGCCATGGAGTCAGTTCTGGTGAATTCCTCTCCCTTTTTTCTGGCCCAAGCAAACAGAAATGAGCTCCAGACAGCCCTTACAGTGTTCCTCTGCCACACCTGCTCCTCACCTCCCACTTCCAGGGCCGGGCAGGCGGCATCCACTGGCACCTCATCCATCATCTCCAAAGGAGCACGTAACGCGACGGGAGCTGGAATCAGAGGCTGCCAGAGAGCAAAGCGCTCTTGGGGGAGATGAAGCTGTTTTACTTCTCCATTACAGCTGACAGCTGGAGCAGAGCCAGGACAGCGGTTTCATGATGTGTCTCTAAATTCCAGGCGGGCTCTGACACACTCCATCAGTGTTAACTCTGCCCACGGGATGCTCCCAGTGAGGAGAAAGGTCCCTTTCAGTCTGCGAGGGGATCGAGCCGAGTGCACGGGACCCGTGGTGGGAATGAGTGAAGGAATGAATGAAAAAAGTGGCGTTTTGGGAAGGGAAAGAGACTGCTTTGTGCTGGGGCTGGGAGAAGCTGCAAAGGCGGCCTGTCAGCTTCAATGAGCCGCTTCATACGTAGGGAACTGTTTATGGCTCCTTCTAATTGCTGTAATATTCCTGCCACTGCCACAATGCTTTTCTAGCTGCTTCACTTGCTCTGACAAATCAGCTGCCAGGAGAAGAGAAAACAGTGAAGTAAATAATGTAAGCAATGAAAGGAAGGGTGACCGATGCTGCTGATCCCTCATCTCTGCTCTCTGCTGGCAGGAAGGCCCAAATGTCACACAGGGACTGACCCGTCCCACCAAGAACTGGCCTTGTGACCTCCAGCTGTGGCCACTCTGCTGCCTCCTTCCCATGCAGTGCACCTCCAGGTTAATCACAGAGCCATGGAATCACTGGGGTTGGGAAAGACCTCCAAGGTCATCGAGTCCAACCCGTGACTGATCCCCCTCTTGTCCCCAGCCCAGAGCCCTGAGTGCCATGTCCAGCCCTTCCCTGGACACCTCCAGGGATGGGGACTCCAAACCTCCCTGGGCAGCCCCTTCCAAAGCCTGACCACCCTTTCCATGGGGAAATTCCTGCTGATGTCCACCCTGCCCCTCCCCTGGCCCAGCCTGAGGCTGTTCCCTCTCCTCCTGTCCCTGTTCCCTGGCAGCAGAGCCCGACCCCCCCGGCTGCCCCCTCCTGTCAGGGACTTGTGCAGAGCCACAAGGGCCCCCCTGAGCCTCCTTTGCTCCAGGCTGAGCCCCTTTCCCAGCTCCCTCAGGAATTCTCCAGCCCCTTCCCAGCTCCGTAGTCAGACTGAGCTCTCCCAGATGTGCACTGTCCCCGTGACACAGGATGTGGTCCTGGGGAAAATAAACTCCTGTTCACTGCCAAAATCTCCTCTGTAATTTATCAATAGTCAAAAAACAGTTTCTGAAAATCTAGGGGCTCAGTTTAGGTGTCTAAGGCTATTTTTCCTCAGTTTGGAAATCCAGATTTGAAAAAGTTGTAGTTGGTGGGACTCAGTGCCTTGGATTAGTAATATCTGAGGCATGGATGGATGTCTCCATGAAATATCCATGGACTGGGGGGACTGATGTGTGTGAACCCTTCAAGGGACAGCCGTGAACCAGCAGATCACAGCAGCAGTGGGGCAGCTGCCCCATCCGCTCGGCAACTGGACTAACAACCCCACAAAACATTTCCAGTCCATGGTGGGATAGTTGGGAGGAAAAAAAGAACCTTGCTTTCCTTCTTCCCAACACCTGGAGATTGTTGGATGCCCAAGAGGATCACCACTTCATCCTCAGAAAGGAACTTTTCAGTCCCCAAACCTTTGAAGAAAATTGCAAACTCATTTCTTATTATTCAAAACTGCACAAAAGATTTGTTCTTTCGAGATTTGATGGGAAGAGCTCTCAGGAAGAACACGGGGCTCTCATCACTCCGACCACACTGACTGGAGAGCGAGGTGGGAGTAAAACACCTTTGAACTCCCCGCTGCTAATTAGACTTGCTTGGCCTATTGTGCTTAACGAGGGTATTGTCTGCAAATTGCTGCCGGTGGCCTTTTATCTCCCAGGAAGGATAAAGTGACTTTCCTGAGGCACAGGTGGAGGTGTTGACATGATCTGACTCTCTGCAGACTGAATCCTGAGGTACTGGCTGGACACAGCCGTGCAGCACAGCATGGAAGCAGAAGGGATAATGTCAATATACCCCAAACACCATGGAATTCTTAAAACATTCACTCCCCTTTTTCCTCCTCCCCTTTTTGGAGCCAAGGGGAGCAGGGTTCCGAAGGCTGAGGTCCTTGGGAATGTCACCTGCAGAGCTGAGGAAGCAGCTGCCTCCTCCTTTAAAGGCTCCGAGGTTCAGTGCTGTTGTCTCCAGAGAGCACCGGGACCAGGACCAGGTGTTCCCATTTTCCCTGCAAATCCCAGCCTGGCGGTGAGCTGGGACAGGACAGGAGGAGAGGGGATGTCTCCCTGCCCTGAAACTGGGGTATGTGTTCCCCTCTCCAGGTCAGAGTTGCTGTGACTGAAATCCTGCCTGTGCCAGGTGTTTGTGGTATTTTCAGGAACCTGAACTCCTCTTCAGCCCCACGGGCAATAAGGTTTGGGCTGCCCCAACCCGAGACACGGAGACTGCAAGTGCCACCACCTGGGCTGATCCCTCCTGGCTCACCTGGTACCCAGCAGCAAGAGATCCACATCTCCGGATCTGTTCCAGATAATCCTGCTGGGATGAATCACAGAACTGCCCTAAAGAGAGCACAGGACGAACACTGCTGATGGAATGTGCTGGGAGTGCGGTGCTGTGTGAGGTCAGGAGAGGCCACCAGCACACACCTCCCATTTCCCTGTGGATGGAAACGGCCCCTGGCACGGAGGGAGGTGGTGGAACATCCCAGAGCACCTCTGTGCCTCGCCCAGAGAGCCAGGTCTGGCAGTGCTGCGGGGAATTGCTCCTTCCAGCCACCACTGTGTCAGGCACAGAACAACTCGTGGCTCTGGGTCCCTGCTGTGCCTGCTGCTTCCACCCCTGGAGTGGGAGAGAGAACTTGGGAGGCCCCAGCACCCCAGGACAAGGAAAGGCAAAGCCCAGGGTGTCTGTGGCCTCTGCTGGAGCAGCAGTGCTGCAGGAAGAGGGGACCTGAGGATTCTGTTGTTTCTTCAATACAGATATGGATCTGGAATTGAATCCCACCCTCCCTCCCTTCAGCTGAGCAAGTAGGAGGTGTGTCAAAATTTAAAAAAAAAAGGAGAAGAGAAGTCAGATGGAGGAGTTAATGCTCCCTGTCTTTCCGAAAATACCGCTCAGCTGGAGAATGAAGGGAAGGATTGTCTGGGTCCCTGCAATCCAAGGCGCTGCACAGAGTGTGGCACAAACACTTCTTTTAATCCCAGACGTGACCCAGCCTCTCACCCCTCTGTCCCGGAGCAGGGCTGACATTTCAGGCCAGCGTGTGACAGGAGAGCCCCTCCTTGCAGGATGCACGGTCACAGAAACACGGGAACACGGGAACACGGGAACACCACCCCAGCAGCACCCAGGGCCATCTGACAGGCCAGAACTGAAGTTCTGTGATTGTTGAAATAACCCCAAATGTCCCTCCTTTCATACACTTGTCGTGGTTTCAGGACTGGGCTTCTCAGCCCATTTTTTAGGTTTACCAGTGGTTAGTTCAGTGCCTACAGTGCAACCAGTCAGTGCCCAGGTGTGTCCGTGTGTCCATGCAGGATCTCCTTCCTCTCATCCCAGGGGTATTTTACACACATTCACTTTTCGCCATGGATTTTCACACTCTGATCAACCCAACTCCAGGCCTTTCCTGTGACTGCATCCCAGACAAACTCCTGTAAGACCAAATGGGAATTCTATAGCTAAAAGTGATTTACAAAAACTGAGTGGGTTTGATTTCCTCTCCTTTCCAGCCGCCCTGTCTGACACTGGAGTGCTGCCAGCCCTGGCTGAGGCACAACATCGACCTGAAACATCCAAACATCAAGAGCTGCTAAGAGTGTGAGGCATTTTGTGTCCTCTTCCGAAGTGGATGTGACTGCAGGCAGACAACGAGCTGAGGGAAAGCCTTTGGAGGGTGGATGAGGGCTCCTGGCTGGTCCCTGGCTCTGAGCACTTGTTGGACTGTTCATGATCTTCCTCCCTCCAGGGGATTTACTCACTAAAAGGAATTGCTGGCAGTTCTCTCACCACACTTATTTGTTAAATTAAGCTGAGATATAAATATTTACCTTCCCTTTTATTGCATCTGAGGAACTTCCAGCTCTCTGTAAATGTGGATGTTTATCTGTAAGAGCACAGTACATCCCGGGTGCTGTCAGCTCACCAAGTCTGGTCCCTGGCTGGCCCAGGTGACCTTGGAATCTGGGGCTTTATGGCTCAAATCTCAGTTGAGAACTCAGCAGGATGTGCACGGGAGGGCTGGGACTGCAGCCATAGATCCCCAAAGCAAGGCCTGAGACATCTGCAAACCCCCAGGGGACAGGAAGGACCAGACTTCAACGCACTGCTGAACGCTGGAGAAGCTGGAGCTGCAGGATGGAGCTGAGAGGGGAGAGGATCTCAGCAGCACCTGAGGGCTGGGAGCCACTGTGGGGCTTGTGGGCACGGACTCACAGAGCCATGGAATGCTTCGGGTTGGAAGGACCTTAAAGCTCATCCAGTGCCACCCCTGCCACGGGCAGGGACACCTCCCACTGTCCCAGGCTGCTCCAGCCTGGCCTTGGGCACTGCCAGGGATGGGGCAAACACAGCTTCCCTGGGCACCCTGTGCCAGGGCCTGCCCTCACAGCCAGGAATTCCTTCCTAACAGCTGATTTAAACAGGCCCTTGTCCCCAGTCCCTCTCCAGCTCTCCTGGAGCCCCTTCAGGCCCTGCCAGGGGCTCGGAGCTCTCCCTGGAGCCTTCCCTTCTCCAGGGGAACATTCCCAGCTCTCCCAGCCTTTGTCCAGAGCAGAGGGGCTCCAGGCCTGGAGCAGCTCCGGGGCCTCCTCTGGGCTCTCTCCAGCAGCTCCACGTCCTTCTGCTGTTGGACTCCCCGAGCCGGGCTCTGCCTCTCCCCGAGCCGGGCTCTGCCTCTCCCCGAGCCGGGCTGAACTACATGAACCCAGCTGTGCATTTCCAAATTGCCACTTTCCTTAATCCCAGCCCTGAGGGCACCATTTCGGTGCCTCGGGAATGGGCTGTTATGCGGGATTGTTGCAGGGGGGCAGGAGAACAAGAGGGTGTTTTTTTGGAAAAGCTCACTGACGTTGGAACAAATCAGCGTCTTGATGCTCCTTCCCTGCTTTGCAAAGCGATTACTCTGCTTTAGAACCATTTGTTCTCCTTTGATTTGTCTCCAGCCTTGCTTTGGGGGGAAATTTTATGGAATTTTACTGCCTCATATAACACTTATCGCTGGCAATCAATATTGATTTTAACATAATGTTTTGTTTTAAGACTCCTTTTGTTGTTTTGCATTCATTCTGCATGTTAATAAGGTTTATAAAATCCATGATATTTTCTCCTTTCGTGAAATCTTATTGGGATAATTACCCTGCTCTGCTGACAGATCGTTGTGCCTGAATTATATAAAGAACACCACTGTTATCTGCTTTCCTTTCATCTCTTGAGGGATGCTTTCCTACCTTGACGTGCGGTCTGTGTGCGAATACAGAGTAAATACTGAAAAACTCTTCCTGTGTAACCTTATTTACTTCTATTCCTCCTGGAAAAGAAGCTCCCAAATGCCACCCAGTGCTTCCAGTGGTGTGACCTTTGCTGCGAACAGGAAACCCAGCAAATGAGAAGGGAAATTGGCCAAGCCTGCGGGCCAGGGGAGGCACCCCAGGGACGTGGGATCCACACCCAGCAGAGTGCAGGAACCTCTGCCCAGCGCTGGAGCGCCCAGGGAAGAGTGTCCTGGGAAAATCCTTCCTGATGAAGGCTCCTTCATGGAGTTATGCCCAGGAGTTCTGGTCCTTCTGCTGTATGGACGTGCCCGGGAGACAGAGCACCTTGGTGCTCTCTTGCCTTGCTCAAGCACCGGTTTGGGTCCCAGCCCAGCCCAGCCGTGGGGTGTCCCGGCCCCGCACCGTGCCCCCCCTCTCCTCCGTGGGACACCGGGGTGGCTCCCAGGCTCCCTTCTGGTGCCTCCCAGGAGCTGCACAGGAGGAGTCACCTCACACCTGCCGCGGAGGGTGCTGAAGCAGGGACCCAAGACCTTGAACTGAGATCTGCATGCAAAGATCTCAAACCCATGGAAGGCAAAGGGAAGGCTGGGAGACCCGAGGTCTGTTCCAGCCCTAATGGCTCTGTGTGCACGGGGGCAGGGATGAGGCCATCCCAGAAGCTGGACAGTTACAGGATGAGATGGAAAACCGAGAGGAGGACTGTGTCTGACAGCCTTAAAGCTGACCCTAATTAACATCACAGAAAGAGAACTCCCTGGGCCGGGAGCTCCGGGAGCTCCGGGAGCACGGAGCTGGCTGCTCACTGTGACAAGATGGATTTGTCAAACTCTGAATTATTCCTTGTTTCTCTCCTTTCTCGGGGTTGATGCCTCCAGACAATCATCTCCCTATGAATCAGACTACCAAAGTCATTGCTCCTGGGAATCTCCTGCAAATGCAGAGCACAGAAAAGATTTTGCTTCCTTCTCATCTTCCTCAGACCTTGCATCCCCTGCAAATTCTCCCTGGGCTCTGTTGCAGAGTGCACTGAACCCACAGACAGCTGCGATTCCCGAGCTTCCAGAGACACAGTGAGGTAGGAATGTAATAGATAAAACTGTCCTGCTTTTGGATAATCCCCAGCAAACAGCACTTTCCTTAATCCCTCACAGGATGCTTTATTGTGTATCTGGGCTTTAGCTGCTGTTCCCAGGCATTTGCTCCTCAGTTATTAAGCACAGATCACTGGTAAGTGGCTGGTCCTGCACAAAGCGGCCCCGTGAGAGCAGCACTGGGACCACACGGCCCAGGGCTCTCCAGACGTGACAGGGAAGAGCTGAACACCTCTCTGGGGCCAGTCTGGGGGCCTGGGCTCCCCTTGCCAAGGCTCCAGTTTGCCTCTGCAGAGCTGGGCAGCATCAGCTGCAATCAGGAATAAAGCACATTGGATGCAGGTTAAATCCAGCTGGGAATCGGTCACCAGTGGTGTCCACCAGGGCTCAAACTGGGGCCGGTTCTGTTTAACATCGGGACAAGGGAGTCGAGGGCACCCTTGATCAGTTTGGTCAGATGTGGATCTGCTGGAGGGCAGGAGGTTCTGCAGAGGGGTCTGGGCTGAGGCCAGCAGGGTGAGGGTCAACACAGCCAAGCCCTGAGTCCTGCACCTGGGTCACAGCAACCCCTGCAGCTCCGGGCTGGGGCAGAGGGGCTGGGAAAGGCCCTGGGGGTGCTGTGCCAGTGGCTGGACATGGGCCCAGGGGTGCCCAGCTGGGCAAAGGGCCGATGCCCCCTGGGCTGGATCAGGAACAGTCCAGCAGGGCCGGGGAAGGGATTGTCCCTCTGAGCTGGAACTGCTGGGGCCACACCTCGAGTGCTGCGTCCAGTTCTGAGCCCCTCAGTTCAGGAAGGACATGGAGGGGCTGGAGCGAGTCC
>VWZW01002496.1:61602-78973 GCA_013397115.1 Edolisoma coerulescens | reverse complement strand
GGGGAGGGAACAGAATTGAGGAAGAGTCTGGAGCCCCAGGAGTGGCTGAGGGAGCTGGGAAAGGGGCTCAGCCTGGAGCAAAGGAGGCTCCGGGGGGCCCTTGTGGCTCTGCACAAGTCCCTGACAGGAGGGGGCAGCCGGGGGAGTTGATCCTTGTAGTATCACAATGAAATGACCAGAAGGTAAAATGCCCTATTTAGGGAATTCAGACTTTCAGTTTTCCTACTCACAGCAGAACCACAACACATGGAGGATTCCCTCTCTCTCACCTCATGATGTGTGAATCTCCCTGAAAAAAAGGCTCCACATGCTTTTAATCCGTTCTGCAGGTTTGGGGCTGGCCTGGCCATTGACCATCCCTAGTCCATGGCCCTGGGGCTGTGCAGACAGATTCCATCGCTGGCCCCTTCCCTGGGTGTGTTCCAGCACTCGGCGGAGCAGCAGTGCAGAGCTTTCCTTGCCGTGCCCAGATGGAAA
Organism: Edolisoma coerulescens; assembly: GCA_013397115.1. Taxonomy (NCBI): domain Eukaryota; kingdom Metazoa; phylum Chordata; class Aves; order Passeriformes; family Campephagidae; genus Edolisoma; species Edolisoma coerulescens. The sequence continues at coordinate 78,496 of VWZW01002496.1, read as the reverse complement.
GAGAGGGGGGATGTCACACAGCTCTTGGACGTCCTTCAGGCACGGAGTGATTTCGGAACACCGGGGTTTTTCCCCTGGCGGGCCGTACGCGGGACTGGAAACCACGGGGAGCTGCCCGGCTGAGTGGAGCTGAGCCCAGCAGGGCCCATCTCCCGCCGCTCCTGCCCAGCCGGGCTGGGCGTTCAGCACATGGGGCACTCGCAGCCTGGCACGGCCCAGCGGGCAGGAGCCACACGCCCGCCACGGGGCTCCAGCTGTGGCTGGGATTGCTGCCTGCCCTGCAGCCGGGAGCTCTGCAGAGGAGGGGCTGGGCCGTGGGCAGCAGCGGGCACAGCCAGGCTCTCCTGTCCCTGGGGTCACCGGGGCAGCGCTCCCAGGCCACTGCCAGCCATGGCTCTGGGGCTGCTGCTGTCCCCAGCGTGTGACAGCCGTGCCCCGGCCAGCTCCGGGGCCCAGGACAGATCTGGTCCTTGGATGACAAACCCTGCACAGCATCTGGGCTTTAGTGACAGGCGGTGACTCCTGGTGGGGATGTTTTCCAAACCCCCATTGCTGGATGGTTCAGGTGATAGGAGTTCACCGAGTTCTTCCTCAATGGGGAAGCAGAACAATCCAGAAGGTCCTGCTGCCCTGGTTCCACAGTCCCAGATCCAGAGGGACCCTGACAGGCTGGAAAAAGGGGCCAACAGGAACCTCATGAAGTTCAACAAGGAGAAGTCAAAGCCCTGCCCACGGGGAGGAACAACCCCTGGCACCAGAATGTGCTGGAGGCCACCCAGCTGGAAAACAGCCAGGCAGGAAAGGCCCTGGGGGTCCTGGAGGGCACCAGGTCACCTCAAGTGACCCTGAGCCAGCCACGAGGAAGGCACAGGGTGTCCCGAGCTGTGGGACAAAGCAGAGCCAGGTCAGGGAGGGGATCCTGCCCCTCTGCACAGCTCTGCTGAGGCCTCACCTGCAGCACTGGGACCAGTTCAGCTCCCCAGCACCACAAACCTGGACCTTGAAGAACAGACAGGGCTTGGAAAACACCCCAGGTGTGAGGAGAGCTGGACTCCAGGCAATGCTTCTCTAGGATTTACATTTATCCCCGGGACAATGCAGGCAATTTCTCAGCTACACTGAAGGGGATGATTGCTGGGAGGAGCCCACGGTCTGTGACCACTTGGGGCACTTCTCTGTGGGGCTGGAGGGAAGCAGGATTGCGGAAAACGCAGGAAACGCAGCAGTCCAAGAGCTGGAACCAGACAAACCCCCACGTTCAACCCAACACGAGCCCACATCCCAGTGGAAGTCTGTCCCTCAGCCAGGAACTGAGACCATCCCCTCTACCCTTAGGAACAAAACAAAACAAAATTTAAAAAAGCCCTCCCTCTTCTTGGAGTCGAAAATGTGCCAGTTTGTGAGGGCTGACCATGAGTTCAATTTCTCTCCTCAGTGGCTGCAAAGTGCTAATATTTTTGGCTCTGTCCCAGCTGACCTGACCTTGCTGACACCCTACATCCCATGAAAACCCTCCTGCAGATCTACACTGCTGATAGTGCCATAAAAAAGTGTGGAAGGGGAAGGAGGAGAGGGACTGGGGAGGGAAAAGAATGATTAAACAAAGCAATAGCCAGGCACCCACATAAAAATCTATCTGGGTGATGAAGCTGCAATAAATGTGGCACATCAGAGCTTCCGTATAAATGGTCGGGGTAAAATATATTTTTATATATATGAAAGAGTAGTTTAAAAATTACTCTGAGCCCACATTCCTCCCCTAACAAAAGAAGAAAAAATTGTCCGAAGTGTAGCAGGTTATTGATTTTTTATAAGTCAGGGACAAATTTATTGGAGAGAAAAGTTCATTATTTAGTAATCCCACAGCTCAATCTGCTCCGCTGGCCATTAACCCTCAACAGTTCCCATGATAAACTCCCCGTGAACTCTCCATGTGCCGCCTCAATGAACCGCAGATGGATTTTGCTGAGGGCCGTTCTCCTCGCCTGGGTGTTCCCTGTGTTTCTGCTGACACAGGGCTCAGCTCCCCGGGGCCCGGAGCAGGGTCCGTGCCCGCCTCGGCTCCCACACTCAGCCCCTGCCGAGCCCCTCCGCTCCCCCACCCCCTCTGTGGGTCCTGTGCTGGCTGAGAAACAAAGGCTGAGCAACCACTTGCAGATGCATTAATTGCACCGGCTCCCTTCGTTTTCCCACAGTTCTTAATTGAATTGGTATCAACAATTCCTAAAGTATAAATACGTGGGAAAAAGAGCTTTTCCATAATTATCTTGGCATCACTGGTGCTTGGTGGTCTCGTGAATGCCCTTGCACAGGTAAACCCCCAAATGTGCAGCTCCACACTGGCACCAGTTACTCTGAGCTTACACAGCAGCGTAAGGCTCTGTGTTAGGGTGATGTTGCAGCTCAGTGCAAGAGCCCCAGTATTTTTCTGACCCTGTTCTATATTTCAGATAACATGGGAAATGCTGTGCCACAAGAGTCAGGGCAAAATAACGTTAAACACTACTTTTCTTATCCAATGACATTTTATATGCACCTTGCACAGATGGAAAGCTCTGCTGTGGGGAAAGGTTTGCTGCAAATAAGGCACGGGAAGCAGAATTATAAAAAATCGTGCTGTGAAATCATGAGGGGAGGCAAAATCTATTTGCCTTGTATGTGAAATCTATCTTGGTAAGTCATCTGATGGAGCAGATGAATTGCTCATCGGAGGCAGCTGGAAATACTGAGTGTGAAGGGAAGAAATAATTGAAACCAGCCCTCGTCAACATCCAGGGGAAGGGAAATGATGCGTTCAGGCAAGGCCGTGATCACGCGGTGACCGCGGGCAGGTCACAAACCCCAGGGCAGCTCGTGGAAGAGGAGCTATTGCTCCACTTACCCTTCTCTGCGACTCCGTAAATCAGGGCTCGTTCAGCATTCCCGCTTCCCAGACTCCCGGCTCCGATCCCGCTCGTGGATTGATGGAGCTGCTTTCCCCCAGAACCGGGAGCGCAGCACCAGAGAGCAGAACAGACACAGGTGGGCAGACAAATGATCATTAATTAATTGAGTTATAACTAATGACGGAGGTGCAGGTTGCATCAGGAGCAGAGCTGACACCAGCCTCTCACCGTGTGTCTGGGCCTGACCGGTGTAATTTGTTAATTAGTGCTGATGGATTTTGGGGGATGCAGAGGAGCAGCACTCAGCCATCCCCGAGGTGCAGGACAGTTGCCAGATGCACACAAGGCTCCTGAACCCAGGGGGCATCAGGAAAGTTCAGTACCTGGTGTTCCTGAGCTTGTGCTTTGCCAGGCAGCACCAGCCCTTCCAAAGGCTGTCTGGAGGAGGTTGTTCCCGTTCCCTCACCTCCATGCACCCAGAGGATGGACCACAGGGAAGAAGTTACAGCCTGAGTCCATCACACTATTTCCAGGAATAAAAATTTAGAGCAAGAAGGGACATCTTATGCTTCAGGGGACCAACCATAAAATCAGGAAGAGGTGAGGAGTTTATTTTGTAAATAATATGGAATCACAGAGTCCCAGAATGGTTTGGTGTGGAAGGAACCTTAAAGCCCATCTGGTTCCACCCCCTGCCACGGGCAGGGACACCTGGCTCCAAGCCCTGTCCAACCTGGCCTTGAATGTGTCTTAAAAATGCATCATCTCCACCATCTCTGGAGACCCAGACAGTTTAAAAGTCACATTTCTGAGGAGGTTCAGATGTTTCTTCCCCGCACTAAGGAAGCAGGGATTTGGGGCAGGAAAGGCAAGAAATTCCCATTAATGGGGAATTTTCCAGTCTGGGGACATGCATGTCACAGCACACAGCAGACCTTGCAGGTCTCAGCAGGTGAGTAGATCAAGAGGGTTTAAAAGCCCTTCTCTCCCTCTCATCTTGCCTGGCTCAGGGCTGGTGTGCAGGGAAAGGGAACCCAAGAGGAGCGAGGGGAACGCTGCCACCACATAAAGCACCCCCACCAAGTGGCCTCTGTCCTTCAGTAAAGCCTCTTGTCGTGTGTGCAAACAAATCACTGTCCCCAGGGCAATGCACTCGCTTCCTAAACACCGGCCCAGGGCTTCCTCAGGTTTAAAAACCAGCAGGGCTCGGTGTTTGGAGGTCGTTTATTTATGTGGCAGTGAATTCCCAGCCGTGTACTCGCACAGCAAGAGCCGGGGGGAAAACTGAGCGTGAGCAGGTCTGTGAGCCCTCTGTGTGCCAGGGCAGGGCTGGGCACAGCCAACACCGCCAGGGAGACAGAAACAGCTGACAAACAGCACAGCCCAGCCTGGCACAGCCCTGCGTGGGCACAGCCCTGCGTGGGCACAGCCCTGCGTGGGCACAGCCCTGCCCAGGTACAGCCCTGCCAGACACAGCCCTGATGGACACAGCCCTGTGTGGGCACAGCCCTGCCTGGCACAGCCATGCCTGGGTACAGCCCTGCCTGGCACAGCCCTGCCAGACACAGCCCAGCCTGGCACAGCCCTGCCCTCTCCCTGCAGGGGCTGCAAAGGAGGGGCAGGAGTGTGCCAGGGGGCACTGGGACAGTGACCTTCTGCCCTGGAGCATCCCAGCAGCCCTTTACAACCTCGGGATGGGATGGGATGGGATGGGATGGGATGGGATGGGATGGGATGGGATGTGATGGGATGGGATGGGATGGGATGGGGGGACCTGATACCTGCCTGGGACCTGGTAAAAAGCAAAGGTCCCTGAGCTGTAGCTGCTGTTTCAGCTAAATCCAAGGCAGAAGCAGGTAAAGCAAGGGGAGGGATTTGGTCTGGCTGCAAAAGTGAGGAGCACTGGGGCTGGATTTTCCTAAAAGCAGTGGGGTTTTTCCTTGGCAAAGCTCTTGGTTCTGCCTCAGCCCCACCACAGGCAGCTGCTCGTTCCTCTGAGCTCCCAGCACCAACACAGCTCCCTCTGCAAAGGCCCGGATGCCGCCTTGGATCGGGCGGTTCCGCAGCATCCCCGGGTGGCAGGGACAGCCTGTGACGTGGGCGAGGCTGGCACTGGAGCTGGGCCGGGCCCTGGCTTGACAATGGAGCTGTGCCAATCTGCAGAGACACCCCAGGCTGCCGGGACTGAGCACAGCTTTATCCAGGTCATTTGCTCTCCAGGCCTGACAGGGGCCAGCGCAGCTCTTCCTCTGCCCGCCAGCGCTGCCTGGGCTTGCAGCTGTCTCCCAGGAGTAAAGCAGAAAGTTTTAAATCCTCCCTTTGCTTCCAGGGTCAGGGAGGTGAGAAGGAGTCCTGAAAAGTGCCCAGGAATGAGGAAAGGGAACACAAGGCTGGTTTTGGGAGGACTCCAGCTGTTGAGGCTTCAAAAGGAAAAATCTCTGTACCTTTAGGACTTTTGGAAATAAAAAGAGTACACAAAACTCTTTTATGGGAGGGCTTTGGTTGGTGAGTTTTTCAAATAAGAATCTGTTTGTTTTTTGGTCTTTTGGACAGACTTTTGGACTTGTGTCACTTTTGAACTTGAGACTGTATCGTCCAATAGTTGGGAGTGGATCCTGGGCATGATTTAATGAGGAATAAGGCACATCACATCTTTACCTAAAGGAGATGTTCGATCATCAACCAAATTAATTGGACAATATCTCAACCTTTGCACAGCAAGTTGTGTCTTAGTTGGTTAAGCCAGAGCAAAGGCAGATGTGAGGCCAGGGACCTTTTCACTCTTTGCAGGTCCAGCCCCAGTCCTGGGTGAGGTTCAGCTCGTTTGGTGGAACACATTCCCCCTTTCCAGGACACAGGGCTGTGCTGGTGGGAGCCTTTTCCAGCCCTCCAACTTGTTTCAGTTTTTAAAGAAGAAGCAAATCAGCACAGCTGTGTCTCCCAGGAGCTGACTGGCAGCCTTTAAATCTCCTTCAACAGCAGCCAGGGAGCTGAGCTTAAATGGCACAAAGAGCCAAGATTTGTGGCCCTTGCAAGACTTGTGATTTATTGCCCAGAGACACAGAAAAAGACTTTTTTCATCCCACCCCTTATTAAGTTCCTCCATTGACTGCTCGTTAAATTTTGCCTAGGAATTGCTCAGAGTAAACATTGAAATCTCCAACAGAATATTGAATAACTTCTTTCCAAGAAGCATAAATAAAACAGACCCAGGTCTTCAGCCATCTGCATGCAGTCACAAAGTGTTTATGCTTCGAGCCCTGGTCCAGTGAACTTCAAGATGTCATTTTCCTGGAGAGATGCATCAGACATAAAAGTTCCTCCCGAAGCCACCAGCGCTGGTTCAAAGTGGAGGTGACAGTGATGGTTTGTGACTGATGGCCCTGCGGGGCAGGACAGGCTGTGGCTGGAAGGAAGGAGTTTATGGTTACTCTTCTCTGTTTATTGCTAGAGAGACAAAGGGCCAGAGAGCACTGATCCCCAGGGCTGATGGATTTTGGAGAGACGGAATTCGGTGATTTGCTGCAGCTCCCACTCCAGACATTTCCCAGTTCTGCTCTTCAGCCTCCACCAAAGAGCTCCCACTCCCACCAAAGAGCTCCCACTCCCACCAGAGAGATCCCATTCCCATCAGAGATCCCATTCCCACCAAAGAGCTCCCACTCCCACCAGAGAGATCCCATTCCCACCAAAGAGCTCCCACTCCCACCAGAGAGATCCCATTCCCACCAAAGAGCTCCCATTCCCATCAGAGAGATCCCATTCTCACCAAAGAGCTCCCATTCCCATCAGAGAGATCCCATTCCCGTGGCACCCCGGGGCTCCCTCCCAAGGCCTCCACACAGCTTCCAGCAGGCCACACGGACAGAGCATAGGGACACAGACCAAGCAGGAAGGGCCCCAGGGCCAAGTGCAAAGAGCCTCCAAAAACCCAGCAAGGGCTGAATCAGAGCAGGCTCGTGAAGAAATTGGGAGCTGCAATGTCGTGTATTATAATGGAGCAACTTTTATTCCTAGAAAACCCTGGCACAGCTTCCCAGGGCAGGGGTGGAGTCCCCATCCTGCAGGGATTTCAAAGCTCTGTGGATGTGGCACCTGGGGACGTGGGGCAGTGCTGGCCTGGGCAATGCTGGGGATGGTTGGACTGGCTGGGCTCAGAGGGCTTTTCCAACCTTAATCATTCTGTATTTCTGGGACCCCAGAGCCCTGCTGGAGAGGGAGGGAGGAATGGGATGGTGAAGGACATCCCCCAGCAGTGCCCCTTTTCTCTGGGTGGGGGTTCCCCTGTGCAGGGAGCAGCGAGCTGAGCATCTCTGGGTTTACCTGGGGCAGTGGGAGGTGTCCCTGCCCATGGCAGGGGTGGCACTGGATGGGCTTTCAGGTCCCTTCCATTCCAAACAATCCAATAATTCCGTGAGAATTCTCTAGACTAGCCTGGTGCTGCTGCAGAACCAAGAGTTGAACAATGTAAAGGAACAACGTGACAGAAGAAACACATTTAATGGACTGTATGGAATGGCAAACACAGAGATGTGCACTGTGGGCACAGAGTTTGCACCCACAACCTCGGAACAGATTTTAGCTCATGAAGTGTCTCAAAAATCCCTTAAAGTGCTTTAAAATCCTGTGTCATGGCTGTCAGGGAAATAAAGAGACTTTTCCTCCTCCTCCTCCCGGCAGGGCTGTGCTGGGCAGTAACCAACACACGGATCTGGGCTGCTCCGTGAGGGCACATCCCAGCACTGCCCACCCCGGCACCTCTGCGGTCACTGGGGGGACGGAAGTGTCCGGGGCACTGCTGGAATTGGCTGCTCGGACACGGCCAGGGAGAACTCACAGCTGCATTTGTGTGAGTCCTAGTGGTCAGTCTGGAAAGTTCCGTGACAAAATCTCGATTATTTTTGGCCATCATGGGCTGCTGTCAGCAGGCTGGCTCTGTGTGGGTGGGTGCTACAGAAAGGACTAAGATCCCTCTGCTCTCCCCACAGTGTTTTCAAGTTTGTGATTTTCCCTGGTTTATTTTAATTTCATTTTGACATATCAATCCTAGGTTATGGGGAAAAAACTACAGAAAAATAAATACTTCCACCTTTCCATGATTTTTTTGGCTGAGAGCAGGACTGCAGTGCCGGAGTTGGTTGGGCTGGGACTGACTGCTCTGCACGGAGGGCGCAGAGGGAAAACTGCATCCTCCCAGTCCCACTGCAGGTGTCCCAAAGAGTGAGCAAGGCACAGTCACCTCTGCCAAGCCCCACCACCATTCACAGGGGGCTCCTCTTATCTTGTTGGCTGAAGATGAGTTTCAGTAAATTTCCTGCATTTGATCCTCTTGAGCACACTGGCTTCGAAGGGATTTAGAGGACCACACCAAGGCATCCCTAAGGAAATCCTTCAGGAACCTGTTCCAGGTTTCTGGGGCACTTCCAAACGAGGATTTCCATGTCAGCACCTTTAAATTCCAGGGAGGCTGTTGAGGAAGGGAGTAATCTGCATTTCCACTCTTGGCTTATAGATGGACTGAGCTGAACAGATGTTGAATGAAGATCATGGAACCATGGAATGGTTTGGGTTGGAAGGGACCTTAAAGCCCCTCCAGTCCCACCCCCTGCCATGGGCAGGGACACCTCCCACTGTCCCAGGCTGCTCCAAGCCCTGTCCAGCCTGGCCTTGGGCATGTCCAGGGATCCAGGGGCAGCCACAGCTGCTCTGGGCACCCTGTGCCAGGGCCTCAGCATCCTCACAGCCAGGAATTCCTTCCCAGTATCCCATCGCCCGGCTCTTGTTCTGTTTGAAGCCATTCCCTGTGTCCTGTCACTGCATAGATGAGAGAGGGTGGCCTGGAAAAGGATGAAGCTGAAGAGGGGTTTCACAGACTCATGGAAAATGAGTGTAGGATAATCCATACCCATCTCATTTGGGGTACAAATGCTCTGCTCTCCAGCTCCCAGGGATGGATTTCCCACCCTTTCTCCAAGACTTTTGCTCTACCCTCAACTTTGCCTACTCTAAAGCCCTCAAATAAGGTTTTCCTACACACTTTGCCAAGAATTTTTCCTGCTTCTGTAAGCTCCAGCTCCAACCCAGCCAAAAGATGATGTGAGCAGCTTTCCTGGTGCTGTGATGTTCCAGCCTTTGCTCCTCCCGGCGGATCAGATGGAGGAGCAAAGGGGAAATGCAAACTGGGGAATAGAAAAGCTGTGGAATATCTCCAAAGCTCAAAACTGATTTTAAAAATGTTTGAGTTCTGGGCACCCATTCAGGATGGCTCTGCTCTCGTTTGGGTGGGGGGGCCCCTCCGTGTCTGTCAGGATCAGTGCACTAATGAGGGCTTGAAGGGAAGCGCCGGGAGAACAAACGCTGGGAAAGCCTTTTATGCATCTAATGACACTTAATTTCCATGGTAAATGCCTAATGTTTAACGAGTATTTTATTCTCCCCTGATTTACATATTTATAGTTAACTTTGGTGGCTGCTCCTGAGTAATTAGCCGTCTGTTTAAAAGGAGCCTGTGAACTCTCCAACCACATGCTCATCCCAGTGGTGGGGAAAAAACCCAAACAAACCTTGGGCACTTCTTCTAGAGAAACATTTGATTACAGGTTGTTGAAAGGAAGTCAGGGAAAAAAAGAGAAGGGGTTTGTGTAATGAATAAAACCCAAGGGAGGAAAAACTGGGACAAAACGACATTGAGACTCCTTGTGAGGGGAATTCCCCAGTTAGGAATTGCCTGTCTGAGGGGAAAGGTCCCAAACTGCCCAGCCACTGCAAGACACCAGACTGTGGGATGTGCTGGAGTTGTGTTCATGCAGCTTTGTCCAAAAACAGAATGGGGAGAAGCCCTGGCATTCAAGATCTTTGCTGATCAGAAGGCAGGGAAATAGCTGAGAGCAGGACGATGGCACAGAGAAATCACCCACATTCAGAGACTGAGGGGGGGTCACTGGCCATGAAGCCATGCAGAAAATCATAAAATCAAACCTTTTTGTTTTGCTATGACCAAATAAGAATGAAAATTAAGAGTTAAAAGCAAGTGTAGAGAAAGTCCTGTGGAAAGATGTTTGCTGAAACACAACCTGAACTTTCCTGCTGATCAACAGCATTCAGGAAAGGCCAGCTCTGTGCCTCGGAGTGGGGCTGAGTTTCAGGCAGATATTAACCAAGCCATTTGCTGTGCTGGCCCATAACCTTGGTACCAAACACGATAATTGGGTGTTTAACCTTTATCTTGATCGCATAAACTGCTCATGCTCTTCTTTCTCCCGAGATTTGCCTGTGGCTGAAGTCTGCGGGAAATGGCAAATTCAATTTGTGTGCATGTGTACAATGTTTGGATGTGCATCTAGGCCAGGGGTCCGTCACCCAGCATCAGATCAACAAATCAGGATCCTCTGGACTCCTGCTATCAGCACTGATATCAGCAGGGGCAGCTGATGGTATCAGATTCCTCTGGACCCCTGCTATCAGTGCTGCTATCAGCAGGGGCAGCTGATGGTACCAGGATCCTCTGGACCCCTGCTATCAGTGCTGATATCAGCAGGGGCAGCTGATGGTACCAGGATCCTCTGGACCCCTGTTATCAGTGCTGATATCAGCAGGGGCAGCTGATGGTATCAGATTCCTCTGGACCCTGCTATCAGTGCTGATATCAGCAGGGGCAGCTGATGGTACCAGGATCCTCTGGACCCTGCTATCAGCGCTGCTATCAGCAGGGGCAGCTGATGGTAGCCCCGTTTCCCACGTCAGCGCCGGTTCCCGGTTCCCGATGCTGGTCCCTGGCTGGGGCGGGTTTGGGTGTGAAGGTCCCGTCTGGATTCCTGCCATGGACCAAAGAGCTCTGAGGGACTGGCTACAACTGTCCTTGGGGATGTCCTGTCCCTGGGAGAAAGGGCAAGGACCCCCTGCTAAGGGTCAGGAGACCCCCAGGGTGGATTTTGGCTTCTCGAGAATCCCCCTGGACTGCTGTGTCCAGCCACTGCCCCTTTGGGAGGGTGTGGCCCTGAGCAGCCTCCGACACTGCTTATCCCAGCACCTCCGTGGCTCCAGTGCTGGGGAAAGTCGTGTTCTTCCCAACGCTCCTGGCAATCTCCAGTGTGGGAATCTGTCCCCACTGGATCTGCCACGGAGTAGAATTACACCAGCAGGAGCTTTTATATTCCTTCCCGTATTTACAGAAACATGGGATCACAGAATCCCAGAATGGTTTGGGTCGCAATGGACCTTCGAGACCATCTGGTCCCACAGCCCAGAGCAGCTGTGGCTGCCCCTGGATCCCTGGCAGTGCCCAAGGCCAGGCTGGACATTGGGGCTTGGAGCAGCCTGGAACAGTGGGAGGTGTCCCTGCCATGGCAGGGGTGGCACTGGATGGGATTTAAGGTCCCTCTGAACCCAACCCATTCCATGACTCTGTGAGGAGAGCACAGCTCAGAGAGAGAACGGGAGCCTTTGCCTCAGTGAAGCAGAGAAGCTCCTGCAGTGACAGCACCACTCACATTTCCCAAACTTTTCACTTTGCTGCATTCTGGGGTCTCTACTGGAGGCATTAAGTTGGTAACTTCACAAAAAAGGAGAAGTTGAGGAAAGTACAAATGAGTTTCACCTCCGTTTTAATGACTATAATTTTCTCTTGTAACGGTAATTTCCGTAATTAATGGCTGCATTCTTCTATTGTTGCAGTATTTGGAGATGACACAAAATGAGCAAGTGTTTTTGTGTCAGTGACAAAGGGAGAAGATTAGCTGGTGAATGCTGATAGGAAATGTTTGGTGGGAGGAATAAGCAAGGAAGGACTGATAACAAGTTTGGTGGCTTTGTTTCTTTGCTGTATTATCTCTACTTTACTGCAAGGGAAGGCAGCGAACAATGATCCGATGGGAGGCTGGAGATCCCCTTCTGCGAGGGGCTGGCTGGTTTGGGTACCCGGGTGGACACCGGGACGGTGACACCCCTCAGGCAACACCCGAGAAGTGCTGTCACAGCTGGGACCGTGCCATGGGGCGGATTTAAAAGGCCTCAGCTCAAACCTTGGCTCTTCCCAGATTCCACAATAGATCCATTAAACTCCTGCCCTGGGCTCAGTGAAGAGAACAGTCTCTTCTTTCCCAGTTCCATGGAAGGTCCCCAGAAAGGCTGTGGTCTCCTTGTGGTTGGAATCAAATTTGGCCAATGGGAATCTCACCACAGGTGGGGTTTTTGTGGATTGTGGGGTTGGATTTTTTAAATTTTGAATGAAATCTCCACCATATTTGGATAGTAGGAATAAGAACAGTTAATAACAGTGCTCACATGTGTCAGCTTCTTGGATCCCTGCCCAGAGGTGCAGGAATGATGTGCCCATGGCAGGTTGCATTTCCCAAGGGATTTTATCTGAAAGAAGTAGTGCTGTGAAGGCAGGGCTGGCAGGGAGGTGTCCCCTCTGCCCCGGCCCAGCCAGCTCTGCTCACACAGGACCCACTGCACCAAGGGCTCTGCAGCTGCAGAGCCTTCCCGAGCCCCCGGCCTTTGCTGGGGAGGGCTCTCTGGGTGAGCACGCTCTGCATCCCGCAGGACACTGCTGCTCTTCCCAGCCTACATTGACTCCTTCCCAAATCCCATCTCCGTACTTGGTTCTGAGGGCGGGGGTGCAATGAGATCCAGACTTCACCTGCAGCCTTCACAGGAAAATAAACATTATTTCATCCATTCCTGGTCCCAGGATGGGGCCATGGACTCACAGTCTCCCTGTGGGAGCACAGTGAGGTTATTTTGTGTTGAATGTATTCACCTCTGCATTGCACCGGGGGAGGTTGAGTTTCACCTCGTGACAGTCGGGGTTTTCTTCCCTTTTTTTCTTGCCAGCTGATTTCTGTTTGCTCGTCGCCCTCCACTCGTGCTTGGCCAGTGAGGGAAGATGTTCATGGCTGTGTCATTTCTGTCCCTTCTCTGGGACTTGACTCAGTGCTTTTGTACCTGCCTTTGATGCTGCTTAATCCCAGCTGCAGTGTCTGACCCTGGCACACTGACCTGTCCCAAAGGTTACTGGGGCCTGGGCACACAGAGGGGCTTTGGCTCCTTCTTTGGCTGTGGAAATGGCAAAGAGAAGTATTTGAGCTCTGTTGTAGCACCAGGGCTTCTTCCAGGGCTCAGAGACCAGACTCAGTTGGTGGCTTAGAAATTACCCATGGAGTTACCTCAAAAATAGGTCCTTTGCTTTGGTTTGGAAGATTCGAATCCCTAAAAGCCCTGATGATTCCTAACTGAGCAGGCTGATCTATGCTCTGCCTTTCCCAAAGTGCCTTCTGCTGTCCATGGCAGGCCCCGCACTGCAGCTGCTGGGATGGAAATGTCCCTGCAAAGCCAACCCTTGGAAGGGCAGCTGAGGGGGTGGCTGGAGCTGGCACGGCTGCTCTGCCACCAGGGCAGGCAGGAGCCTGGCACCGCTCCCTCCTCTGATCCACGGGGTCCGGTCACAGAGCAGAGGGATTTATGGAGCACAGGGGTTTATGGAGCAGCTCTCTCTGGCTGGGGGGGAACGGATGCTTTCACTCCAGGCTTCCACATCTCTGGGTTTGGCCAATCCACAGGGAGCATTTGGTTCAGCCACGGTGCTTCTGCAGCGCGGGAGGGCCACAGGAGCTGTGTGACATCCTGGCCAGGTGTGTCACCTGCTGGGAGGCCTTCCTGATGCTGGACACGCTCCATTTCTGACTGGGAAACTCATCCTGGCTCCCGGCACGGATCTGCCAGGGCTGCCTCTTCTGCTCTCACAGCTGGCCCCTGTCACGGTGGGAAGAGCCCTCAGGTCTCATTCCAGCCACTTCCACCAGGTTTGCTCAAGCCACGGGCCCTGCTCTTCCTCTCCCAAGGTTGAAACCTGGCTGCTCCCTTCCAAAAACACGGAGCAGCTGCACGGCTCCAGCCCCCCGGGATCGCCGCTGCCCCACATGCCAGGAGAGCTCCCGCCTGCCGTGGGCACTCCTTGCTTTGCCTTCCCACGACCCTTGGTCCCAGCTCTTGGGTTTGAGATTGACCAGATGGAAAACAGTTGTTAACTGTGGCATCTTCTGCTGGGGACAGAATTCCATGAATCCGGGAACAGGATACTTGGCTTGCATCAGGAGGGGAATTTGAAGTGAGAGGAGGAGACTGCACATTTTAACTCCAGAGCTGATTTATCTCATCTTTTCTGCACTGCATGAACTTCCTTCTGCTTTCCAGAACTTCTTCTTCCCTTGGAATGGTGAAGTTGGAAGTCCAAGCCAGAGAGTGGAGACTGTAGTGGCGTTACTTAAATTTGGCTTCCATCTGGGTTTCCTCTTAGGATCATGGAACTGTGGAATGGTTTGGGTTGGAAGGGTCATTAAAGGTCATCCCACGACCTGCCATGGGCAGGGACACCTTCACTACCACAGGGTGCTCCAGGCCCCAGTGTCCAGCCTGGCCATGGGGTGGGGTGGGTGTCACATTTGGCAGCACCAGGGCACCAGGGAAGGAAAGGTGCCACTTGTCTTTCCATTACAGCAGAGCTGGACTATTCCCTTGTTTTCCTGAGCCAGGCTCTCCATCCTGCTCTGCACCATCCCACAGAAATGTTCAGGAAGGGGCCTCATGTTGAACTGCCAAGGAAAGTTGGGACTCAGGGCATCACCTTGGAGACGGAGTGGGCAGGGGCAGGAGTGGGGCAGGAGTGGGGCAGGAGAGGGAAGAGGCAGGAATTCCCTCCTGCAGCATCCCTGCAGGGACCAGCCCCACCAACAACCGCCTGGGGAAGCTGCAGAGGTGGGCAGTGGTCCTGGGGGACACAGAACCTCTGCCAGACTGAGGGCAGCCAAGGGCTGGTTTAAACCCTTCTCTCCCTTCTCTTGCCCAAGACCTTTGAAAAGGACGTGTAAAATCCTCTCGCAGACCTGGTTTGGAGCACAGAGCCCCAGGAGTGCAGCCAGAGAACCCGGGGTGGGCCATGGAGTGGGGAAGGATGGGCAGTGCTGGGAGCCTGGAGAAGGGGGGACAAACCCAGAGCCATTTCTGTCCCACAGTGTCACTGCAGCTCCCCATGGCAGACATGGCAGAAAAAATGTGGGGGCGTAGTTCCAGCTTTTAAAAACCATTCTTCCACACACAAAATATGGAAAAAACCCAAAATAATGCACTTGATTGTGAGCTGAACCAAACCTGTAATAAACCCTTCGTTGTTTCAGCTTTTTCTAAAAATACAGGCTAATAGAGGTCAGATTTGAAATATCACTTCAAACCTCCAAAAAGGAAGGATTTTGTGCTGAAATTAGAAATCAAAATCCATTTTATATCCTTCAAAAAAAAATTCCCATCTTTGCTGTGTGCTTTTAACCAAAATGTTTTGCTAAGCCCAGCCAGAATGAACAAGCATTTCTGGTCAGCCTGAATAGATTTCATTCCTTTTCATCCAGGGAGATAAAATATTCTACCAAATGTATTCATTTATTTATTATGCATTTTGGCTGTAAATACAAATGCTGCTTTATGCCCACAAAAAAGCACAAGCTATCATTTAAAAAAAAAATGTTTATATTAACACTGGAAGTTGGGCGTAGTGCCTAGCAGAGAAAATAATGTCAATTACCCACACAAATAGCTTTCCAAATCTCCCAGTGCTGCTTTCTGCATGAGCAGTTCGATTCAGAGAAATTAGAGATGGGAAAAGATCTTATTAGTGCATCTCATCTCCCTCTCTGCTCACAAGGGTTTGTCCCCCACTGGGTGTTTTCCAGTTAGGTTTGCCCAGCCTGGATTTAAAATGATGGGGGTCTCCAGGGTAGCCTGGATTTTTTCTCTTTCATACAAACACATCTTCATTAGCAAGTGGAAATAGTGAAATTCTGCTGTGAAAACCCTGACTCGGAGTCAGGTGTTGGTGAAAAATCTCTCACCTGCAGTCAGGGTGCAGGAACTGGGAGCCAGCGGTGCCTTGGCCCCGCTTTGTAGCCCCAAAGGCCTGGAGATGATGTCCCCATGAGCCCGTGGTGACCTGGCAGTGCTGGGATGGACAGGGATGATGTCCCCATGAGCCCCTGGTGACCTGGCAGTGCTGAGATGGACAGGGGTGATGTCCCCATGAGCCCGTGGTGACCTGGCAGTGCTGGGATGGACAGGGATGATGTCCCCATGAGCCCCTGGTGACCTGGCAGTGCTGAGATGGACAGGGGTGATGTCCCCATGAGCCCGTGGTGACCTGGCAGTGCTGGGATGGACAGGGATGATGTCCCCATGAGCCCCTGGTGACCTGGCAGTGCTGAGATGGACAGGGGTGATGTCCCCATGAGCCCGTGGTGACCTGGCAGTGCTGGGATGGACAGGGATGATGTCCCCATGAGCCCCTGGTGACCTGGCAGTGCTGAGATGGACAGGGGTGATGTCCCCATGAGCCCGTGGTGACCTGGCAGTGCTGGGATGGACAGGGATGATGTCCCCATGAGCCCCTGGTGACCTGGCAGTGCTGAGATGGACAGGGGTGATGTCCCCATGAGCCCGTGGTGACCTGGCAGTGCTGGGATGGACAGGGATGATGTCCCCATGAGCCCCTGGTGACCTGGCAGTGCTGAGATGGACAGGGGTGATGTCCCCATGAGCCCCCGGTGATGTGGCAGTGCTGGGCTGGGCAGGTTTGGACTGCTGCTCTTCCTCTGGACTCTTTTCCCTCTGCATTGTGTTAGTGCTGAAAATGCTCTCCTGGGGAGACTGATTTCCATCCAGGGACTCCCTGTCCCTGTCCCTTATCCCTGTCCCGTATCCCTGTCCCCGTCCCTGTCCCCATCCCTGTCCCTGTCCCTGTCCCTGTCCCTGTCCCTGTCCCTGTCCCTGTCCCTGTCCCTGTCCCTGTCCCTGTCCCTGTCCCTGTCCCTGTCCCTGTCCCTGTCCCTGTCCCTGTCCCTGTCCCTGTCCCTGTCCCTGTCCCTGTCCCTGTCCCTGTCCCTGTCCCTGTCCCTGTCCCTGTCTCTGTCTCTGTCCCTCTCCCCGTCCCTGACCCTGTCCCATATCCCTGTCCCTGTCCCTGTCCC
>VWZW01002496.1:43218-58507 GCA_013397115.1 Edolisoma coerulescens | reverse complement strand
GCTGCTCAGGGCTGGCTCTGGGGCCAGGGGCTGCTCAGGGCCGGCTTACAGCCCTGCTGCACTCACAGAGCCCTACTGCACTCACAGAGCCTCTGGCTCTGGTGGCTCCAGCAGGAGTCTGTGGGCTCACCACGGGGATATTAAAACAAACCCCAAACCTGGTTCAGCCCCTAAAGCCCCACATCCTGCCCTAAGCCCCACATCCCCTGCCCTAAGCCCCTGCAGGACCAGGCAGTGCCCCCTCAGCGAGCAGAGTGTCCCCTCCCCACGCCAGGCTGGGCTCAGCCAGGATCCAGCTTTCCTCGGAACAAGGGAAAGCCTGAACAGCTCCTGTGCTGCAGAGCCAGGAATAAACGCGGCAGATCCAGTCCTGGGACCCATTGCAGGCTCCCTTTGTCGCTTTTCTGCTGTGAAACCTGGGGGGAATCAGTCCCCTCCTCTTCCCTCCTCAGCACCTGCTCTGACACTGACAGACCTTGGGGAATGTTTGGGGGCTCTTCTGGAGGTGAAAGATGAGTCCCAGGCTCCTCAGAAACTCCAATTAATTTATCACCACCCCGAGGAAAGAACTGTACAGAGACCCGGAGATTTATGCAGGGATGGGGCAGATATTTTTATATACATATATCTTTCTATATATGTACAGCTGCCCTGAGCTCCAAGGTGGCAGCTCCTCTAGAGGGTCATTTCTGTGCTCCTGAGTGTCCCTGAGTGTCCCTGAGTGTCCCTGGGTGTCCCACGTCCCTGTGACAGCCTGGCCAGGTGGAAGAAGCAAATGTGTCACTTCCCACCCCCGATCATCTTTCCCTAATGCCTCATTTATTTACCACTGTTTTATTCCTCTCCAATTAATTCCTATCCCTCACTTGATTTCACTTTTTAATTCTCTTATTCCTTTTTTAATAACTTATAGTCTTACTAATTGACCAAGGAACTCAGGGACAGGAATATTATTTTTTTTTAATAATCCATTTTATTGCTGCTCCTCATTTCACATTCTCTCGCTGTACTGGCTCTCTGATGTAAGCCACGACTGGATTTTCCCATTTCCAGCCCCTGCTCACAGCCGAGATTCATAAATCTGAGAAGGAAAATTAAAATAGCAATAATAATGATGATAATAATAATAACAACAACAACAAGAGTAGATAAAGCTGTGGCAGCCCGAGGGCAGAGAAGTGGCCATAAACACCCACACTGAGAGCTGATGTGCCATGGACTGATCCAGAGGTTTGTAAACATGAACATCCTCCACTGCACTCCAGAGCAGACTTTATTCACCCAAATCCTCCAACTTTAGGCCCTTGAGCTCTTCTGCATAACGGAGTCCTCCAAGGGCTGCTGGCAGGGATTCGGGGCAGTGCCCAGGTGGCTGCTAGGACACGGAAATCAGGGATTTGGCCCATGGCATCACATGGGGCACAGGATGCGGGGACTCCCAACCGCCCAGCCTCATCCAACCCTTTATCCTCTTCCAACACAGCAGCCAGTGCCAGCCAGTGCCAGCCAGTGCCAGCCAGTGGCCCCTGGGCTGTGCCAGCTCTGGGGTGGCAGCAGGGCCAGGGCAGTGCCCGTCCCCTGTGCTGGCACTGCTGGGGCACCTCCAGTGCTGGGGCAGCTCTGGAGAGCCCTGGAGGGGCTGGAGCGAGTCCAGGGAAGGGAACGGGGCTGGGAAGGGGCTGGAGAATTCCTGAGGGAGCTGGGAAAGGGGCTCAGCCTGGAGCAAAGGAGGCTCAGGGGGGCCCTTGTGGCTCTGCAAAAGTCCCTGACAGGAGGGGGCAGCCGGGGGGGTCGGGCTCTGCTGCCAGGGACCAGGGACAGGAGGAGAGGGAACGGCCTCAGGCTGGGCCAGGGGAGGGGCAGGGTGGGCATTGGGGAAATTCCTGCCTGGAAAGGGCTGTCCAGCCCTGGCACACACCAAAGGTGGAGTCCCCATCCCCGGAGGGATTTCAGAGCCCTGTGGATGTGGCACTTGGGGACGTGGTCAGTGGTGGCCTGGGCAGTGCTGGGGAATGGTTGGACTTGGTGATCTCAGAGGGCTTTTCCAGCCTCAGTGATTCCATGATTCCGTGCTCTGTAAATCATCTTCCAAATGTCTGCACTGACCTCCAGGTGAGGGGACAAACCCCAGCGTGGGAATGTCATCCACGCTCAGATGGAGAGGGACCTATCCCGGGAGACTTCTCCTTTCTGCCGCAGCACAGAACAAACCCACCCACGGCCCCTGCCAGCTCTGCTGCCCTGCAGCACCTTTGTGCAGCTGCTCTGAGCACTGCTGGACATCCCTTCCCCGCTTCTGGCAGGGAGGGCTGCCAGCAGGGTTAATACCCGGCTGGGAAGGAGCCTGGGTTGGTTCCTGAGAGCACTGCAGGTACCTCTGGTTTTTATGGCTTCTATTATTATGCCCATTATTCTACTCAAACGTGGTTATTGGCTCATTAGTATTTAAATCAGCTGATAACACAGGGAGAGGTATTCCTCCTGACACGGCTTTACAGCGGGCCCGCCGGCCGGGGGCTGGAATGGGGCCGGCTGATGCCATTTGTGCCAAACAAGCTGGGATTTTTAGCCCGCAGAAGTGCCAGAGCAGGGCCGTGCAGTGGGGGCAGATTTGCGTTTTGCCGGCACAGGGGGAGGATTACGGAGTTTATTGTGGGCCGGGAAAGGAGCCGGGAGGGAGCAACAGCCGCGGTGTGTCCGCCCCTGGACGAGGCAGCCCCGGGGCACTGGGGGCCGGTCGTGGGCCACTGGCACCGGGCGGGCTGGGAACGGGGGAGGCGGGACGGGGAGGGCAGGAAAGGCGCGGGAGAAGGGCCTGTCCTCCCCCTCCCTGCACTCACCCTTTGGCCCTTCGTGAGGTGGGAAGAAAAGCAGAATTACGGACACCCACCGGAGAGCTGCCTTGTGATTTTACCACCTTTTGTGTGGAGTTAGGAACTTTCAAGTCTTTCCCTTAGAAATAAAAGTTTAGCCTGGTTTTCTCTGCCCCCAGGCCGTCAGAGCCCCGGGCGGTTTCTGTTCCAGCGGTGGGTGGCACAGGTCTGGCAGCGGTGCCGCAGTGCCCACAGGGGATGGGCGGCTCTGCCCATCCGTGGCTGTCGGATCCACGGTTCATTGTGAGATCCTTTGGAAGGGGGGACCCTGCGAACTTCATCAGGGGGACGTCTCCTGTTGGGGCAAACCTGGTCGGAGGTGTCC
Organism: Edolisoma coerulescens; assembly: GCA_013397115.1. NCBI lineage: Eukaryota > Metazoa > Chordata > Aves > Passeriformes > Campephagidae > Edolisoma > Edolisoma coerulescens. The sequence goes on along the minus strand of VWZW01002496.1, from coordinate 55,309 downwards.
CTGGCTGTGGCAGGGGGCTGGAACTGGATGAATTTGAAGGTCATTTCCATCCCAAACCATTCTATGACTCTGTGAGAGAAAATTACGAACAACAGAAAAATTAAAACGCAAACAAATTAAAAAAAAAAAAAACCAAAAACGAAACACCAAAAACAAACAAAACAAAAAAACCCACACAAACTTCCCAAGAACCCCAACCTCAAACCCTCTGTGTCAGTTTTTGTTGTAAAACATCCGTGCATTGGCCTCCTGTGCAGCTCCTGCTGTGATAACGCAGCTTCATTTCCCCTTCCCGGGACACTGAAGAGCAGCACTTTGAACGGGCTGTCTGCCCCCAGAAACCCCAGTCCCGGTAAAATCGGTATTCTGGGAAGGAGACCGCTCCCTCGGTGCCATCGGAGCCCGGAGGCACCGCCCTGCAGCGGGCCCTGGCAGCGGAGCTGGGCTGCTGTGCCCGCACGGAGGGCACTGGTCAGCGCTGACCACAGCGGGGGCAGAGCGCGTGTCCGGCCAGGGAGAGCGCCTGGGAAGGGATTCCACGCTGGGAAGGACGATCAGGTGTCTGGGCACCTGCCTAAGGACCCGGAGATCGATGTCCGTGTCCCGGGCACGCCACAGCTCTCTGGGGACACCCTCCCGGGATGGGGACTGTCCCCCTGCCCTGGGCAGCTGTGCCAAACCCTGTCGGTGCGATAAGCAGGTATCAAATGTGATAACAGGGATTTGGATGAGCAGAATGAATGACTAGGGGGGTGTTTGCATTCTTCACCAGGATTCTGGATGGGGCTCTGTCCCCAGGCAGCCGGGACCTTCCTCCTGCCGCGGCTGGGAAGGGAGAGGCCACGGCCACAACCCCGAGCAGCCCCTAAGGAGCCCCAGGGGAGAATCTCACTGTCCCTGCACAGGAAACGTCTCTGCACCGGTCAAGATGAAAATAAACCCCAAACCCCCATCCCAGAGCAAAGCAGCCATCAATTTCCAGGCTGGAAACCTCTGCATTTTCATAAGAAAGGCTCCTGCTCCTCCTAATTCCTTGGGATTCTATTTGCAGCCTTTTCTCTGCTGTGGGAAATAAGCTGTTCCATTTTAATTGGGAGAATTGCAGAAATAACTTGTTTAAATGCATTTTGGGCTCAGAATAAAACCCAAAGAATAGAACAAAATTAAAAATGCAGCATTACCCCTGTCGCCCCCCTTCAAATCAGAAAAAATATCATTTCCGGATGCACAGTGATAGGATATTATTTTTTTCCTATCTCAGAGGAAAGGTTTCAGCTTGTTGCTTCCCTCCCCTCGTTTTAAATGTACAGTAATCATCGCATTTTGCTAAATTTTGAAATGGAGCAGCACCGGAAAATGAAAAATCGAAATATTCCACGTGACAAAATTATTACAATTGAACTGCTGTGCTTGTTCAGAATAATTTTTAAAACCAGCCCCAAAAAATGGGGAAAAAAAATCCTATAAGTGGCTTTTGATCAAATGACTGGAGAACTGGTTTGCTGAGAGCTTCGCTCAAGCCAAATCTCCATTTTCCAGCATAATCGGCTCTTTGACCAAACACCGATCCGGGAGCGGCCCCCGTGCTCCGGATCCGTGGGAAGGCTTTAGGAAAGGACCTGCCCAGCTGGATGTGCCGCTAATGGGGCCATTTAGGGGCTCCTTTTTCACCTTGTACGGGGCACGAGCGTGCCCCGCTCGCTGCGAACCCTGCGGGGACAGCGGATTTCTCCGGATTTGATTCCCCCTTCCAGCCCTGACCTCGCCTTTCCTGCCCTTGTTCCAGGAACCCTTTCCGAGCCCACGTGTGCCGCGCTCCAGTTCTCAGGGTGTGGAGGGAGGGTTGGGACACCCAGGCTGGGCACGTCCGGCCCCACTGACCGTCCCACCCAGCCGCACCCGCGCTGCAGCGGCCCCGGGCTGCCGGGGGAACCTCCCTCCCTCGCGGGCCGGGGGCACGGCTGGGCTGCGGATGGTCCACGGGAGGAGCCCTGGGGCTCCAAGGGCCGGGGGACAGGCGGGGGACAGCCCAGAGGGATGGGACAGGGGGCGGGGGCACCCAGAGCCCCCCGGAGCCCCGCGGGGGGGGGCGCGGGGAAGGAGCTCGTTTGTCAACAGCAGCCTTTGATTGCCCCATTCCTGCGGAAGATAAAATGGGTAAAGTAATGGGTATTTACTCTTCTCCGCAGTGTACACAACAGAATTGTGTTTCTTTTAATGGGAGCTCTGTGCTAATTGCCGTCATTAACAGAGCGAGGCTCTGAGCTCCGCCGCGTCTCTCTCCCACCCCTGTGTGCGATGCGCTGCCTCTCTGCTCTCAGATCTCTCCCCAAACCTCTCCCTGGACAGCACCTGAGCCACGGCGTGGCTCACCCTCCCCTAAAGCCTTTTTGGCGTCCCCTCCGCAGCCTCCCCAGCGCCGGGCATGTTCCAGAGGATGCTGGTGCCGTTCCATTCATGGACCCCGTCTTCCCGCCGATCCAATTCCGTCTCTCGGCAGCGCGGTGGGCACGTCCTGCGAGCAGCATATGCCACAGCAGATGGCACCGGCTCCATCCAGCCCAGCTCGGGAGAGAAATCACTCCAGAGCTCCCCTGCTTTGGATAGAGCCGGGATGTTGTGGGGGCCAGGCTGGGGATGGAACGGGAGATGGAGCAACGACGGAAAATGAGCTGAACTCTGAGCGTTTCCATCATCGGGAACCTGCCAGGGGGGCTGGAGCGAGTCCAGGAGGGGAACGGAGCTGGGAAGGGTCAGGAGCCCCAGGAGCGGCTGAGGGAGCTGGGAAAGGGGCTCAGCCTGGAGCAAAGGAGGCTCAGGGGGGCCCTTGTGGCTCTGCACAAGTCCCTGACAGGAGGGGGCAGCCGGGGGGGTCGGGCTCTGCTGCCAGGGAACAGGGACAGGAGGAGAGGGAGCGGCCTCAGGCTGGGCCAGGGGAGGAGCAGGGTGGCCACCAGGAAGAAGTGAGGGAGGTCTGGAGCCAAACTCCCCTCTGGTTGCTGGTGTGGAGATGGGATCATTAACATTCTCCACCATCCCGGGCAGACACTCGGACGCTGATCACACAATACTTCAGTGCATCCAATTTACAATGCAATTACATTTTAATAAGCTGTGACCCCTGAGGTGGGAGCTGCCACCTGCCAGCCGAGATCCAGCCCTGACCCAGCCTCGCCCACGGGTGGATGTGCTGCAGCTCGGGAGGGGACAGTGGATGGGTTTATATAAATATAAAACATAACCTGTGCTGGTGTCCAGCCTGGCTGCTGGACCTCGGCAATGCAGGGACTCAGTTCCCCTCTGGTCTAATAGAGGTCTCATTCCTGGCCTTGGGAAGATGCTGCAGAGCCTTGGAAAGTCCTTTGGCTCCTCTCCCATCAGCCTGGCAGGGAAATGAGGCTCCTTGGGATAAGGGGAAAGTGAGAAGAAGCAAAATGTTGCACACCCTCATCTGTCCCTGCGCTGAGCTGGGCTGAGAGCGGCTCCAGGGAGCTTCACCCAGCTCTGACTGCTGCAGGCATTGACAAAGAAATAAAAAATCATCCATAATCCCCAATGACAAATTCCAGAGAGGGTCAAATTCCTTTCTAAGGATGAAACGAGAGGGTTTATGATCACATTGCCTTATTACACACGGCTCCCTGCAGTGTCACATGCATCCTAAGAACCAATTTGCTGTGTAACTCGCTCTCTCCAGCAACATTAGGAGCAAAATAACTTCTAAATATCCTTTCCCAGCCAGAACTGCTGTTTTTGTGGGAAACCTTTGCCTGGTGGTGTTCAGGAACCTCATCCTTGCAGAAGGGCCAGAGCATCCAAGCCCTGCTGAGGAGGGAAGTGGGATTTTGTGGTCTTTTCCTGGGAGTAAAGGCTGAATGCCTCATTTATGTTGTGATGGGAAGGTGTCTGGAGCCTCTGAGCGTGCTGGCTCCAGCAAGGATGGCACGAGGCTCCTGCTTTAGCTTTGACAGGTGACTTCTGTCTGCAGAAGTGAAGAGTGTCTGGCTTAAAGGCAGAGAGGCAATTGCTCCTTCCCCTTCCCCTTCCCCAAGCACTCCAATGGAGCAAATTCCCTTCCTCTGGGAACCAGCCACAGAGCCCACACTGATGAGAAAGGATGGGAGCGCCAGGAAAGGTGAGAGCGGGTGGGAGGCACCGGAGCACCTCTCATCCCAGTGACCTTTATTTCCATGGTGCAGCCCCACACAGGGAGCTTGGTTCCCTTCCAAGGGAGACAGTTGGTGTATGGGGAAAAGAGATTTTCTCCCTGGGATCTCCTTTGCCAGGAGGGAGCTTTGGAGCAGTAACTCTGAGCCTGAAGGATCCATTTCACCTCCCTTTTGTATTCCCTCCCTTTAGCTTTATTTATTTGTTTTATCTCCAGTTTCCTTTCTTGTAGAGCTCTCAGCCTCCTCTTTCTTCCTTTTCTTCCTCCTTTTCTTATTCATGCCTTCAAAGACACCTTTGGCAGAGAGGGGAGACAATCCCATGGAAACTTCCTTCTTTATTTTCAGGCTTGTTCAGAAAAGAAGCAGGAGAGGGAGAGAGAGAAACCACCCAGCATTAAAACCCCTGGAAAGCTGCTCCTGCTGCTTCTGGGAATGGCAGGGGAGCCTTATCTGGCCTTGCACACAAGGAAGGAGAGCCCGAGCCTTGTGAAGTGTAATAAGGAACACAGAGCCTAATGGAAAAATCATTTGCTTGTAGCATTTAATTAAATATGTAAATTTATGAACGGCCCTGAAATCATCAAATTAAAAGGCAGAGCTGGCATGAATTTTGATTTGATTTCCTCCACGGGCTTTCCCTCCATCGTCCCCAGCTCACTTTGCCTTTAATCAGAGGTGGCACCTGGGGATGGCGGAGCCGCTGCCAGGCCTGTCCTCGGGGTGTCCCCACGTGTGACGCACACTCAGCATGGTTTTATTCCCTGCACATCCGAGGGAATGGATTCCTGCTGCTGCTCCAAGGAGCTGGGCCTGTGCTCTTTTCCTGCAGGGAATCCAGCACAGAGCAGGGACACACAAGTTGTCACCATCTCACCTGGAGCCCGGGGTGGTGGCACCACGTCCCTGGAGATCCGGTACAACAACTCTCCCTTAAATTCCCATGTCCTCAAACCTGCCCATCCACGATCCCGTCCTGCATCCGGACCCCTCCAGGGTCCCAGCCCCGGGAGCTGTGGGTGTGCCCAGCCAGGATGATGCAGGAGGGAGCAGCTGTGGGTGCCCCAGCTGTGGGCACACCCAGGAGTTCCCTTATACCCATTGTCCATTCCCATTGCCTGCCCTTCCTTTTCCATGGGGAGAGAACAGCTCCTAAGGGGAGCCCATGGCAAAGAAGGTGCCCGGATAAAGCTGAGCCCTGGCTGGGGGAGTGGGAAGTGTTTCATCCTGACAAAGGAACCAGCACTGGGAGCTGTCACCCTGATCTCCGGGAGGTGATAACGAAGCCAATGCAGCATGAAAGCCTCTGGACATGTCACCAGTGAGTCCAACCCTTCTGTGATGCTGCACTCACCACAGAAAGGCTGGAAAATGTCTCTGTTCCATCCAGAGCATCCTGCTCATCCCTGGAGTCCCTGAAAGTGCTTCTGTGGAACAGGACCCAGTGGGGACCGTTGTGCCACCAACCAGCAGCCAGCACAGGGAGGAACTTTGACCCTCACAGTCACAGAATCCCAGAAGGGTTCAGGCTGGAAAAGCCCTCTGAGATCATTGAGTCCAACCCTTCCCCAGCACAGCCAAGGCCACCCCTGCCCCATGTCCCCAGATCCCTGCAGGGACAGGGACTCCACCCCTGCCCTGGGCCAGGGCTTGACCACCCTTTCCATGAAGAAATTTTTCCTGGTATTCAATCTAAACCTCAGGGACTTTGCAGCTCTGGGGAGCATTTGGGTGATGGAAGTTGGCTGTCCTGGAGACAAAGGAATCACAGAATTCCTGAATGGTTTGGGTTGAGAGGGACCTTAAATGTCATCTTGTTCCACCCCTGCTGTGGGCAGGGACACTTTCCACTGTCCCAGGATGCTCCAAGCCCCATCCAGCCTGGCCTTGGACACTTCCAGGATGGGCCATCCACAACTCTGGGCAACCTCTGCCTCCCCTCCCTCACAATAAAGAAGTTTCTCTTTATATCCCACCTTACCCTGGAGTTTGAACCCTTCAGTTTGAACCCATTCCCCCTTGTCCTGTCCCTCCTGGCCCTTGTCCAAAGTCTCTCTCCATCTTTCTTGTCAGCTCCTTCAGGCACTGGAAGGCTACAATGAGGTCACCCCAAAGCTTTGTCTTCTCCAGGCTGAACAATCCCAGCTCTCCCAGCCTCCCCTCCCAGCAGAGCTGCTCCATCCCTCGGATCATTTGGTGCCTCCTCTGGCCTGGCTCCAGCAGGCTGTGGTGAGTTCTGCTCCACAGCCACCTCCCGTAGCCTCTCCTGTCCTTGCCCTCTCGGAGCTCAAGGCCATGTGAAGGCAAAGGCCTTGGGGGCACAGCTCCCCACCTGGCAGATGCTCCTGGCCAGGTCCGTGTTCTCCACAACAACCCGGACAGCTCAGGTCGGGCTGGGGTCATGGGCACTGAGGTTTTATCCCAGGAGGGCTTTCATCCCATGGAAGCTTTTCTGACTGCTGAGAAGGCTGCCAGGTTGGGTGATTGCTGACTGGGGCTCCCCAGGAACCAGCACACCCCCTGCACTGCTCTGTGCCTCCTTTCAAGCTCCTGATAAAATAATCTCCCTCATCCTCCCCTCCCTCTCCAAAGGCCCGGCCTTGCAGCTGTACAAGCAAATGACATCCCCTCCATTTGTCACCATCAAAGGGAAAGCAAGAAGGGAACAACCGAACCCTCAGTGCTAAGAGGGTGCATTAAAATGTTATTAAGTCTCTTGGATTTCATTTGCACAGCTGGAGCTGTCCTGGTCTCTCCGGAGGAGCACGACAGGAGTGAGCTGGAGGAGAGGACGCCCCGTCCCCGCTCGCTGCTCTCCGGTGTGTCAGGGCAGCATCTCGACAGGATAAATGTGTCTCTGTGCTTCCCAGGACGCTTCTCTTCCCCCTGCCTCAGCCAGGTGTGTAAACAAGCTGAAGGGGGAACTGGAGGGTTCCTGTGGAGCCGGGAACCCGCTCGGAGCATCCCCCGCTCCCAGCTGGGAGGGGAGTGAGGGGCGTCTCTCCCTCCCGGGGTTGTGCTCCCTTCATGTCCCAGCTGCCAGTGCCAGATCGAGATGGATTGTGCACCTCCAGACCTGTTCACTCCAGATCTCATCCAGCCCGGGCAGGCAGGAAGAGAAATCCAGCTTTTTCTAAACAGGCAGGCAAACCGTGGGCTCAGTTTTGCTCTTGGGAGAGCTGAGGCCCCCTGATCTGGGCCTGTCTTTGCAGCCCAGAGCTGGAAATGCTGAGGCACCGGCTGCAGGGATGCCCCAGTCACTCACTGAAGGTGTTTTCAGGAAATACTGAGGCCTTTTAAAAGAAACCTGCCCAAGTCTCCGGGTTCTCCTCACTGCTGACTCACAGTGCCCCTGCAGAGGTGGCCCTGCTGCAGGGGCTGAGGGTGTTTGGGGGAATGAGGCCGCCTTACATGCACAGGTGCCTCTCCAGCTGAGACACTGGAATGCAGTAAAAAGGCCTTAAAGTGGTCACTCCTCTGTGTCCCCTGCAAGGCTGGCTGTGATGGACAAAGCCATGGCCATGGACTGAGGGATGCAGCTTCCATCTCACTGCTGGCTCGTACAAACCTCAGCATATTGGCCTTTTCCTCGCTAAATCCACCTTTCTTTACCCAGTTTGTTCCTTTCTGTGTTATTCTTTCCTCTGGAGCTCAGTACTCATTTTGGGCTGCCGTGGGACTCTGCTGTCCCCACAGATCCTCTGGGACAGGGTGAACTCACCACGCTGAGCTGGGAAAAACCAATCCTGCCCTGCAGAACAGCCAGTGCAGGCCTGGCAGGGACCAGTCAGGGTAAGGACAAGTCGTGAAGTTTGGGCTGGGAAAGAGCCTTTGCTGCTTTGCACCAGCTGGGATTGCACAAGGCTGAAAGGATCAGTGGGAATTGTTCACCCCAGGCCAGGCATCAAACCCAAAAGCTGAGCTGGGAGTGGGAAGGGGGAGGCAGCTCCAGGTTCTGCCTGTCCAAATTCGTCACCTGGCTGTGACAGGGTCACCTCCCTGGGCACCCCGCTCTGAGAGGGGCGGTGGCACTTTGGAGGGTGGCCACAGATTCACTGACCAGTGACCCCTGGGGAAATGCTCCTTGTGCCACAATCCCAGTGTCCCAAATCTGAGTCTGTAGGAGAAGTTCCAGGTAGATTTTGGAGCAGAGCAAGCCAGACCTCCCAGCTCCTCTGCACCAAATGCTTCCCATTTAGAGCCTGTTCCACCCGTTCTTCTCTTTTATTCCATTCCCATGAAGTCCCTTCCCCTCCTGCTTTGGTTCCTACAGCAGGGATGCTGAAGCCAGGCCTGGGGGGAGCAGGGAGGGGAGGATGTGGTGAAGGGTCTGGGGACACCTCAGGGTGGCACAGGGGGTGTTGGGGAAGTCACAGCCCCAGAGGGGCACAGAGGAGAGGCTGAGGAGGAGGATGAAGGTGGGACCAAGGAAACCCCTGGTTCAGCCAGATCCTCCTCTCCAAACCTCTGCTGGGCCCTGTATCAGCTCCCCTCAGCCTTCAGAACAACTTCATGTGAAAACAACAGAGCTGTGGCAAATTTTTCCCTCTTTCTACTTTTTTCTGGTGCTGCCGAGGCTGCTTGGAGCTCCAGACCCTGCCCAAAATGAGAAAAACTGCGATGCTGCGTGCTGAAAGCAAGTCCTTCCTTGCAGGCTGGCTTTGTCCTAGCTAAGCTCAGCTCAACAGCCTCTAAATGTTAGAATTGATCCCTGCGAGACCAAACACCACTTCTCCTTGGGGAACTGAGGCAATAAATGTCAAAACCCTCCACAGTTCCCTGACTGCTGAAGGTGTTTGCTGCCACACTCCTCCACCCTGCTCCTAAACCCGCTTCTGAAGCCACCTGATTCAGGGTGCTCTCCTAATTCTGGAACCTGAGCTACACTGGGTTAATAAAAAAATCACCTTTTTTAAATCTTTCTCTCCAAAAAAAAAAGCTTTCACCGCTTCCAGCAAAGAGAAGGTGGCAGAGGGTTTCTAATTCTGAAGCTGTCAGCTCCTTTGTTTCTGTGGCAGCTGGAGCAAGCCAGAGTGACAAGGATCTGGGAGTCGGTGCGGCTGAAAGCTGCGTCTGAGCCAGCAGTTTTACCTGGCTAATAATATTTATAATTGGTTGGCTTTTATTAGAGGGAGGCAGAAAGAAAATCAGAAGGTTGGAAATCTTGTCTGGAGACTTTAACATTGTTGAGTGCCAAGCAATCCTCCTTCATGGGGGCTTTTCTTTCATCAGCACAGGGAGAGGAGAGGAGAGGAGAGGAGAGGCTGCTGGGTGAGACTGGAGGGGGTCACTGCTCAGCTCCTTGCCCTCCTTTTCAGCAGCCTGCTCCTGTAAGGCCAGGCTGGTTTAAAGCCCAGAGCATTGCTCTGAACTGAGCAGGAGTCCCTGGTCACAGCCCCAGAATTGTGTTGTCACACAGGGGAATGGGACCAGCGCTTCCCAGGTGGGTCAGGGAGGAGGGGAATCAGAGGGAGCTGTGCCGGTGGGGAGCCCAGCAGGCACAGGAGCCTCCCTTTGAAGGGTATTTTGGGAGTTGAAGGGTACCCGCTGTGCTGCACTCCTCAGCAGCAAAGCATCCTTTGTGTGCAAAGCATGTGAGCGCTGCCCCACGTGCCTCGGAGGGCTGCACACGGGGTGGGAGGGTGACCTCGGCCCTGCCGGCCCTGTGCCCGTCACCGAGGTGTCTTCTGTCCCGGACCCCAAACTGCACCTGACACTGAAACAACAGAACGGCCACAGGGAAGAACTGGGGATGGGTGAAGGTTTTGTGGGGCCAAACCACTGGAAAGGGATGTGGAGAGCTCCCACCCAAAGCAGGAGGATCCGCCACTGTCACGGCTGTTTGGATGTCCCCTCTGTGCGCACCTGGGCAGACCTGGGCACACCCACTGCAGCCTCTCCTTTCCCTCATACCCATCTCAGCTTTCCCAGGCCGCTCCAGCTGGTCCCATTCCCGGGAAACCGGAGCGCTGGGGGTGCCGAGAGGAGCCAGCAGTGCAGGAGGGAGGGGAGGGGGCACCCCAGGGCTCTGAGGTGTCACAGCGGAGGGGGGACAGGGGCTTCCTTCCCTCCTGGTGCTGGAGCCAGGGTCTGGGACTGGATCCAGCCCCGGCTGATGGGACCTGGACGTGGATCTGGCTCTGGCAGGGCCGGCCCCTCCTGCCCCTGTGGCCCCCCAGGGACAAAGGGAGGGCTCTGCTGGCTCTCCAAGGAGGGCTCTGGCAGCTGCTCGGCCTCAAAGCACTGAAGGTCCTTCTCCCCACTCTGGATGGCAACGAACTCTGACTTTTGGATTGACAGGAGGGAATCTTAATTTCCCCTTGAGCCAGAGCAGCCTGAAATAGCTCGCAGTGCCTTTGGCTCTCCCCAGGCTCCCTCAGGAATGGCAGCACTGCTTTTGCACTGCCACCAGTAGCTCTGCCAGTCCCAAGAGCCGTGTCCTCCAGAAACCCAGGGAGGGGAGGAGGAGGGAGGGCTCCTCGTTCCTGCTTTGTTTGGGTTTTAACTTTGCTGGAGTCCCCCAGAGGCTGCACTGACACAGGTTTTCCAGAGGAGTCCTCCTAAAACCTCAAGCAGACCAAATGAGTTTTATCCTGATCCTTTACAGCGTTATGGTATAAAGCCATAAATGTTTTCCTCTGTGCTGGAAGGGATTATTTCCTAATTCTGTATTAGGAAGCAACTCTTCTGTGTGAGGGTGTGAGGCCCTGGCACAGGGTGCCCAGAGCAGCTGTGGCTGCCCCTGGATCCCTGGCAGTGCCCAAGGCCAGGCTGGACATTGGGGCTTGGAGCAGCCTGGGACAGTGGAAGGTGTCCCTGCCATGGCAGGGGGGGCACCGGAGGGGGTTTATGATCTCTTCCAACCCAAACCATTCTGGGATACTAAACAAAGCCATAAAACCCATTCCAAGATCTACAGAGAGGAGCAGCATCTTCCAGAAGAAATGGCAGGATGCTGGGGAGGTCATGTAGGAACTGCTGCTCCCTTCCAGAAACCCCCTCCCTCCCATCCCTCCTGTCTCTGCCCCCCAGCAGAAGGGCAGTCTGTGGTGGAGCTGGAAATGAGTCTGTGGGGAATGATCTCCCAGGGCAGCACAGGCTCTTTGATGGGTGCAGCCACCCCCAGAGCAGCTCTGGGTCAGCTCTCCACAGGCAGAGGGAAAGGTCCCTTCCCAGAGCCTGAGGCAAAGCAATTGAGGGATTCAAGCATTTAAGAGATTTTCTGCAAAGATTTTCACTTTGATTGACCTTTAAAAGGCCAATTCTGAGGCCTTTGTAGTTAAAGCTGATCAGTGGGGGACACTGTTAGCACTTATTTAATTCTCTTTTTTTTTCTTACCCCATGGTTTCCCAAAATGACACTGAAAGCTCTCCAATGCCAGCCTCACACGAACCATGTGAACAAAACCAGTCAGTGACTGGTTTTACAGGGCTTTGTGGTTTTACTCCGTGTGCCCCCAGTGCAGCTCCCCTCCATCCCCTCACACACAGAGACTCCCTGGGTGTCCCTTTCCCACACCCAGCGCCTGCTGGATCCAAACCCCGGCCCCGGAGCGCGGGGCTCTGTGATTCCCTCCTGCCAGGGCAGCCTGGGACATGCCAGGAGCGGTGTCCTGGTGCCGGTGGCCCCTGCTCAGGGAACGGGCTGCAGGGCAGGAGCAGACAGTGCCTGTCGCTGGAGCACTTCAGGTGCTTGTTCCCAGCAGCACATTCAACACGAAGGGCCGGTCTGGGAGCCAGACACTTCACCCTGCCTGTGCCGGGGCTCCCCAGGAGGAACTGCTGCTCTCCCCGATCGGGGTGGCAGCGGGGTTGCAGCACTGGTGACGAGCTGTGAGCTGCAGCAGGGCCACATCTCCGGCCTGTGCTCCCTGTGCCCCTGCGGGCCTTGAAAAGCCACCGCCACCCTGCCCTGCCCCGCCCTG
>VWZW01002496.1:3860-43144 GCA_013397115.1 Edolisoma coerulescens | reverse complement strand
CCCTGCCCAGCCCAGCTGTGCAGGGCTGAATTCCTCTGCTGGCAGCTCTCTGGCCCTTCTCTCCCAGCCTGGCAGGGCAGTTTGCCTGCGGAGCCCCAGGAGCTGCCAGGCCGGGGCTGTGTCTGTCCCCGGGGGCGGCCAGGCCCCGTTCCTGAGGCAGGGCCCGCCTGCAGTTCCAGACACCCCGCAGCAGCGCGGCCACGGCCGGGCCTCTGCTGTCCCTCCGACACTGCTGTGGTGACCAGGCCAGGTCCCAGCAGCGGGGGAGGACGGGACGTGGTGTCCTGGGGCCGAGGGAGGGTCTCCAACAGCGCCAGCCCCGAGCCAGCCCCGGCTGCGCCGGCCCAGCCGCCACCAGCAGCCGCCGAGGGGAGGAAGGGCTGAACCCAGCACAGGGAGAGCTCCCCGATCCCTCTTCCCGCTCTTCCCAGCTCAGATTTTCCACACAATTGTGCCTTCACTTAATTTACCGCTTCTGAGAGTTTTTTTCCTCCCCCCAGTTTCTCCCAGCTCTTTGGCATCCCCCACGCCCTGCAGGGAAGGGCCATGGGCTGAACTCCCCTCCCCAGGGCCCACCTGCTCTGTGCATCGGGGCAGCACCTGTTACATCCCACTTCTCCCTCATGGAAAAGTCTCTGAGTGGTCAATCTTATCCATCTTCTCCATGAGCACCATGATCTTGTAGATCACCCTCCTACTGCTCAGCACTGTCAGTATGTGCATTTATACAGAAATTAAAATTATATAAAAATATATACAAGATATACATAAATATATATATATATATGCATATTTATTTATAAAAATAAGAGGAAAGATTTATTCCTTAGAGCCTAAAATGCTCCCAAAAGAGCTACTCCCATCCTGCTGGTCTGCTTGTGTTGTACCTCTGCTAATGAATTAAGGATTTTATAAACTGAAAGGGCAGAAGTGTAGCCACCAAGTAAATCACCTTATCTTCTCCAGCTGAGAGCACAGACAACAGGTGAGCTGTGGAAAATCATACAAAAGATGTATTGATTTCTCTTTTTTTAATTCCTTTTCCCACTTTCCCACCTCCCAGCTGGTGCCAAAGAGGAGATAAGAGCTGCCAGGACTTCTGAGGGGATGAGTCACCTTCTTTCAAACCTCTGGGACTTGACTTAGAAAAGTCAGGGAATAAAAGCCTCAGCCAAGGGAAAACAAGAGTCAGTGGGAGAAAAGGCTCCACAAAGCGTAAGCTGGAGTTATCCAAGGGAGATCTGCTGATGGGAGCAGGAGGGGATGGAGGAGTTCTGTGTGCAGGGGGAGTGTAAAGCCTGGCTCTGTCCCAGGCTCCTGCTCCATCCCAGGCTGAGACATCCCCTGGACATGCCGTGATCCCGTATTTTGGCAGCCTGAAGGGACAGGGCAGGACCAACAGCCAAACCTGGCTCAGTCCCCAGGGAACAGGCCCTGGGTGTTTCCTGCACTGGCTGGTGGGACACCAGCCCGGGGGGACGCAGCTGCCGCAGCTGGAGCATCCCCTGCCGGGTGGAGGAGCCTGTCCATGGGTGTCACAGGTCCTGGTGGCAGGAGTAAAGCAGGAGAGGTGACTGAGGAGCGTTGAGGTCGTGTCCCGTGGCAAGGAGTCGTGCAGCTGTTCCGGGGCAGGGAGCTGTGGAAGGGCTGCTGGCAGAGGGCAGGGAAGGACGATTGTTCCCTTTGCCTTCACCCTCCGCTGCTCCGAAGCCTCCCAGCCATGGGCTCGGTGGCAGGGCCTGACTCACAGGAGGCTCCGGGGAATCCTTTTCCCCGTGAGACCTCTCTGAGGGCCCTGGTGACTCACGGGGCCGTTGGGCACTCTGGTTCCCTGCCCTGCTTTTCCCCTTGGGAAGGGCAAGGGAAGGATGCTGCCTTCAGCCCGCACCCCTCCCACTGCTCCAGCCCAGCACTGCACCGAGATCTGGGCTCCCTGACCCTTTCCCGGCAGGCTCAGCACCCTCGGCTGCTTTGGACCATCCTGTTGGCAATTCCTCACGAGTCTCCTCTCATTTCTCTCAACAGCTGCCCAAAGCAAGTGCTGGATGTGATCAATCCTCGCTCCAAATCACCCAACGCTCTGCTGGCACCCTGAAGGTTGAGCCACAGCTCCTGTTGTCTGTCCTTGACATTCCCAACCCCGCAGTCTCCAGGGTTCAGGGGATCCAGCACATCTTTGCCCGGGATTTTTGCCCGTGTGTGTGTAAGTGTGGGTGTCCTGACACAGCTCTGAGGTGTGACACTGCCACCCCTTCCTGAGAGCCGTGCAGCCCTGGATGGGTTCAGCCTTCCCGGGTGTCCCACCCCTTCCTGAGAGCCGTGCAGCCCTGGATGGGATCAGCCTTCCCGGGTGTCCCACCCCTTCCTGAGAGCCGTGCAGCCCTGGATGGGATCAGCCTTCCCAGGTGTTTCCCAGCAAACTCAGTGCCTCCATCTCTCCTCATGCAGGATGCGGCACGAGGATTTCTCTACCTAAATCATGGAATCTCCTGAGCTGGAGGGACCCACAAGGAACATTGAGCCCAAGTCCTGCCCTGCACAGACACCCCAACAATCCCAGGCTGTCCCTGAGAGGTTGTCCAAACCCTGCTGGGAGCACTGAGTCCCAGAGCCAGCAGCTCTCGGAGATCCACTGTAAATTGGGAATCTGTCTCCCACACAGACGTGCCAACATTTCAGGCTGTGGTTTCGTGGGAGACTCCAATCCATTTCTGAAGCACAGGATGGAAATCCCTGAACAGAGGGACACATGGGTGGAAAGCTCAGCTGCTTCAGGGGCTGATCCCATCCCCAGGTTCGGATCTAAATAAAATACACTGAAGCAGAGTCTCAATCACACATTTCCTAGCAGTGCTCATTATCACAGCATCAGAGTATGTCACAACCCATTAATTAACTAATCTTCCTGTCCTTTGAGTACATTATCCCTACTTACAAATGGAGATTTGAGGTTCAGAGAGATTAAAACCCAAAGTTTCCAGGAATGCTGATTGCTCTGTGCTGCACATGATGGGAGTGCTAAGCAAAGCACATCAGAGGTGGGGCCTCCTTCCCCGCTCTGTGGTGCCAATTATTCTATTTCCCATTTCCCCCCTTTTCCATTTTTCTTTCTGACCCTTTTTCCATTCACCTCTTTGCCTGCATTAGGTCTCTTAGGAAAACCTCCCCAATATCCCACGTCCTCCTGGCATTGTGGCCCTCAGGCTTGAGTTGGGACATGGGACCTGGCAGGTCCTGATTGACCCAGGTCCACCAGTGGTCACAGCTGTGACCTGTGGGTGACCTGCTGAGCTCTCACTGCTGCTGAGGTGCTTCTCTCTCTTGACACTGACATCCCTCAGTCCTGGATCGGACACCTCCGTAGGTTCTTTAAAATCCTTGGCATTTAAACCGTTCCAGGATGCGGCAGAGAGAAGGGAAGAGAAGTTGGCAGCTCTGGCTCCGTGCACAGTGAGCAGAAGGGTCAGCACAGGTCAGCCCAGTGCAGCCCCCGCTGGGATGGCTCTGGCCACTCCTCTGAACCCCCTTCCCCATCTCCAGTCTCCCCACAGCTGGCCCTGCTGCATCTCCTCAGCAGGTTGGGTGCTGGAAGCCAGAATCTTCCTCCCTGCTGACTTCTTGGAGAGCTGTCACCACCTTAGGAACAGCAGCCTGAGAGATGGCAGTGCCACGTCCCAAAAAATGCCCAGAACACAGCAGTGAGCCTCTCCACGTGTGCCTGTTTGCACCAACCTCCTGCCCCAGCACAGGCAAGGGAAATCCCACAGAGGAGTCACACCTTGGCTGTGAACTGAGCCCCCGAGTGCTGAGTGCTGGCAGGGCTGCCCCAGTTATCCCAACACCCCCTCCCCAGGTGATTTTACATCCCAGGGAGGTGCTGTTATCCAACAGCAATCATCAGCTAAACAGCTCCAATTGCCTATGAAATGCAGAAATTCCCAAATGGGAGTGCAATCTAGGAAGCACTTTCTGATGGATGTTTAATGGGAATATTGACTATCTGGGCTTTTCTGCCTAATCAGTGCAGTGGATTTATGTGAATGTTCATTGTTCAGCCCTCAGTGTCATCAGGCTGCTGTGCTTTGATTATGGTGATTGATTCTGCTCTGCTGCTCTGTCTGTAACAGCTCAGAGCTGATTCAATTCCCTCTCAGCTCCCTCCCCAAAAAATCAGCTGCGTTTGGGACTTCATAGATTTTTCAGAAGAGCATGAAAAAAAATCCATCAGGATCATTTTCTCTGACCTGTTCATCAGCCTGGCCCCTGAGCTTTGTGCACTAATTCCCACCTCAGGTCCAATAACGGGGATCAAAGGAGAATCCCTGCTCCTGGAACTCAGCCCGGCTCAGCGCAAGCCCCTCCAGTGCTGGGGAGCGCGGCACGGCCCGGCTGCCGCTCCGGTCAGCAACCCCTCCCTGCTAAAAGCAGGCACCTCTTCCTGCTCCGATCTGTCTGCCTCGAGCTCCCAGTCACTCTTGTTACAGCTCTGTCTGCAGCCCAGAAATCCTCTGTCATCGATTTCTGTTCTCCATAAAGTCCCTCCTTAATCCTCTCTTTGTTAAGCTAAACACACCAAGATCCTGGAGCTTCTCACAATAAGCAGGTTTCCAATCCTTTAAGCGTTTTCTTGGCTCTTCCCTCCACCCTCCCCAGTCACCTGTTGATCCCAGCCTGGACAGAGCCTTCCTGCAGCTTTGCCAGGAGCAGAGCTGATCCAACCTCCTTCTTCCACTAAAGCCCCCATTGTTTGTAAGGCCAAGGATGCTCCAGGCCTGTTTAGCCCCAGGAGCCCCTCACTGGGACTTGTGCAACTTCTGCTGCTTGGAAAGTGCTCTGACATCCTGTGAGCATGGACAGAGGCCAGGAGCTGAGCCCAGACCCTGCCCAGACTCTTGGGGGGTCTGACACCCCGTGACAGCTCCTGCTCAGCGACTCCACTGACTCTGGTCCCTCCTCACACGCTGGGTGGGCTATGGCCAGAGGAAATGGCCTCAAGGTGCACCAGAGATGGTTTTGGTTGGACATTAGAAGAATTCCTTCATGGGAAGGGTGGGCAGGGATTGGAACAGCGTGTCCAGGGCAGTGCTGGAATCACCATCCCCACAGGTGTCCCAAAGCCTGTGGATGTGGCACTTGGGGACGTGGTCAGTGGTGAACACGGTGGGTTCAGGGCTGGACTTGGGGATCTCAGAGGTGTTTTCCAACCTTTGTGATTCATGTGGTGACAGGACAAGGGGGGTGGTTTTAACTTGGAAAGGAGTAGGTGGGAAAAAATTCTTTCTTGTGAGGGTGTGGGCACAGGGTGCCCAGAGCAGCTGTGGCTGCCCCTGGATCCCTGGCAGTGCCCAAGGCCAGGCTGGACATTGGGGCTTGGATCCACCTGGGACAGTGGGAGGTGTCCCTGCCATGGCAGGGATGGCATTGGATGGGCTTTGAGGTCACTGCCAGCCCAAACCATTCCATGATTCTCCATCTGCTGAGCTGTTTAACTGCCTCTCCAGATCCAGAAGTGTTTTAAGGTGTGTAAGTGCCTCTAAATTGGATTCCCAGTTTGGGCTGCACTCTCCCATGAACATCAGCCCAGCAGGGAATCCCACGGTCCCGAAGCAGCTCCAGTGCTGTGCAGATCTCCACACCTGGGCAGACTGGGTCCCACAGAAACATCTCCCATAAAACTCCAGATCAAAGTCGGGTGCAGAGCAGCCTCTGCTGAACTCCCCTTTCCCAGGGAGTTAAAGCAGCTGCACTGGATCCTTCTCCCCATGTGACCCTCGTCGCTGTCACCCCACGCTGGCACAGCCTCCGCGGAGTTAAACCTCTTGCAGAAGCACATTTCCCTGCCAAGCCTGGCTCCGGCAGCGGGTGACAGTGCTGCCACTGAGCTGTCACACACCAGATGAGACCCTCTCCTGCAGCACTGCCAAAGCCCTTGCTTTCCTAAGGGCTCCAGTGCTCTTAATTCTTGGCACATATTTGGCACCTTCCTGTCCTCAAAAGAATGTGGGTCAGAGTCTCTCCAAGGACGGAGAGGAGAGTGGGGAATTTTTGATGCAGAAATATCCCTTGCTGGATGGCCCAGCTGAGCTGGAATTCTGGGCACCAGGGAATGTTCACAGAGTGAGAGGGAAAAGAGCTCTCAGCCTGTGTGTGAACACAGTTACACATGGGGATGGTCCCCAGCCTTCCAGCCAGTCATCCTTCATGGATCATGGAATCCTGGGATGGGTTGGGTTGGAAGGACATTAAAGCCCATCCAGCCCCACCCCTGCCATGGCAGGGACACCTCCCACTGTCCCAGGCTGCTCCAAGCCCCAGTGTCCAACCTGGCCTTGGACACTGCCAGGGCTGGGAAATGTTCTTTATTTCCCAGTCCAGAATCCATGGCATTCCAGCAGAATATAGTGACCAGAATCCATCTTTTTACCACCGAAAACACTGGTGCTTTGTTTTCTTCTTGATTTTAAGAAGCTCCAAGACTTAAAGGAAAATCAGCTCCAAAGTGAGGGCTCACAGGTCAGATTTTGGCACCTGAAGCTCAGGAATACCCTTCAAACTGCTGCAAACTCCTCTCAGTCACTGGAGGGACGTCAGTGCCTTCAGGAGAGATGGGCAAGGCTGGAGAGAGGAGCTCAGACTGGGATCATTCAGCCTGGCTCCTTTAAATCTTTTCCAGGTGGAAGTGTCCCTGCCCGTGGCAGGGGGATTGGGGCCGGATGGTCTTTGAGGTCCCTTCCAACCCGACCCATTCCATGATTCTGTGAAGTGTCCCTCACCTGGGGGGTGTCAGGTGGGCTCAGCAGCAGATGGAACCTTTTCCACATTCCCCTTCCCTGCTTGGACAGGACCCATTTCCCTGGCTGTGGCTGACGAGGAGTCGGGCAAATCTTCCCAGGCAGAGATTTTTCCTCTCCTCAGTGACTGGATTTGGGAAAGAGTTAAAAAACATGGCTCTGTCTCAGGCTGCCCATGTGATTTTTTAACAAGTTTTATCAGGCCAGAGATTTCAAAGAGCTCCGTTCCTGTTAGAAACACCAAAAAAAAAGAGCCAGATTTGTTCCTGACCACGAGGCATCTGGCAAGTCCTGCTGTGACATGAAGAGACAGACCTTCAAAGGGGCTGGTGGAGATCCAGCCCTTCCTCACCCCAGGGCTTCTCTCCCTTCATCCAAAAGGAGAAAGCTGTCTCAGATCACTGAGGTGTTTTGAGGCCAGATTCACAAATATCCCCTGCAATCCCTGTCAGTGGAGGAAGGAGAGGCAGATAAGAGGTTTGGCTGGACAGATGGAGCGATTTTCCACTTCTCTGTTACAATCCTTGAGCGATGGCAAAAGGATTTTGCTCTGAGCAGGAAATATTGAAAGAAATGTTCCCCCCAGCATTTTCCTTTAGGTTCTGGGAGAACTTGGCAGCACCAGGACAAAGCCTCTCCTGAGCACAATCCCAGCATCCAGCCTTCTGTGATCTCCCAGCCCAGCCCATGCACTTCCCAGCCCTCAGAGCACCTCTTCTCAAGGGACATTCCCAGTCCCCTTCACTTCCCTTTGCCTTCACCCTGCTGACACCCAGCTCAGGGAGGTTTCTGCGTTGGGACCTGCACAGGGAGACTTTGTCCTCTTGTTGTGGTCCTGACACGGTCGAGTCACCACCAGGGCACACCAGAGCAGCTCTGGGCACCAGGAGATCGTCCCACAGCGTGCCAGGGCTGCCCCTCTCACTGAGGGGGTGGCAGGAGGAAAGGACCTGTCTCACAAAGCGAAAGATTGCCTTGCAGGGCCCCTCCTAAGCTGAGTTTGGGGCTGATGGAAGCGTGGAAGAATGACCAAAACCCACCCTGCTTCAGAGAGCTGCTGATGAGCTGTGATTTCACAAGTGAAAAACTGCTTTAATTAGTTTTTAAGGAATGGCTGAGGAGCCCAAGGAGTCGATCCGTGCTGTGCTAACGTGGGTTTTACACCCAGAGCAGGTACGGAGAGCTGCAGTTCAGAGCTCCCAGCACTGCCCACTACAAGAGCTGATCTGCAGCAATTCCTAACTCTGCAGAGCTCAAATCACATAATCCAAAAATTTCCACACAGGACGCTTTCCCTCGGGTCGACCTCACCCGCAGAACCTGTTCAGCTGTCTCCAGAGCAAGGTTAAAGGAACATCTCCTGGTTTGCCTGGATCCATCCATTTGTGGTAAGGCTTTTGTTCTGGAAATTCTCTCTCCGGTGCTCTGCAACAGGGAGTAAATGGAAAAAGCAGTGTGGGAGCAGCTGCCGGAGTCTGCACGAGGGTGCAGTGAGGGGGATGCCGATTGCCCAGCCGGCCTTTCCCAGATCTGTGCTTTACAGCCCAAACCCTGCTCCACCTGCTGCTTGTGGCAGGTTTGTTTTAGCTGGGACAGACGTGGAGGGCAGAAGCAGGGAGCCCTGAGGTGTTTGTAGCCCTCCTGCTGGGACAGGACCGCTCCTCCCCTGGCCTCTGAACGGGTTCACTTTTAATGCTGAATCCCAGGGCTTGCTTTGGGCAAATCTAAAATGGTTTCAGCTCCTCTCAGCTGGCTGGGGTCAGGAACTGGGAGCCAGCTCTGGCTGCGTGCCGGGCAGCCTGGGATGGGTTTGTGGCGAGGTGGGAGGCGCATTAGGAACCCGAGCAGAGGAGGGTGTGGGTGTCCTGCTCTGCCCAAACCCTGCCAGAGCTGCTGCTGGGAGCTGGATTCTCTCCCAGTGCCCTCACCTTCTCTCCTTGTGTCACCCTGGCACGGGGCTCTTCTGAGGGTGTTTTGCCATCCCTGTCTGCCAGGTCCTAAACCCAGCCTGGTTTGGGGTCTTCCAGGCTCTCTGCATCCAAACGTGTGGATCTCAAAGCTGCTGCTCTTTTCTGCCCCCATTCCCTGTTTTTGACTCATTCTAACTTCCTGCAGCGTTTCCCTGCTCTGTTGCCCAGAGCAGCTGTGGCTGCCCCTGGATCCCTGGCAGTGCCCAAGGCCAGGCTGGACAGGGCTGGGAGCAACCTGGGACAGTGGAAGGTGTCCCTGCCCATGGCAGGGGTGGGGCTGGATGGGCTTTAGCCCCTCCAACCCAAACCATCCTGGGATTTTGGGATTCAGCTTCCAGTTCTGCACATCAGAGCAGCTGCCTGCTCTGCTAAACAGGGATGAGAGTTTTGCCAAAGCCTGGTGAATATTTCTCCTAAGCCTTCAGCATCCTGACACTCACACCACCATTATTTATGCTGCAGAGTGGAAAGGCAGGCAGGATTTTAATGGAAACATCCTCTAATCCATCTGCGTGAGCATTTCCAGCTCTGTATGATTCGGCAGCCCGGCTCTCCCTACCACGGGCAGCCCAGCACTCAGCACCTCCCACGCTGAGGCTGAGAGCCAGAGTAACTCTCCCAGATGGCCAAATGCCGAGGAAGAGGGTATTTGTAATGGGAACAGAGAGGAAAAACTGCTCCTGTCAGAAGCAATCCAGCTGCCCTTCCCATCTCCAGCGCACCGAGGGCTTCAGCAGCCTGGTGACACTCAGGTGAGCCCAGAATGAAGTGGCTGGTGCTGCCTTGCCAGGACTGATCCCCTGCCTCGCTCAGCTGCGGGAAGCTCCCAGGGAAGGACAGCAGGACATGGCCCAGGAGCTGCCAGTTAATCCATGGTGGCTCTGGAGCAGCCAGGGTGGAGGCAGGACAAGGCACCGTGACCCTGGCCGGGACCCCGGTCCTCAGCAGATGCCAGCACTGAGCTCCTCTGAGCCAGAACCACCCACAGGGATGTGCCAGGGCAGCTCTGCAGGCTCGGCAGGAGCTAAGGGGTTGGGATGCTGCCCAGGAGAAAGCTTTTCCCCAGTGTCACATCAGGGGCACTGCTACAAAAGCAGTGACAAAAGACATCCCCACCCGGCCGTTCCAAACCCCACGCTGCTGTGTTTGTTAAATGAACGTCTGAAAGTCTGGATTGGACAAAGAAAGTGGAGAGCAGATCCTCAGGTGGAGTAAGCAGCCATCCCTCCAAGGGAATCAAATGGCTCTCACTGGGTTTTAGCCCAAGCCAAGGCCTTCAGAACCCGGCAGAGAAGATTGCCCTGCCCTTGGTCAGAGCCCAGCTCTGCCCAGCACAGGGGGATCTGTTCTTGCTCGGATGCCAGAGAGCAGAGTCCCAGAGCCTGCTGAGACAAACAGCGATTTAATTGCTGCTGAAACACGCTGTCCCCCGAAAGGACATGGAATAACCATGAGACTGTGGAGAAGCAGGACAGGATTCCTACAGAGGGGAGCTTTCTTTGCCAGAAGAGGATTTTTGTGAGCAGCCGGAGTCGGAAGCCCAGCGGTTCCACTCCGGCCCAGTCCTTGTCCTTCACAGATCCCCCTGAAATGGAGAAGGAGTCACTTAAAATAACATTAGGCCAGCGACAACAGCACCAATTTGCCTGATAAAGCCTTTATCCTAATCTTGATAGGAGCTGACAATTGGTGTCATCCCGAGTTAGCAGCTCTAAGCTGCAGCCCAAGTCCTGCTGGAAGGACTGAGCTGCAGCTCCTGGAGGGATTTTACTGGGTTGGAAGCTTGTGCAAAACACAGAAACTCTGTTTCCCCAGAGTCTTGCTTTTTCAGAGTCCCTGACAGGAGAATTGGATATTGGGACGGAATTGTTCCCTGTGAGGGTGGGGAGGCCCTGGCACAGGGTGCCCAGAGCAGCTGTGGCTGCCCCTGGATCCCTGGGGCTGGACATTGGGGCCAGGCTGGACACTGGGGCTTGGAGCAGCCTGGGGCAGTGGGAGGTGTCCCTGCCCGTGGCAGAGGGTGGAATTAAATTGTCTTTAGGCTCCTTTCCAACCCAAACCTTCCTTGGATTCTGTGGAAAGCCCGAGAGAAAGCCAGGTGGATGTGCATCCACGTGGCCACAAAGGGAACACAGGGATCCAGGATGGCTCCTGCTCTGCCGAGGAACCTCTGCAGGCTCCCGTGATGTGAAACACGGCTCTGTTTGTGCTCTCCTCCCACCTCTGTCTGTCTCCCAGCTCTGATAACTGCAGGTATTTACAACTCCCCGTCCCTTTGGCTGAGCTCCCTTCCAGCTGCCATCCATCCCTCTGCAGGTAGACAGCCGAAAGTGGGTCAGATTAATCTAGGCGCGGACAAATGAATCCTGCTCCGAGTGACAACTTCTGTCATGTGCAATTCACCCTCCTCCCGCTCTGCCTGGCACAGAGCAGTGTGTGCAGCCTGCAGACACCGGCACTCTGCGGGAACTGCTTCATTTTTATTTGCTTTTTTCTGGCTGTCACTGGGGATGCTACAGACAGGCAGCTGCACCAGGGGAGTGCCCTGCCTGATGCCCACAGGCTGCAGCAGTTGAGTCACAAAAGCCTCCCACTTCTGCAGGATTTCCAGCCCAAGTGACAGCTGGGTGAGAGGCCTGAGGGTGGCTCTCAGAGGCTCCTCTCAGCCCCATAGCCCAGGTGGTGGCCACTGCTCCACATGGGCCTGGCTTCACCTCTTCCCTCCTGGCTGGGCAGAGCCCAGATGTGCCAGGGGCAGCTGAGAATGGTAAAATTTGAATAGTTCGGGTTGGAAGGGCAGCCTGGGCTGCTTTAAGGTCCCTTCTGAGCCAAACCCGTGTGGGGTTTTCTGGTTCTGTGACCTGCAAAGATCAGCCTCACATCAGCAGGGGCAGGGCAGGAGCTGGGGGGCTCAGCCGGCCCCACAAACGGGGAGCCTGTGCCCCCCCCGCCACACGGGGAGGTGACAGCAGCCACCCTGAGTCTCTGTAGGGCCGGGGGAACCCCGGGGTGCAAAGTGGCCTTTGCCAGGAGTGTCCCAGGGTGTCCCAGTCCAGGGCACGGGGTCCCTTCCCCTCCCTGGGGACAGAGGCAGGAGAGGCACCAGGGCCACCCACAGGGCATCAAACAGGGGAGGGGAGGGCTTTCCCCATCCCACTCAAGGCAGGGCTGATCCTTGCACCACGGATCTCCCCAGGGGGACAGGGGACACAATGCAGAGCTCCCCTCACGCCTCTGCCTCACCTCTGGGCAGCACCGGCAGGAGAAGAAGCAGCATTTTCCCACCACCTTCGTAAACCACCCTGTGCTGGGGAATATCCCCACCCTGCTTTGCCCTCTGCTGCGAGATTTACAGCTCCGTTCTGCCACCTCTGCCTCAGCCCTCCTCCTCCTCCTCAGGCCGAAAAACAGCACCAGTGGCTGATGTTTGCTGTGACATTTTCGGGCATTTTCCTGCCTGTGGAAACTGAAAAGTGACCAGCACAGATTTAATTGTGCTGGTGGGCTGCCCTTACATAAAGGCCTGAATTCGTTTCACAGTGAGCTCTAAAGGGTCTGTGGGAGGCACAGCAGGCTTAGCAAAGGGGACTTAAAAGCTCAGTGCTCACTCCCCAGTTGTGGCAAGGAGGGGCAGCCTCTGGGTTGGCATCACTGCGTGCTCAGGAAACTTTCCCAGGTCCATTTTGGGTTTTCTCTGAAGTGCCCCTCAGATCACTGCAGGTGGGTGCTGTGCAGGACAGGGGGTCACTGCTCACCAGGGGTTTATGGCAGCTGCTTTCTGCCTCTGCCCTGAGCTCACTTTCCACTGTCATTAAGGTGTTGCTCTAATTGCAGGAACAAGTTATTGTCACGGGCCCTCTTCAAACTGCACAAATGAGACTGATGCTGCTTCAGCTCCCTTGTCTCTAAACTGGTGCTCAGGCAGTAAAGCAGGGGTGCACTTGAGTCCTGGAAAGGTCTTTTTGCTAAAAAGGCCCAAGCAGACCCTGTGCTGAGGAAATCAGCGCCACCAGCAATAACAAAACCACAAGTGAGACCCCCATCCTCTCCCAAATCACCAGCTTTAGGTTAAAGTCTTTTCACAAAGAACCAGAGTGTGTGTTGCTCATCAGTCTGCTCATATTTAAGTTGCTTGAGGCCTCACTTTTCAGCTTTCCTCTGTAATTACAAGAGTTTTCACAAATTAATTACAGAGAAGGAAGAAAAAAAAAAAACCAAGCATAATCGTGTAAGTGCTGGAAGTGGGTGCTGAAATATTCCTGATAAACTGAGCTGCCAGCTGAGGGCTCCTGGAAGGGTCTGGACAGAAGGAACTTCTGTCCAAACATAAATTTATGTCCAACCCAACTTTTGGATCACCCTCTTTCTATGGGATCTCTGTCTCGTGGCAGAGAGACCCTTTGCACATGTGCCATGTGCAAACACAAGCCCTTGAATTTGGAAAACCAGTTCCTGTCCTGGTACTTTCCCTGTTTCCGTGTGCCTGAGGGATCCATCCCGGCCCTTTGGCGGTGCCTGGCCCTGTGGGACACACACCCACCCGGGGCTTCCTCCCACAGCCCACGTTTTCCTCACACATTTGTAGGTTTCTATCAGTTGTAGAGAGGGTTCTGAGTCAAATGAAGAGCCCTGGGGATGGGCCTGAGGCTGTGGAGAAGCAGGAGGGCCCTGGCAGTGCTTGGGGCACTGCTGCTCCTTGCAGCACTCCAAGCTCCGCAGTGCTGGGGCTTTACCAGGATCCTCCTGGCAAACACCAGGAGAGGCAGCCCTGGCATGGCCCGGGAGTGCCGTTCATCCCCTCGGATCAGCGCAGACAATTCCCACATCTTCCATCCCATCCCATCCCATCCCATCCCATCCCCCCCCATCCCATCCCATCCCATCCCATCCCCTCCCCACCTGGGAACAGACACACACATGGACACACACACACACCCCCCCTCAATGTCTCTCTCTCTTCCTGAGAATGTTTTCCAAGCTTTGGAAAGCCAGAGGGAAGAGCCCAGGGCAGGGAAGGCTGTGCACACTCAGGGATTCAGATTCAGGGAGGGCTGGAAGAAGCTGGGCCGACACCCGGGGAGGAGGAGAAGGATGAGGGGGGTTGCAGAGTCACCCCTGCTCCTGGGAAGTGCTCTGCTCCAGGCCATGTTCTGGTTGGGTAACTGCATGCAAAAATCTGGGTTTGAGGCCTCAGCAGCCGAATCAGACCCAGCTGATGGAGTCCCCCCTCTCTCAGGGGAGTGTCTGTGTGAGAATGCCAGAGCAGGCCCCAGCAGCACTGGGGTCACTCACGGCACAGCTGCGTTTCTCACACGGCCCATTTCCCACCCCCAGCCCTCTGAGGGACAGCTGGGCTGATCTGAGTGAACGTGGCCCACACTGAAGGGCTTCAAAGCCCTTGGCTGACCTCAGCTTGTGCCAACAGGTGGGAAACACTCCCTAGGAAGGGGTGGTGCCCAAGGGATCCATGAACTCTCACTGTGGCAGTCAGTGACCCCCAGGGAAGCACCGAGGCCTCCCTGGTGAGGGCCACAGGAGAACCAGACCCTGTCAGAACATCCTGCGGACACAGGGCAGCCCAGGGGACACGGGGAGAGGGACAGGAGCAACCCCTGAGCAGGATGATTTCGATGGGCAGAGATATTTAAATGAGATGTGAGGAATAAATTCCTTATCCAGAGGGTGGGCAGGCCCTGGCACAGGGTGCCCAGAGCAGCTGTGGCTGCCCCTGGATCCCTGGCAGTGCCCAAGGCCAGGCTGGACACTGGGGCTTGGAGCAGCCTGGGACAGTGGGAGGTGTCCCTGCCGTGGCAGGGGGGGGCCTGGAGGTGCTTTGAGGTCCCTTCCCACCCAAACCATCCCATGATCCTGTAGCACTGCCCGAGGTATCACCGGCACTGAGCCTCAGAGTGACGATGATGTAGTGATGAAGATGGTGATGATGACGATGATGTGGTGATGAAGATGGTGTGAGGTTTGGGTGCCAAGCCAGGGGTTTTGCAAGGAGAGGCCCAAGTATCCCCCGGGAATGTCGCAGCAGGGCCGCAGTGCTGGGCCTGCTGTGCTGGTGTCACTGAGAGCAGGAACAGAGAGAGAGGAGTGCCTGGAAAGTGGGAATGAACCGGGAGGGCCTGGGAGCTCAGGCTGGGCTGTTATGAGAGAGGAAGGCCAGGGGGTGTCTGGGGCACACAGTGAGACCCCTCATTAAGTGCAGAAATGTGGCATCACTTGTCACCCTGTCAGACAGAGAACGGGATCCTGAGGGCAGAGGCTCGAGCAGGACAAAAATCAAAGCAGAAATTCCACCCAGCTGCTCTTTTCCTGGGAAGGCAGACAGCAGTGGAGCAGTTACCAGTGGCTGTGCTGGGTGCCCGAGGACACAGAAATCACCCAGCACAGGTGACAGTCCCTCCACTGCGCAGCCCCGGCGTCTCACAGGCCACCCTACATCGGTCCCTGTGTGGATTGTAGGGATCAGGCGAAATAAATGGAACCCCAAGGCCTGGGAATGGTTTCACACCCTCCCCCCGTGGTGAGAGCCACGTTCCACTCCAGCCTGTGCCCAGTCACCTGCCAGGGCTGGGGGCCTCGGAGTGGCCACCACTGATGGTCACAGGGAATCCTGGCAGGGCTGGGACTGGCCACGTCCTGCTCCTTGCATGAGCCCAGAGCAACCCCAAGCAGATCCCTCCTGTTCCAATCATTCTTGGCTTTTAGGCCAAGAAAAACAAAATCCAGGTGTCCCTGACCTTGGCAGGGTGGAATGGGATGATCTTCACGGTCTCTTCCAACCGAAACCGCTCTGGGATTCCGTGACTTTTGGAAGATCATTCCCAGCCCCTCCAGCTCTCAGTGCTCTTCTCATGAACAGTTTGGACACCTCCAGAGAGCTCTTAAATGCAATTTATTTTCCCTTCAGATGAACCCAGGATTGAATACTGGAAGGAGAGAAGAAGGTTGGGAAGGAGCAAGGGGTGCATCCCGAACAGATCCCCGCTGGCTCTGGTTGTAATGTGGAATTGGGCTGCATCTGTCACATCTGATTAGATTGTGTTGTCCTTTTTTATCTCCCTGATCTATGCTATGATTCTTCTGGTTTTATGTGACATTTCCTTGGCAATGCAACTGCTTGGATTAGATATTCAGAGTGTTTCCCTCACCATAAAACATCCAAATTGCAAAGGGTATTTATTTCCACAGTTATGTTTTGCTTTGTTTTGTTCTTTATTTTTAATGTTGCTTTTTTTATTATATTTCTTGTGTGCTGGTGCTGCTTGTAAAGAGGATCCATGAGGCTTTTTGCATTAAAAAATATCGAGTTAAATTTAGAGCAGGGCTGCCAAGTTTGTACTTGGGCAAGGACAGACTTGGACGTTGCTGTTCAGGAACTGTCTCCCTTCTCTTGGCCTGGGGTCAGGGCACAGGAAATCCATGGAATCTTTTCAGATAGCCAGGGAATGGTTTGGGTTTGGAAGGACCTTAAAGATCACCACGGGCAGGGACACCTTCCCCTAGAGTGGGTGTCCAGCCTGGCCTGGGGCACTTCCAGGGATCCAGGGGCAGCCACAGCTGCTCTGGGCAATCTGTGCCAGGGCCTTTTAGGCCAAAAACGTTTAGGGGAGGCAAAAATCTCACCCAAAATGAGCATTACCCACACCTGACTTTGCTGCAAATCCCTGGGCTCCATCGGGACTTGTAAAAGAACTGCTGGGAATAGTGAGAGAAATAGAGACCAGGGGCTGATGTTTCCCAAGCTGTGATCTCTCCAGGACTCACCAGTTCTGGATCTCCAGGGCATTCCATGGTTTCTCCCAGGGACTTTCACACGGACATTTCCCAGCAGCACAGGCATCGCCTCCTCCTGCTCTCCCGGTCCCCACCAAGCACCTGGCCTGTCAGAGGCACTTCAGTCAGACAGCAGTGGCACAGCTCCTGGCCAGTGCA
This sequence comes from Edolisoma coerulescens, assembly GCA_013397115.1. Lineage (NCBI taxonomy): Eukaryota > Metazoa > Chordata > Aves > Passeriformes > Campephagidae > Edolisoma > Edolisoma coerulescens. The sequence continues at coordinate 26,439 of VWZW01002496.1, read as the reverse complement.
GATCGTGGCCAGCTCTGCCCGTGGGTGCTGCCCCTGGAACGTGAGTCACACTCGTTCCAGCAGCTGAGATTTTCAGCGTTTTGTTCCTCTGAGATTCTCCTCATCTCCAGTTTTCGTTTCTGGTTTCTCGCAGGCTCCTCTCTCCCTGCCCACGTGTTGCAGCCTCACACACCCTCCCTGCCAGGCCAGTGCTGGGCACTGCTGAGCTGGCACAGCTGGGATTTGATGTCTGAACCCCTTTGGGAGGTGGCTGGGGAAAGCCCTCCAGCCCCATTAAATGGCTCGGCTGAATTAAACTCGGCTCACAAACGACCAAGGAGGATTTTGTCCCTGCCAAGGTGAGGGGCTGGGAGTGGATGATCCTTGGGGTCCCCTCCAGCCCAAACCGCTCTGGGATTCCATGTGGTTCTGGGATTGCTGCAGAGAGGAGTTCAGCTGCAGGAACCCAGTGGGGGACACCCACTCCCCATCCTGTGCCCGTGACAGCCCAGCTCAAGGGTTGTGAGGACCAGGAAGGGAAGGGTGGCAGGAGAATGGAGGGACAAGTGTCCCCCTGTCCCTCTCTCTCGCACCCCCAGGCCCAGGGCCAAACGCTGCCCCGTGGGTAACACCTGGCATTTCCCTCCACGGGCCTGACCCCAGCCCACCAAACCCGGTCACAGCTCTGTGCCAGCGGAACTTTTCCCATGTTCATCCAGGATCAGCAGGGCTGAAAGAGTCCTGTTCAACACCAACTCTGTGCCTGTGTGTGCATGTGCTCAGAAGATAAACACAATCCCCGGGACCGAGAGTCTAAGAACCTCCTTTCTGGAGTCTGTTGATTATCCCCACGGAGGTGAATCCATGCTGATGAATTAGCAATGGATTGTCGGAGGAGTCCTGGGTCCTGGCTGCCGAGGCAATTTTCCTGCTGAGGTAACGAGTGTTTGCCAAGCCAAATATCCAGCAGTCTTATCTTTGTCTCTTTGTTTGCAGGAAAACAATTCCCAGCTTCCTCACCAAGCCCTGGCCGTGGACAGGGAGTGGCTGAAAGGCTGAGCTGGTTTGAGGCTGCAGAGAGAGGCTGGGGGAGGATTCACATCTCAGCTCACACACAGGACAGGGGTTAAACAAACCCCAACGGTGACGGGCAGAGCAGCTCCCACAGGGCTCGGGGCCAGCTCTGTCCCCTCTCCTGTCCAGGGAGACCCTGGACCTGCAGGTCAGAGATGTCACCTGGGCCTTGGATACTCTGGCAGGGAAATAACATCCCCCAGGTGTGCTGGTAGCCCCATAACACAGCAAGGGAGCCACAGACCGGCACTCACACGGGACAAGCCTTTGGGACCAGGGCAAGAACCATTTCTGAGAGCAAAGGGCTGAGCCCTGCATTGCCCTGACTGTTCCAGGGCAGTGAGCTGGGGCAACACACAGCAGTAGGCACGAGGGGCAGGGCCAGCAGGGACAGGGCCAGTGGGGGCAGGAGGACCAGGCTGGGCAGGGAAGGAGCAGCAGATGAATTTGGTGTTGTACCACATCCTTTGGTCATGGAAAGCAGCAGGCACAGCCCGTGGCTGCCCAGGTCCTGCTCCCTCACAGGCCTGAAATTAATTTCCTGAAATGTTCAGTCCTGTCCAGGACTGAACACCCCCCACTGCAGCTCCCGGGATGAGCAAGGCAAGGGAAATTCAAACCCTTCCCGTTGGAAAGCCCCTTTCCTGAGCCCTGTCTGGCTCTGAGCTCACCATGCTGGGCTGCTCAGTGGATGCTGGGGGTTAGTTGCTGAAATGGTATTTTACAGACAGGATTTTTTTCCACTTAACAAATTCTGTGCCTTTGTATGGTCCTAAATCAATGCTGAATCCATACGGACTCTTCTTGTCCTTCCAGAGGATGTTCAAAGCTTTCCAGGCTGCATCCCCCTAAACCTCACTGCTCCCACTGGAGCTGCAATGCTTGCAGGGGCTGTGCCAGCTGCGAGCACCTGGAGCTGTCCTCAGCCAAGGGCTCCATGGGCTGGTGACGGGACCGGGCTCCCTGGCTCAGGTCAGGGGTGCCTGAGTGCCAGAGCCCCCTCGGCATTTCCCCAGCCCAGTTCTGCTGGACTGCAGTCAGAGCAGGCTCCCGAAAACAGGAGGTCAAACGAGAAGACAAAGGATGGAGCACACGGTGTGGGGAGGAGCTGTGGAGCAGCTGTGGGAATGCTCCATGCTCCGTTCTCCTATTCTGGATGTCCCCGGGCTGGCTGTGGGGAAGGCCCAGCGATCCAGGATGTCCCAGCTCCGAGCCAGGGATGCAGCATTCCCTGCTAGCCCGTGGCTGGGGCAGCATTTGCATTTAGATGGGCACAGTTACGAACTCCAACAGCCTTTTGTCACCACAGCTGCTGCTCACAGCTGCTCCTTGATGGAAAAAGGTCCCTTCTGGTGGTCACACGTCGGGGCCCTGCAGTCCTTGGGTGTCTTCCCCCCCTCAGCCGAATAAAAGCGTGGGCTGGAGGTGCCAGACAGCACAAAATTCCCCTGTGGAATTTCCCTTTCCTCACTCCAGTCCCTGCTCTGACAGATGGGTGGGAGGGGGAGACTCTGCCCCAGCCCCAGCCCCTGAGCAGGAGCATTTCCGTGTGAGGGGTGCTCCAGGCAGGGGCTGATGTGCCCCGGGACAGGGAGGGTGCTGTCCATCCTCCCTCGGACACCAGGCTCCAAAGGGGCACAGCTTCCATGGTCTGCAGGCACAGAATGGTTTGGTACCCTCAAGACAATTTAATCCCACCCCTGCCATGGCAGGGACACCTCCCACTGCCCCAGGCTGCTCCAAGCCCCAGTGTCCAGCCTGGCCTTGGACACTGCCAGGGATCCAGGGGCAGCCACAGCTGCTCTGGGCACCCTGTGCCAGGGCCTGCCCCCCCTCCCAGCCAGGAATTCCTTCCCAATATCCCACCTATCCCTGCAGTGGAAGCCATTCCTGACTGTCCAGGCCCCTGGCCAAAGTTCCTCTCCAGATTCCTTGTGCCAGTCCTGCTGCGATCCCCCCGGGCCCTCCCCATGCAGGGACCCTTCACCTCAGACACCCCAAACACCCCCACACCTCTGCCTTTCAGGAAATGAGTCAAGCCCTCAATAAATACACTCTGGAGGTGGGGAGGGGTCCAGCTGGGCCTGTGTGTGCTCCTGAGGGAGCAGAACTCCCCAGATTCCTTGGACTTCCAGCTCTGTGCCTTGCTCCGAGAGCTGCCTGCAGGGACAGAGATGCCGGGGGTGTGAATCTGGAGCTGAATCTCCCCTGGAGTGCTTTTGACACGACAGAAAATAAAATTATCAGTTTAAAAACATTTTGTATGATCACGGAATTGTTTAGATTGGAAAAGGCCTCAAAGATCGAGTCCAGCCCTTCACTGCCAGGACACAGCAGCACCAGCAGCCCCCGCTGCAGCACCCTGGGGTGGCACTGGTGACACTGTGACACTGGTGACATGGTGACACAGGTGACATGGTGCACAGAGCCCACCCCAGGGAGGGCAGATCTGACCCCCCAGTCAGCACATCCCTCCCTGGACGTCAGTGGCCACGATATCCCATTTATCCACTGCGGTGTCCAGAGGTTTCCAGCCAGCTCTGGGACCCCACGGGACTCCAGGATCATCCTCACCCCAAAAAGGCCAATCCTCTGCAACTGAAAGGTTCTTCTGCTGAACCACAGTGGCCTGGGGGAGGTCAATGACCACGGATGTGGGGGAGCTCCCAGTGCCCTCTCCTGGAGCTGGGGATAGGATAAAAGCTGGGGATGGGATAAAATCCAAGCATCCAACACAGGACTTGACCAGGGACACGAATCCTGTGGTTCCCTCTCCAGGAAGTGCCCCCTGCCCCTTGCAGATCCACTGTTGATTTGTTTACCAGCCTAATTTAAAAACTAATATTAACCAGTATTAGGCTCTTGACAGGGATGGGTTTTTCCCCTTCAGTGGTGAAATTGGATGTGAATTTTGAATTTTCCAGTCAATTGAGCAAGCTAAGCACTGGTGATGCAGCAGCCCCTGTAACGTGTGCGTGTTTTATTCTGTTTTTTCTCGAGGGATCTGCGTTAGAACAGACACAAGGAAAAGACAAAAAGAATGGAAGATTCTGTAAATTACAGGGCCACTCCTTAGGGGACTCTGAAATCCTTCCCAGGTTATTTTCCTTTGCATCCTGGGCCTTGTCCCAGGGTCCCCCTAAGCAGTGATATCACCATCACTTCGAACCTGTCAGGTTTGAAAGAAAAAGGGTTCAAACAGAACTGGGAGGGGCAGAGTTGGTTGGAAATGGGACCCTTGCTCGGCAGCAAACACCAGGAAATGGCTGTTCTGGGACAGAAATTTCAGCCTTTCCCGTGACACCGGGAGCCCTGGGTCAGGTTTAGGAGTTGAGGAGCAGTGCTGGAAATCCTGGATTTAGGAGGGGTCATGGCAAACCTGGGGCTCAGACCTGAACTGGGGTAACCCAGGGAAACCCTCTCCAAAAATCGACCTGTTTGGCCACTTTCCATGGGGCCACCCCCTCCCGAGGAGCCCTTCAGCCCTGGTGGATGGGGCTCCCCAGCAGCAAGCACAGTCCTTACCCTGGAACACCAACTCAGCAGCTCCAGGATGAAGTGTAACAGGCTCGGGTCCTTCCCTGCCTCTCCACCGCTCCCAGCAGCACAAACCCAGGGGGACAATGCCAAGCTGCCACCAGCAGGGAGCCAGCCCTGGCTCCAAGCAGGCACTAAATCTCCATTTGGGCAATCAGGGTTTATTTACCATATGCTCCTTCCTGACACAGTTTGTTTTATGTGAGGAAGGATTTGCATCAGGAGCACCCTGGGGAGCAGCAGATGGGCACGAACAGCAGGACAGGAACGGCTCTGCCCGGCTCGGCCGCTCCTCATCCTGCACGGGCCCGAGCCCTCCTCCCATCTGGGATCCAGTTCCCAGTGCCAAGGTGAGCCAGGTGTGGCTGGCACTGGCAGAGAGTGCAGCAAATTCCTTCCCCACAGCAGTGTTGCTGTCCCCCAGCTTGGGCAGGGGTTTGCAGGAGCTCTGCTTCCCAGGGGGAATGTCCACGTGCTCCACATCTTTGGGATGTCCTTACAACAGACAGGGACCGATTTCCTGTTTTTAACAGAATTTTGATTCCCAAAGAACAGTTCTGACTGAAATGCTCCCCTCAGGTTTCCCATTTCTTTCTGTCCTTATGACAGAACCAAGATTTTGGGATTCCCAGTGTCCCCAGTTCCCTCCTGCCTCACTCTGGCCATTCGGGATACACTCCCAGCTCAGACATTTTCCCCCTTCCCTTGCAAGGGTTAACGATAAATCCTCGGTGAGTTCCAGGCTCTCACTCCCCAAACCTGTTCCCAGGGAGCTGCTGCCAGTGCCGGAGCACATTCGTGTCCCGAGTTCCCAGCCGTGGTCCGGGGGATTCTGAGTCACAGCGAGCTTGCCGTGCTCCTGCAGGACTGTCACTGAGCGTTTGCCGCGGCTCTGCAGGAAATGTCCCTGCTCCGAGGCCGGGCTGGAGCAGGGAGATGTTCATTTCCCAGCTCACACGGGGTGTCATGATTTTATTAAACCCCCGACAAGCCTGACACCTTGGTGACAGAATATAATTTCCCTAACCAAGTGCCTTGACACCAAAAATTAGGCTAAATTGCATTATTTTAAAGGAGCAGATGGGAATGCTAAACATCTGCCCGGGGAAAAGCTCGGATTGCCACGGTCCGTGGTGCCACCACGGGGCTCCTGCTGGGCCAGGGCAGCAGCCAGAGGCAAAGTGCATCCCTGGGTGGCCGTGTTCCTGACAAGGCACAGCTCTGCTCCTTCCCAAGCACAGCAGGCCTGGGGGTGCTGGGGTACAAGGGCAGGTTTGCAGAATCCCGGGATCGTGGAGGTTGGAAAAGCCCCCCAGGATCACCGAGTCCAAGCTGTGCCCGATCCCCACCTTGTCCCCAGCCTAGAGCACGGAGTGCCACGTCCAGGCCTTCCTTGGACACCTCCAGGGATGAGGGATGGGGACTCCAAACCTCCCTGGGCAGCCCCTGCCAAGGCCTGAGCACCTTTTCCATGGGGAAATCCCTGAGGAACAGCCTCAGGTTGTGCCCCAAAGCCTCGTCCCCGTGGGTTGAAGCCCATCTGCCCCCATTTCCCTGGCAGGCAGCAGCAGAGAGGGGAATCCCTGGGGAAGAGGAGGGAAGGGAAGGAAGGAGGAGTGAGAAATCTGTCACCCCGTCCCAGGAGCTGGGAGGGACCTGCAGGTCCCAGCAGAGCCACAGCCGAGGGAGGGACACCAGGGAAAGTCCCTGCCCAGGGCCCTCTGCCACCCCTGGCACCTGCAGGGCTCCTTCCCAGGCACAGCTGAGCTCACCCCACCCAGCTCAGCTGCCCAGGCCAGGCCTGACCCAAACCAGGCCTCATCTGAGCACTGCTGAGCTTCGGAAGCCGGGAAAGCCTCCGAGCCTGCCAAATGTGCCTCTCGTGTGCCCCGGAGCTGCTGGAGCTGGCGCCAGCGCGGAGCAGAGACAGAGCGACATCCGCGCTGACACTCGGGGCCTTCCCCTGGACAGCAGGGGTGTCACAGCTTGGATCTTCCCAGTGGCACTTTTCGGGATGCTTTCCAAGTGGTCAATGTGCTTTTTGGATCCTGGGCTCCATATTCAGCTGTCATATCCCCCGTTTGGAGGAGGATGACACATTTGGCCCTCTGAACACTCTCTTGTTCCCTGTCCAAGGTTCCTCATCCCTGATCTGGAACACCACCAGCTGGAAGCTTCTGTGAAAATAAAACAACCCAAAACCTCCGGGTAATTTCTATAAATGCAAACCCAAGTGCAAATTGGAGCAGATTGGGCAATTTCTGCGCACTCAGGAAGCAGAAATGCAAGGAGTTTTTAAGAAACAGTTGGGGAGAAAGCAATCAAAAGGACAACAACAACCAAAATAAAGAGATGTAGATTTGGAAAAAGAATCGGTGTGCTGGAAATGGCAGCGTTTAGCTGGAAAGGAACCTGCCAGGAGAGCAAACAGATAATGCTGAGGGAGGAGGGGATGGGGGAAGCAGCACCAGAGAGGAAAAGCAGCAAAGAGGCTGCACTGGGGGAAGAGAGAGAGCCCCGACACCTCAGAGAACACAAAGCATCGTTAATTAGGGCAGCAAACAGAAATAACGTGCACCAGATCGCAGGGAGCTCTGGCAATCAGCAGCCCGGAACGCACTGCTCCTGCACACGGGGGCAGAGCCTCCCTGCTGGCTGCCCAGCCCAGGAGCTGTGCAGGACACGAGCCCGGGGCAGGGTGGGCACTGCTGGCACAGCTGGCACAGGCAGGGCAGGTTTGTCACTGGGGGTCTGGGTTTGTTTTCCCGTGGAAAAGGGCCGGCATTCGTCTCCGGGCGCCGGTGGCCGGGGGTGGGCGGCCACCGCCTAAAATCACAAACGGCGCAGGATTTCTCCCAGGCCAAAGCTGCCAGCGACTCAGACTCCGGCTGCCCTTGGAGTGCCAGTGGCCCCCTCCGAACTGCCATCAAGAAACTGGGGGTGTGGATTTTTTTTCCCGTGGAAAAGGGCCGGCTGGGGAACCCAAAGAGGCTGGAAAACGTGGGTGGCAAAGGATTTCAGGAAAGCATTCCTGTTTGATAATGCTCTAAGATAAGTGTGCATTTGATTTATTGGGAAGGAATTGTTCCCTGTGAGGTGGGCAGGCCCTGGCACAGGGTGCCCAGAGCAGCTGTGGCTGCCCCTGGATCCCTGGCAGTGTCCAAGGCCAGGCTGGACACTGGGGCTGGGAGCAGCCTGGGACAGTGGGACTGGATATGCTTTGAAGTGCTTTCCAACCCAACCCAGTCTGGGATTCTGGGATTCCAGTCGCGCCTGTACCAGATCTGTCCCCTCTGGGTGGTGCCTCCTCAACAACAGCTCAGGTGGTTCTGAGGATGGTGCAAGATCCTGCTTCTGTCCGAGCTTCCTGGAGGGATCCCAGCCCCGGGACGGATCCTGGCCTGCACTGGAGGGTGGAGATGGAGGGGGCTCTTCCTTCCCCGCCTGCCCAGCACTGGCACTGCCAGGGTGCCCCCGGGGGCTGAGAGGGGCTGAGCACAGCTCCCCAGGGGGGTTTGATCCACTGACCTCAGTGCCCACCCTTGGACATCCCCAGGGGTCATCCAAGGGTCCCATACCCACTGCAGATTTTGGAATCATAGAATTGGTTAGGCTGGAAAAGCCCTCTGAGATCACCAAGTCCAACCATCCCCAGCACTGCCCAGGCCAGCACTGCCCCACATCCCCAAGTGCCACATCCACAGGGATTTGAAATCCTGCAGGGACAGGGACTCCACCCCTGCCCTGGGCAGCTGTGCCAGGGATGAACACTTCTGGCAAAGATATTTTTCCCAGTCTCCAACCTAAACCTTCCCTGGTGCAACCTGAGGTCGTTTCCTCACAGAGAGGGCAGCCAGGTCCCTGATCCCAGAGTGCTTGGCAATCCTGGAGCCAGTGGGGAAGTTCAGATCCTTTCTGTGCTCCTCCCAGTCTTTGAGCAAAAGAAGTAACTAATCTCTCTCCCTTTGCAGCTCACACCTCTCAGCTGTGCTCAGCCACTCACACGGCACCAGCACCCCTCGGCAGGGCCAGGTGAAATCCCATCCTGGCTGCAGAGAGCAGGGCAGGGAGCAGGGGCTCACCCAGGGCTCCATCCCCCTTCTCTGAAGGCGTCACTGCCTCCGTGCCAGGAGGAAATGACGCCGTGCAGGGGATTCTTCTCCAAGAGCAGCTCCAAAGGTCTTGTCCTGCAGATAAACGGGTGAAGGGAAGGGCTGGGGGAGAGAGGAAGGGAGGAAAAACAGAGGCTGGAGCATGAGCGGATCAGGGAGCAGGCAAGAAGGGAATGCCAGAGGTGGGAGCCTCAGAGCTTGGACACGGAGCTTGGACACAGCCCGGGCCCAGCCGCTCCAGAGGGGCAGCTGGGACTTACAGGGGGAAGGCAGCAAATGAGGGAGGGTTTTTAGCAGGCCTGGGCACAGAACTGACCTAAGGAGCCTAGGTCTATCCTCAGAGCAGAGCTGGGCACCTGCACTGGTTTTTCCTTCATGTTTTCAAGCCCTTTTTCCCGGCTGTCAGCAGTGCAGGCACAGGCTGTGGAACAACCTTTAGCTCCTGCAGAGCTGAAGGAAAATAAACCAAACAAATCAAAGAGTCCCCCTGAAACCCATTGGGCTGGGACACAACTAAGTGAAATATTTATGATAGAGCTCCTCCATCAAAAGGGCAAGAGGGAAACATGAGCTGAAGCAAGGGCTGAGGAGCAGAGGCAGGATCTGTCAGTCTGGTGGAGCCAAATAGAATTTCAGATCCAAACACACTGGTGTTTGAAAGGAAACCTCTTGGTGTGATTTTGTTTTCTTGGGAGAGCTCTCCTATTTCATCCTTTCTTATTCTTGTTGTTGGAATTATTGAAGTATCCAGGACAACTCTTGCAAATCAAATACGAGTCTTATGCCTTTCACTTTCTCCCTCAATAAAACCTTTTCACCAATTAAAAATGAGGGGAATTCAACTCAAGCCCAGATGAAGGCACATCTTATTTGTCTGTAAACCTTGGCAAAATTACAGAGCTTTCCATTTAAAGTTTAATTCTATTTTTTGTTGGTATTATTCTGGGGGAACAGTGGAAGCCCCACTTTTGCCTGTTAGCCCATGGAGCTGGGAAGTGATTCCTCCTGCAGAGCCAGAGCACCCCATGACAGCGAGAACCCTCCCACGCTGGGTATCAGAATATGAACCTCACACCTGTGCCAGGGATTTATTGGTTACCATCCTTTGCTTTACCTCCTTCGCTGACTTTTTCCTGCTCCTCTCTCAGAGGTGCCATTCATTTCTCGGCTGAACATTTCATTCAGGAGCAATAGATTCTTTTTTGGGATAAATGGCTGTCACGGGCTCCTCTCAGCAGCAATTAAAGCTCTCAGCATCACAGGTGACGAGCAGTTCGTGCCTCTTGTCATGGGTAACAAGTTCTTCTGGGAAGGAGCTGACTGATATTCCACTGCCAGCTCCTGGCTGCTCCCAGGGGGAGGCACTGGGATCCCCCAGCCCGCTGTTCCCGGGATGCAGAGACTCATTGGATTCACCCTCGGGGCACTCCTTCCCCGGCCCCAGAGCCCCTCCTCAGCCCTGAGGCCAGAAGAGCTCTGGGCTGTCTTCTTTAAAGGTGCTCTGACCTTCCAGCTCCATCCCACCGACCTCCCACCCCGGCCACCCCCTGCCTCCCTGCCCAGCACAGCCCATCTGCCCTGTCGGGGCTATCCCATCCCTTGGCTCTGTGTGGGACAGGTCCAGATCCAGATCCAGGGATGGATCTGATCCAATGCCCAGACAGAAATCTCCCTCTCTCTCTCTCTCTGACAGATAGGAGTTGGTTTGCTTGCCTTACATGCCCACCCTGCGCCCGGCCTTCTCATCACAGCTCACCCCACTGTCTTCCTGCCAGTCCCCGAAACCTGTCCCAGGGGTTGCCAAAAGGAAAATTGAGCTCCAAGAGTTCCCACCGCAGTGGAAGGCAAAGCTGGCTGCAGCTCACAGATCAGCCCCGGGCCACCTACCTGCTACAGGCGGTCAGCGCGGCCACGGGGCCTGGGAACCAACTGACCACATCCCCTCCGGCCCCATCCCTCTGTCCAGCACCACAGCCCCACCCGGCACAAACCCCTCTGCCTGCGGGGGACATCCCCCGGAGCCGGGGGGTGCAGGGACCCCTGCGGGGGACATCCCCCGGAACCGGGGGGTGCAGGGACCCCGCTCCTCATTCCCATTCCCGGTCAGTCCCGCACCCTGGAGAAGCAGAGCCAGGTGCGGGCCCTGGCAGGGATTCCTTCCGCGGCAATCACGGCTGAGCTCTGCCCAGCACCCAGCGGCCGAGGCCGGGAGATGCTGACATTATTCGCATCTTTATTGTTCCCCAGCAGCAGAGCAGTGACGTGGCTGTGCCCTGACTACACAGACATACCGAGAGGTTTTGTTGCTTCCTTGAGTGCAGGGAGATGAAGCCCAGTGACACATTCGCTCCTCTCCCCGCTCACACCTCCCATCCCACCTTTGCTGGAATTCCAGAGCCCCCCTTGGAGCTACCGAACCTGGGCGTTAAGGGAGAGCCAGTGTCACCTGCAGGGAGCAGGGGGGATGCCACCGCCACGGAGGATTAGAAGGGTTTTGTGTGGATGGGTGGAGCTGATCGCCCATCCCCATTCCCTGGACCACGTCCCCACGGAGACCCCACAGGCCGCAGCACTGCATCCCTAACCCTAACCCTGCACCTCCCCAGAGAGGCCACAGCAACCCAGGGTGGGGGCCTGACACCCCAAGGGGAGCATCCATCACCAAATCCTGGCCTTCCAGTCCTGGAGGAACAAACCCAGCGCATTCCCAGGCAGAAACCCCCGCCCGCTCCAACCCAGCCAAGAGCTTTACAAACCACATCCCGTCCTTCCTTCCCTCCTCCTGTGCTGTGCCTGTCCTCACACAACCCGGAGTCTGCAGTCCCCGTGCCAGGGACACAATTACAGCGCCCCTTGGACTGTCTGGAGTCTGGGCTGGCATCGGCAAAGGGCCAGAGGAAGAGGAGGAAGGGTCAGGAAGGGAGGGAGAAGGGGAAGAAGAGAGGAGCAAGCAAAGCTTTGTGCACTAAAGTGGGCAACAGCTGCTGCTGCAAAATACGGATGGAAAGGAGCCAGCATGAAAGACGGAATTTGCTCTCTGGCCTTCCCACCTGGAGGGAAGAAGGAACCATTGGTTGAGGGTCTGGAAAAGAAAATTAAAGTCCAGGTGGTGAGGCTGGGTGAGGGCAGCCTGCATCAACCCAGCAAAGGTGGCACCTGGGTTTCCTCAGCTTCCTGAGGAAAACAAACATCCTTTGCCCTCCTCAAATCCTGTGCTGGGGGTGCTGGGTGGAGACGTCGGGATCCACGCACAGCCTGGAGCTGGGCTGTGGCACAGGGGGATGGATGCGCTCGGGATCTGGGGCTCAGGGATCTTTACCACCCTGTGTGGAAATCTGTGTTGTGTCCAGCACCTTTCTCACCCTCCAGGCTGGGCATTTGTGCCCCACAGGTGGTGATTCCTCAGGTGACCCCATCCTCACCTGCACACAGGGAACACCAGGGCTGGACTCCCCATCCCTGGAAATGTCCCAGGCTGGATTGGACGGGGCTTAGAGCACCCTGGGACAGTGGGAGGTGTCCCTGCCCGTGGCAGAGGGTGGCACTGGAGGGGCTTTCAGGTCCCTTCCCATCCATTCTTTGATTCCGTGATTCCCTGGGCAAGCTGGGACGATGGCTCCTCATCCCACCTGTGCAGGGGCTGAGCTCTCCTGGGGCAGAGGACCCCCCTCACCACCCTGCTCCTCCGTCCCTCTGCTGATTCCCGCCCCAGAGAGCCTTTCCCTGTTCCCCTGCAGCCCCCAGCCCCAGTGCAAGGAGATTTCCTGCAGTACAAACAGCATTTCCCTGCCCACACACCGGGAATCTCTTGCTCCGAGCAAGGCAGAGCAGAATCCCACTCCTTTCCAGCCTTCCAGGTGATTTCTTTAAGCTCCTGTCCCCCCACTCAGAAAAGGGGCTTTGCTAAGTCTTTAATGCATGGAACAGCTGCTGCTTTATCCACACCTTATCTGCTCGCAGAGATCATCCCTCGGGATCACATCCCTTGGGGTGTACAAGGACAACCAGGGATCAGGCCCAGCCAGCCGGGTTTGGGAAAGGCCCCGAGGGGCTGGAGCAAGTCCAGGGAAGGGAACAGAGCTGGGAAGGGGCTGGAGAATTCCTGAGGGAGCTGGGAAAGGGGCTCAGCCTGGAGCAAAGGAGGCTCAGGGGGGCCCTTGTGGCTCTGCACAAGTCCCTGACAGGAGGGGGCAGCCGGGGGGGTCGGGCTCTGCTGCCAGGGACCAGGGACAGGAGGGGAGGGAACGGCCTCAGGCTGGGCCAGGGGAGGGCCAGGGTGGATTTGGGGAAATTCCTGCCTGGAAAGGGCTGTCCAGCCCAGGGCAGGGGTGGAGTCCCCATCCCTGGGGGGATTTCAGAGCCCTGTGGATGTGGCACTTGGGGACACGGGGCAGTGCTGGGAATGGTTGGACTCGATGGGCTCAGAGGGGTTTTCCAACCAAACCAATTCTGTTTCTCTTTACTCTTCTCCTTCCACACTTTGCCCCACAAGTTTCTCTCCACGCCTCTGTGTCCTCCAGAGGTTCCCAACCTACATATTCCCAGGGACTTGTGGTTTTCTACGGATCTGATTTTTAAAGGCCAGGTTTTCCTAAGTCCATCCCTCAGTCCAGCTGCACCCCCTTGTCACAGACAGGTTCACCTTTCCCTCCTCCCTCAGGTACCAGCTTGGCCTCTCTCCCTTCTTCTGCCACCGTGGCACCCCAGGGAGGGAGGAAATAAAAGGAAATCCAGGCATATTCCCCATTTTTCATCCTCAATTTGACCCTGAGTTGCATCCCACCATTTTTCAAACATCCAGCAAAACCAGAAGGAAATCAATTTGCTGGGGTGAGACCTGGATTTCACTGCTGTGCCCACTCTTTGCTCCACCCTGACCGGAGAGGCCAAGGAGATTTCAGGGCTCTCTGTGGCTCCTCTCCATCCCGCCAGGGTGACTTTGGTTCCCACTCTCCACCCGGAGGAACTGAGCTGTCACCAATTAACACCCTTCCCTCACACCTCCCGGTGCAGGAAAAGCAGGAACAGGCACCGTGGGTTTGTTTTTCCTGTTCAGAGAAGCTCTCCCAGCTCAGCCACATCCACAGCTGAGCAAAGGGATCTGTGTTCCACAAAGGCCACAGAAACACTGCAAGTGCAACCAGATGCTCCCTCACTTAGCAAGGAGGCCCAGAGGAAGGACCAGCTTCAGTTCCACATCAAATCAGCTTCCTCGTCATAAAAAATAGCAGTAGGGTGACATTTATGGGATGCTTTGAGCGTTCTGAGGGTCTCCATTCATTGAGGAAAATATTCCCACCAGGGGAGGAGCCGGCACCAGGCACGGAGCCGGGCAGGGGCCTGGGAGCACAGAGGGAACTGCTGGGTCCGGCAGGGCTGGGATGGAGCAAAGGAACCCTCCCGTGGGAGAGGGGAAAACAACAGCCTGGAGGAGGGAAGGGTTTGCAGAAGGGATGGGGAGGAGGGATCCAATGGATGAGGAATCCAGTGGCTTTTGGGGAGGGAGCAGACAAAAGTGTGACAGGGTGCTGGCCTGGCCTGGGGGATGGACATCTCGGGGTTAATGGGGCCTGCAGAACTCCCACGGCTTTAACCCCACCTGCCTGGGCAGTGGCCACACCTGTGCCCACAGACACATCTGCACCTCTCAGGATCATAAAATCAGGGAACATCCTGAGGTGGAAGGGGCCCACAGGGATCATCCATCCAACTCCTGCCCGGGACACCCCAACGACCCCACCCTGTGCCCCAGTCACAGCTCAGTGGGAACCAGAGGATCTGGATGCAGCAGGAAAATCTCCTTTTCTTTCTGACCAAAGCTGAGGGGTTTGTAAAGGATTCTCTTCTAATTGGCTTTCAATGTGATGTCCTCCAGAATCCACGGGCACCCTGGGAAAAGGGTCCTGGAACGCTGAGCTCTGCTGAATGTCACCCTGAGCACCTTCTCCAGGGCCTGACCCTGGGAAAAGGCTCCTGGAACGCTGAGTGTCACCCTGAGCACCTTCTCCAGGGCCTGACCCCCCCAGGTGTGGAAGCCTGGCTCAGGTATCTGGGCAGGGTCAGGAAATCCCTCCCGGTTCCAGCAGGGCTCACGGGCAGCGTTTCTGCACCTCGGCACGGCCGCAGGGATGGGGATCCTGGGGCAGGGGCGGTGAGGAAAGCTCTGTGATTAAGGGATTGAACTGAAGGAAAAGCTCCTTTTGGGCCTGTCCCAGAACTATACTTTTCCATTTTTCACTGGCAAATCACTGGAACAAAATAAACCCATTTTGTTTGTTTGTAGGAACTTCTTCCCATTTAAAAGAAATACTTTTGTGTTTGAAGCTGAAGCGAAACAAGGGAAATATTGTTTCAACCAGAGGCATCAAATGGTTTTTTGGGGGAAAAAAGGTAAATTGAACCTTTTCTTTTTCAAAATTATCTGGTTTGGTTATTTCAACCCAAACAAGGGACTGGGATTGATATAAAACCACAGCATGTTGCAGGTGACCTGAAAGTGGATGTGCCAGTGTAAAAAGTTCCAAGTGAAAATGTTTTCCTGGCTCCACAACAATTGATTCCTGAGCAGAATTAGGATTTAAAGCCTGGGCCACACAGTTTAATCCTCCCACTCCCCCCCACACCCAGTGAAATCCTTTTGGAACACAGCAGGGGAGGAGGAAAAGAGGGGCAGAGAAATCTGCAGGGGAAATAAAGGAGCAGGTACAGAAGGCTCTGGTATCCACTTAACTTGAAAATGAGAAAGAAAGCGGGGTGAGAACAGGACAATTAGAGCCTGAGCGTCACAAACCTTTCCAAAAGTGAGAGACAGCAGGGGGAATTAATGGACATAAATGCAACCCAGTAATTAATTGATAAATGGCATTAGAGAGTTTTCTAAAGAAGGAGAGGCCAACGTGACTTATCTTCCCCGAGGCAGGAGACAGTTTCTCCCTCCTTTCACCTTGCAGATAAGGACAGAGAAGGGGGAATCTTTCCGTTTGGAGGTTTAGGAGGAATCTGGAAGGTGAAGACAAAGTAAAAGCAAAAGGCCCCACCTGCAGCACCGGGGCTGTGAGAGAGGAGCAGCTGCAGCTGGGGAAAGCAGCCTGGAACCACCCCATGGAGTAACTCCTCCCGCAGGGATGGGGCAGAGCGGGGAGAAAAATGGGAATAAAGTGGCTCCTGCAGCAGAGGCAGCAGGAAGGGATTACACCTCGAAGGAAGAGAGGGGTCCGGGGCTGGGCTTTGCCTTCCCCCGGCACTGGGGCAGCTCTGCACTGGGGCCACTCCCGTGTGGAATTTTCCAGGCAGGCCCTGGAACAGGCAGATTCCCCCCTGCACAAGCCAAAGCCCTGGACTCTCCATCTGCTCCCCTCCAGGCAGCTGCCACGTGTCCCCCTGTCCAGCCCAGCCATGGACAGGAGCTGCTGCCCCAGAACTCCCCTGGCAGGGCCAGCACCTCCTGAGACACCCCAGAGACACCTCTGAGACACCCCAGGGACACCCCAGGGACACCCCAGGGACACCCCAGGGACACCCCAGGGACACCCCAGGGACACCCCAGAGACACCCCAGAGACACCCCTGCGACACCCCTCAGACCCCTCGGACCCCTCAGACACCTCTCGGACACCCCTCAGACCCCTCAGACCCCTCGGACACCCCTCGGACACCCCTCAGGCCTCCCACGAGCGGCTCCGGCCCCAGAGGTGCCCATTGGTGCAGAAATGATTTTTCAAGGCGGAATGAGCCCAATAACTGCGACGCTTCCCTGCTGCCCTGGCAGACCCTTTGCTGTCACTGGCCGCGCTGGGTCCCCAGGGCAGGAGCCCTGGCTGATGGGAGCACAGGGATTGCCGTGTCTGGGTGTCACCGCTCCCGTCACAGCCAGTGCACGCCCAGGGCTCCGTTCGGTGACCTGAACCAGGTGTTTTGTGTCATCCCAGAGGCCCAAAGGGGTGCAGGACCAGCCCGGGGTGCTCCAAGCCCTGCCCAGCCTGGCCTTGGACGATTCCAGGGATGGGGCAGCCACAGCTGCTCTGGGCACCCTGTGCCGGGGCCTCCCCACCCTCACAGGGAACAATTCCTTCCCAGTTTCCAACCTAAACCTTCCTTCTCTTGCCTGAGGCCATTCTCCCTTGTTGTCACTCCTTGCCCTTGTCCAAGGTCCCTCTCCAGCTCTCTTGTAGCCCCCTCTAGGTCCTGGAAGGTGCTGTGAGGTGTCCCCAGTGCCTCCTCTTCTCCAGGCTGAAGAAGAGACCCCTGACTCCTCCATTCCCAGTCCCACTGGACAGCAGGCAGAGGGAGCAGCCCGGCAGCTCTTCATTCCTGTCATGAACAAAGGTGCAATTTCCAGCCAACAGTCGGAGCCAATTCAGAGGGAATGTGCACAGCAGCCCCAGCTCGTCCCTGGAACAGGTCACCCCTCATCGAGGGAGAGCTGAAATCATCCACAGGACACTTGTGGCTCTGCTGAACTCTGTCCAAAGCACAGACCTGTCATTTAGATTCCATTAAAACAAAAGCTCCCATCCGTGCCCGGGAAGGGAAGGAGGGAAGAGAGGAGGAGGAGGGAGTTGGTGTCCTTGAGGCTGTGCAAGCTCACAGATCATCGAGTGACAGGAGGCAAAACAAGGCAGAGCCACTGCCAAAGCCATCCCACGGTGTGGGACCATCCCAGCCGGGCCCTGCTCCAGGGATCCAGCCCCGCTCCAGGGATCCAGCCCCGCTCCAGGGATCCAGCTCTGCTCCAGGGATCCAGCTCTGCTCCAGGGATCCAGCCCCGCTCCAGGGATCCAGCCCTGCTCCAGGGATCCAGCCCCGCTCCAGGGATCCAGCCCTGCTCCAGGGATCCAGCCCCGCTCCAGGGATCCAGCCCTGCTCCAGGGATCCAGCCCTGCTCCCAGCCCAGCCTGGCTCTGCCTGGGCACTGGAGACTGAGGAGACAGAACAGAGCCCACCTACAGCAGCTCTGGCACTAAACCTGCCCAGGGCCTAAAGGGGCTCCAGGAGAGCTGGAGAGGGACTGGGGACAAGGCACGGAGGGCCAGAAGCCAGGGAATGGCTTCCCACTGCCTGAGGGCAGGGCTGGATGGGATATTGGGAAGGAATTCCTGGCTGGGAGGGTGGGGAGGGGCTGGGCTGGAATTGCCAGAGCAGCTGTGGCTGCCCCTGGATCCCTGGCAGTGTCCCAGGCCAGGCTGGACACTGGGGCTGGGAGCAGCCTGGGACAGTGGGAGGTGTCCCTGCCATGGCAGGGGTGGCCCTGGATGGGCTTTGAGGTCCCTTCCCACCCAGCCCATTCCCTGATTCCATGAAGGGGGCAGGAACACCTGGATGTTTGGGATTGCCCAGGCCCAGCTCTGCAGGTCCTGCAGCAGATCCCAGCCTCCTGCTGGAAACACCTCAGAGCTCCATTCACCCACACTCCAGGGCCTGTTCCTGACCCGGGCAGGGACATTTCCCATCCCAGACAGCAACGCAGGGATTGAAGTTCAGTGGGGGAAGTTCTCCAGCCAGCTGTCTGCTGGGGTTCTTCACGCAGCCTGGTGCCTGTCACTCGGTGCCAGGCATCTCAAAGGGTGTCATCGCTGCTTCGCTTTTATCATCAGCTGCCAGGGCCGAGGGCTGGCTCCGAGCTGAGCCGTGGGACGACCGCAGGCAGAGCTGCCTTGATTAACGCCGTGTTTTGAAACCTTTCTGCATCTTGTTTAAATTGATTTTCTTTTGCCTCTGCTCAGAAAGGGGAAGGGAAATAGAGCACACGACAAAATAAAACCCAAAAAGAGCTCCAGCCAAGGGAACATCAAAAGAACTGAGCTGTTTTCACCGCGGCTGTAAAAACGAAAACACGCAAAGACCAAACTGCACGAGTGATGATAATAAAGTGCCCGGGAACAGAGCCCTGCCAAGGGCTTGACTCAGGCCTGAGATGTTTGCAACACAAAAGCCTCACACGTGCTAAACCCTCCCGGAAAAGGCTCTGCTGAGGAGCCTGTGCCGTGCAAAGCCCTGCCAGGAATGATTTGGAGCTCAAAGAATGACTAAGCTTTGTCTTACAGCCACGGCTTTTCTTCCTGCAAAGGGCAGCCAGGGGCACAAAACCCAACAGAAGGGAGCAGAAGGAAAAACAGTGGAAAAAACCCACCTGTATTTGTGTGATGAGGAGAAAATGAGGCTGCTCATCCATGATTTCTGGATTCCCTCAGCCAAGCCAGCAGAGTGGCCTTTGGTCT
This sequence comes from Edolisoma coerulescens, assembly GCA_013397115.1. Classification (NCBI taxonomy): domain Eukaryota; kingdom Metazoa; phylum Chordata; class Aves; order Passeriformes; family Campephagidae; genus Edolisoma; species Edolisoma coerulescens. The sequence continues at coordinate 7,521 of VWZW01002496.1, read as the reverse complement.
CCTCAGGTGCAGTGGAGACCAGGTCCCTCCTGTCACATGTCTGGGTGACACCCGTACCCCCAGTGACACCCCCCCCTTCCTGCCAGCACAGCCCCGCTGGGAGTCCAGACAGGTAAATCCACCCTGCTGGAAAACCAGCCCAGAGCTGGATCAAGTTCATAAACGGGGACAAACCTTTAGCAGGGCCTGTTGGTGCAGGACGAAGGGTGATGGGTTAAACTAAAATAGGGTCAATTTAGATTAGATCCAGGGAAGAAGTTTTTATGGTGAGCGTGGTAAAACACTGGCACAGGGTGCCCAGAGCAGCTGTGGCTGCCCCTGGATCCCTGGCAGTGCCCAAGGCCAGGCTGGACACTGGGGCTTGGAGCAGCCTGGGATATGGAAGGTCCTTGGCAGGGAAAATGGACTAGGTGGCCTTTAAAGGTCCCTTCCAACCCAAACCATTCCAGGATTCCATGGTAAATGACCTTTAAAGGTCCCTCTCCACCCAGACCATTCTGTGATTCTGTGCTAAGGGCCCTCACATTTTCCTGTTCCTCACATGCACCCTGACCATGGCAAGGGCGATCTGCCCACGATGGACGTGGCCGTGGCACCAGGAACTCATAATTCATAATACAACTTACAGTCCACACAACGTGTGGCGAGAGCCAACTCTCAATAATTCATTTATAACAGCACCAAACTGTCCAAGGTGCCTTAGGGACTCTTTTCTCTGGTCCTTCCCCGTTCCCTACCAGCCACACCAGAAGCAGGAGGGCTAAAAATGGACCCTCCTTAGAACGATGGGGTCAGGGAAGGCTACTCATGATTGTCCCCTGCAAGCCCCTCGGAGTTTGGCAGCAGCAGCCACTGGGGAGAGTGGGCCAGGACAGAGCTCAGAGATGTTTCTGGGGGCAGTAATTTGGTTTGTCTTTGCTAATTAGGCCAGAACAGCTCCTCCTTCAATTACAAACCTCATCTGCTGGCAGGATCTGCACACCTGGTCTCCTGCAGCCCGGAGCCACATTGTGGCATTTCCACCCCCACTTCTACATTCCCAAACTTCCCAATTTTCTTCTTTGGAGTGGTTTGGTTTGATTCTCCCTGGATAAGGCTCTGAGCAACCTGGTCCAGCGGAAGGTGTCCCTGCCCATGCCAGGGGAACTGAGATGCACCCTAAGGTGCCTCCCAACCCAAACCATTCCATGATTCCATGGTTCTGTGATCTCAGCTGAGCATCTGGATCCACACCAGGCACATCGCACATGCTCCTGGCTCTCCAGGGAGCCCTGTGCTCTCCAGGGACTTCTGTGCTCTCCAGGGACACCCCTGCCTTCACTCACCTGTGTTCCCCAAACCACAGTGGCCGGCAGAAGCAGCTCCTTTCCATCAAGATGCCTCATCCTCCTCCCCACGAAGCCCCAGCTCCAAGTGTTGTCCAAACCCACCCTGATTGCTTTATTTGTCTCCCTGCCAAGGCTCTGGGCCCCGGAGGAAGGCTGGGGAGGGGGAGCTGCCCCTGCTGCTGGCACGGGAGAGCGGCGTCCCCGAGCTCACCTTGCACTTCACAGCGCTGGGACTTGAAAGGCGCTCGCTTCTCCAGGAATGCTCGAGAATTAGGGAGATAAGACATCAGCTTTAGGCAACACTTCAGCGACAGCACTCAACAGGACCTCAGTGTTTGACATGTGTTGTATAATATCATAAGGGGATTTCTCTCCTCCTCTCCGTGTACAGAGGGGAGTTGATGCAGAGAACTAAAACCCAGCTGTGCTTTGTCATTTCATTTGTAATGCGGGCATTGCTGGCTCCAAGGAGGGAGTCACCAGCCCTGGATGGCAGGGATGGCTGGAGAGAGCAATCCCCTTCTGCCAGAGACAAACACAGCAGAAAGAACAGGCCTGGGAGATGATAAATGGTCCAACTTCCCCGGCTGCAGGAGCCTCTTCATTAACCGCTCCACTGCTTTTTTTCCCCTTTTTTCTTTGATTTTTTTCCTTTGGCTCTGTGCACGTCTGGCTGCCTGCAGCTCCGTGTGCCCAGGATGTGCTGCCTGCCTGGGGCTGGGTGCTCCCGTTCCAGGTGTCCGTCCCCTCATCTCCCCCAGCCCAGGATGAAGCACGAAGTGAGAAAAATAAAAGGGAAGAGAAAATAAAAAAAAGAAAGAAAGAAAAGAGAAGGATGAGAAAATAAAAGGAATTGTTCACAAAACATTTGGCAGCGCTCTCAGGCACAGGGTGGGGTTGTTGGGGTGTCCTGTGCAGGGCAGGAGTTGGACGGGATGATCCTGGTGGATCCTTTCCAGCTCAGGATATTCCCTGAGATGATTTTACAGTTTATATCAGCAATGTCCCCTTGTCCTGCACCCCGGGGGATGGAGCCTGCCCGGGCCAGGACACCACAGCAAACTGGGCAGACCTGGTGCACCTCCCAGTTCAGGCTCCAGGGAGCCAAGGAGGAATCTTCTTGTCCCAAGGGGGCTTCCCCAGAGTCCCCCAGGAAAGCCCCAAATTGCTGGAGCTCCCTGGGAGCCACTGGGACTCCCCCATCCCCTCCCATCACCCAGTGCTGCTCCCATGTCCCACCTCATCCCTTGGAAAACCCTGAGGAGCCCAAGCCTGTCACAAGTCCCTGGTGTGGGCAGGACAGGGCACAGGTGGGACAGGAGGGCTGCAGACTCCATCTGACATCTGAGGGGAACCAAGGCATGGAAAGGGGAACCAAGGGAGATCTTAACCAGCCTCACCAGGGGTGTGGTGGGTGACAGAGAGCCCTGGATGGCCCAGGAGGTGCAGTCACAGAACATCAGGATGGGCTGGGTGGGAGGGACCTTAAAGCCCATCCAGAGCCACCCCTGCCATGGCAGGGACACCTCCCACTGTCCCAGGCTGCTCCCAGCCCCAGTGTCCAGCCTGGCCTTGGACACTCCCAGGGATCCAGGGGCAGCCACAGCTGCTCTGGCAATTCCAGCCCAGCCCCTCCCCACCCTCACACACAGCAATTCCTTCCCAACATCCCACCCCAAGCTCCCCTTTCCCACTGGGAAGCCATTCCCTGGCTCCTGGCCCTCCAGCCCTTGTCCCCAGTCCCTCTCCAGCTCTCCTGGAGCCCCTTCAGGCCCTGCCAGGGGCTCGGAGCTCTCCCTGGAGCCTTCCCTTCTCCAGGGGAACATTCCCAGCTCTCCCAGCCTTTCACATATTCCACTTGATGAAAGGAAAGGTCCGCTGGGACAAACTGGAAGCTCAACGAGTCATCAGAAACACTCAGCAGCTTTCACACCCAGCTGATGATTTTAATGGGTTTGTAAATGATGGGGCAGGGGAGAAAGATCAAGGAGAAAAGCTGCACTTGAGGACCCGGTCCCTGGAAATGCCAACAATTCAGAGGCCGAGCAGAGGATTGGTGGCCATCTGCTGCCACCTAGTGCCACCCGGACACCCAGCCCGTCCCCCCGGGCCGTGACATCGAGCCCTGCCGGTCCCACGGCCCGCGGGCCACGCCTGACATCTGTGGGTGCCCGGGACGGAATCACCCCCTGCACCCCCGGGTTCCACAAGGCCGGCAGGGACCGCCGGGCCTGGCCCTGAACCGCCGGCTCTGTCCCCTGTCCGAGCAGGATCCAGCCTGGGGCTCGGGACAGGGGGCTCGGGACAGGGAGCTGGGCTGGGCCGGGCCGGGC
>VWZW01002492.1:292707-309021 GCA_013397115.1 Edolisoma coerulescens | reverse complement strand
CCATCCATCCATCCCTCATCCATCCATCCATCCTCCATCCACCCATCCATCCATCCATCCATCCCTCCATCCTTCCCTCCATCCCTCATCCATTCCTGCTCTCCATCCATCCATCCATCCATCCTTCCACCCATCCACCTCATGTGTTTATTTATTTCTCTCTCACCTCTCACCACGCTGCCAAGGCTTCGCCCATCTCAGTTTTGGGCTACTTAATCCAGATTTGGGGCCATGAGATGACAGACAAATTTGGGTAAATGCACTGCAGGGAAAAAGGATCCAAGGGGTATCCTTGGGCCAACAGGAGATTTTTGTGTAAAGGTTTGCTCCCCTTCTCACCCCAGAAATTAACTTTTCTTTGGGAAAGTCATTGGTTTCAGTGCCACCTGCAGGGACAGGAGAGTGGCCACACAGGTGGTGGCATCCAAAGCTCTCCTCAGGCAGCTCACCTGGCCCGGCCACTTCTCATTTATTCCAGAGCTGAAAAAGAGAAGACCTTGAAAGTTTTGGTGCAGGACTGAATCCTCCCGTTCAGCCAGCTCCCACAGTCCTGGGGCTGACCCTGGTTTCTGAGCTGGTGCATCCCTGATGGCCAGTTCCATGAGAATCTAAAGCTTCCAGCATCTGAGCACTTGAGTTTGCAATATTAATGATGCTCATTCAGTGAGGTCTCCCTTTCCCCTCCACAGAGTCTCTTGGCTTCCTTCTGAGCCTCCCTCTCACTGCATTTAAAAGCAGAGAGGAAACCACCTGTGGTCAAAGCACAGACCCACAGGTGACAATCCTGCCCTCGATGTTGCTGAACCTGTGTTGGAAGCCGAGGGCAGAGTAAATAATTCAGAGCAGGGCACTCTGAGCACATCCAGCCCATGGAACTCCAGCTACCCCGGCAGGAACCTCGAGGAATCCGAGCTGAAATAAGATGTAATTTTTAACATTTCAAGAGTTACGACTGAGATAACTTCCCAGGCAGGGAGTTAGACATGGATTACGTGGAGGGTTGTGTGATTCTCCAGGTGCTTTTCCACGTTAAGCAGAGCTGAACTGATCCACGTGTTCCCAAATTCATCGCAGTACTTACAGAGCGCTGGCCAACTCTGTGTTCCAACAAGGAGGACCGGGATAAGTTCTGCTCTCCATGGGAGCCGCATCCCACAGCCAGAGTCCCCCCTGCCCCATCCAAATCAAGTCCACAGGCAGCTTTCTCCCAGGGAAAACCATCAAATCCCGGGCTTGGAAGAAGCTGGCTGAGAACCATTTATGGAGCTGCTGTTATTTATAAATCAAGATGCAACTTCTGCACAGCTGGGATTCGTTAGGTGAAGTCAAATTCCTGCTTTTGGCTGTCTGGGCCCTGCCATGAGATGAGGACTGATTTGAATAAAACCTCAAATCTTTCTGGGATGTTTTTTTTCTCCGTGTTCTATTCCTTGCCTTTCTTTTCAGACTACTTAGAGGTGGGAAGAGGATCCCACCTTGGTGACATCGAATTTCAATCTGAGATTTTTCAACACAAGCCTTTCTCTAGGATGGATTTGTTCTTACAGGCAATATTTGAATAGGTGTGAAACTAAGAATGACTCTTACACAGGACAGTCAGCACAATGCCCTGCAAGGAAATCCACTCAGACCCTGATATCCACCCTAGGCCAGATTTTCTGCTTTTCTGCTTTGTAAGAATTGAATTTTGCAGAAGAGAGAAATTCTCATTGAGTTATTTACACAGAATGTGGTTTCCCAAGGATTTCTTCTGGTCGTTGGCTTCACCCAGGTCCTGGGCACTGCCAGGATTCCTGCTGTATTCCCAGCATGAATACAGGACAGCTGTGCAGAAACTTGCACAAATTCTGTGATGACATCCAAAAGGGTGAGGTTTTTGTTAAAATCGGGGGTCTCTGTGCCTTGGAACGGGGTTAGGCTCTGATGGGTCCCTTGCACCCGCTCCAGGATTTTCCAGTCCTTGGCAAAACCAGTCTCTAACCATTACCTGTGCTGCTGGTCCATCCCAGACCACACAGATCCCCTGGGAACACCCTCTGCTCCACTTCCTCCTGCGTGTCCCTGTCCTGGCTGTCCCCAAGAGGGCCGGGACAAAGTGCTGGGAGGACGGGGATGAGAGGGACCCCTCCCTGGGGCAGGGGACCAGCCCAGCACAGGGTGTCCTCTGCCCTTCCTCCTCCCCAGCAGGTTAAAAGGGCCACGGAATAAAGAGCAGGGACAGTTCCAGGAGTAAAGTGCTGAGGAGTTTTCCCAACCATTCCCTTGGAGCACTTCAAGGGAAGCTGCTGGAATATTCTCCCCTGCAGAAGGGCCTGGGAATGAGGTCCTTTGGCAGCAAGGTGCTTTTTGGGAAGGGTCCTTGGAGAGCTGGGGAAGAACCAGCCTGCCCAGAGTGCCCTCCCCACCACAGACACCTTCAGTCCTTCCTCCACCCCCCCTGCACACCCACCCACCCTCACCTGTGCTCCCGGACACTCCTTTAGCAGAGGCCAGCCCTCCTTCAGCCATCCCGGCTCACTCCCAGGATCAGGATTTTATCCAAGCTCACCTGGGAGCTCTGCTTTTCCTTTGGGAGGTCTCCCTGCGAGGGGCCAGCAGCAGGACCCCCTCAGCTGTGCAGCTGTGGGACTGCACTGCCCTTTCGGCAGGGACTGAGCTGTGATTTATGAGGCTGATTGTTCCCAGAGCTGTGGAAATACCCTGACATTTCTCCCTGTCTCTGCTGCTGGTGCTGCAGACAGGGTTTTCCTGGTCTCTGCGTTCTGCCTGGAGCACAGGGACCCCGGGGACCGGCAGGGCTCGGCTGCCTGGGGCGTGCAGCTGTGCCCAGGGCGCCTGTGAGCTCCCCTCTCCCTGCTCCCAGCACTCCCAGGGCCGCCACGGCAATGTTTGCCACCAGGATGCAATCCTATTTCAGCCTTTAACGGGACTTTGTCCCTCGTGGGCTTTGTCTCTGCCTGGTAATGGCTGGGATCTCCTCCAGGAGCTCAGCTCTCCCAAGCTTGGCTGAGGCTGTGCTTTCCAAGAAATGCATGGAAAACAGCTCTCAGCAAGTTTAACTCTTGCAGGGGAGCAGCAGAGGGAGGTTTGGTTCCACTTGTCTGTCCTCCCACCCCTGCCTGTCCCGTGGTGCTGCTGCTGTGCCCGGAGCAGCCACTGGTGCCATGGGCAGCGTTCACTCCCTCTGCAGAGGGGCAGCTCCCGGCAGCTGTGCCCTGGCACTGCCTCTTCCAGAGGGGAATTCTTCCATTCCAAAGGGTCCGAGACTTTCCTTGGTGTTTGTTCACAGGGTGCCCCTGGGGGAGGCAGAAAGAGCGGGAGCAGCAGAGAGAAGGGAATAGAAAGGGGATGTGCTCTGTGTTCGCTCCAGTCCTCCCTGTGAGGATGCTGGGCAGGCTGGGGAGACTGGGGGGACTGGGGAGACTGGGGAGACTGGGCTCAGGGCAGGGGCAGGACAGGGCCCTGGGAACCTCCTGGGTGGCAGAGGAGGGACTTCTGCACCCCGGGGTGTGTGGGGGGTGGTGATGGAGAGCTCCAGACATGCAGAGGCCCATGTAGGGGGGTGGGGAGAAGGGAGTCCCCTCACCACAGGACAGACCCCGAGGGGCTGGAGCGTGGCCAGGGAAGGGTCTGGAGCCCCAGGAGCAGCTGAGGGAACTGGGAAAGGGGCTCAGCCTGGAGCAAAGGAGGCTCAGGGGGGCCCTTGTGGCTCTGCACAAGTCCCTGACAGGAGGGGGCAGCCGGGGGGGTCGGGCTCTGCTCCCAGGGAACAGGGACAGGAGGAGAGGGAACGGCCTCAGGCTGGGCCAGGGGAGTTTCGGTTGGATTTTAGGAATTTCTTCACTGACAGAATTGTTAAGCCCTGGCACAGCTGCCCAGGACAGGGGTGGAGTCATCGTCCCCGCAAGTGATCGAAAATCAAGCAGATGTGGCACTCCATGACAGGGTTTAATGGGCAGGGGGGTATTTGGTTTAGGGTTGGAGTTGGTGATCCGGAGGATTTTTCCAACCTTAATGATTCTCTGATTCCATGAAAGGCACGGGGGAGGCCGTGGGCTGGGGGGTGGCTGCCCAGAGGGTGTTTTGGCCAGTGGAGAGCTGGGTGCTCTGGCAGGGCCTGGGGAATGCCCCAACCAGGACACAGGACACGAGCCCGGATTTCTCCCTGTCTTTGGAGAAGGGCGGCTGCTGGCTGGAGATGCTGAGAGGAAGGAAGAGGGAAGAAAGGACCGGGAGGCAAGAGAGCATTCAGCTGGCAGGGAAGAAGGGTTTGCTGCAGGATTTACTGCTCGGTTCTGGCTGTGATCCAGCCCTGCTGAGACCATCAATCCCCCCCAAATTCTCCCATCCCTCCTGTACAAGCAGATGCTGCTGGGGTCCCCCAGGCTGCCCAGCACCATCCTGGCTCCTCTCCTGTGGGAGCTGGCAGGGGTTTGCTGCTCCCTGGCTGGAGCCAGGCACAGGAGGGAGCTCAGCGCATCCCGGCAGAGCTCAGCATCACCTCGGAGCTGCCGGGGAGCAGGGGCTGCCCCTGGGGCTGCCGTGCAGCTCACGCACACTGGGGCTCCTCCTGAACCTGTCATCGGGAGCCTCCCGGGTCGGGAGCAGCGTGTTCCTGGAGCTGTGTGCGGCTCCCCGGAGCTCTGCCCTCCAGGTGACAAGCTGTGGCTCCTGCCCTTGGAGAGGAGCCAGCTCAGAGCATTACAATTTAATTAAATTACTCCAGCAGCTGCGAGGGAAAGAGCTCTAACAGGAGAGAGAAAGGAAAACAAGGGTTTGGCTGTTACCTCTGGAAGGAGGAAGCGTGGGGGGAGCTGTGAGGTTCTCCTGGCTGCACCCATGTCCCACCATCGGGGTAAAGTCAGGGGTAACATCTTTTAGGTTCTCTCTGGAGCCTTGGGCAGCACTGTGGGACTCTCACAGCCCTGTTGCCAGGACAGGGCTCTCAGGTGCTTCCCTCTGCCTCCCCCAAAGTCCTGTGTCTCAGCCTGACCCCTGGTCCGGGCCCAGCCTTGCAGCTCCACGTCCTTGGAGCAGGGGGAGCAGACACTGCTGGCTGTGTGGAGGGGCTGAGGTGCCCTGTGGCCACAGAGAGCCAAGGAAACACGGAAAAACAGAGTTTTTCACACCCACCCTCTCCTTGTTTTCCTGTGGAGGGTTTGCCAAGGCCTCCTCCTCCCTTTGTTCAGATCCCACCCCTGTGTTCATCAGCCGATCCAGCAATTAAACCAAACCTTTGCCCCGTGCCTCACCCCCAATTCCACCCCTCTCTGAACCCCTCTGTGTTTTCCCTGAGTCCCCTGAGTTTTGTAGATTTATGTGTCAGTGCTACCACCCCCTGCTTGGAGATTTTTTTGCTCCTGCTGTCCCTCCCAAGGGAACGTGGCCACTGAAACATCCAGGGAGAAGGGGGAAGTTACAGCTCAGGACACCAGGAGAAGATCCCTGGAAGGTCCCTTATCCCTTGGTCAGCTGCAGCACCGAGTCCTCCACGTCAGCCTGGTGGGACACCAGAGCTCTGTGCTGAGCTGAAATCATCACAAAGGCTTCAGCAACACCAGGAAAAATGGGGTTTTCTTGATAAGAAGTGAAAATAAACAAAGATGGCAAGGATGGTGTGGGAATGAAGCTGCTTTAGATGCACTGAGATGGGATTTCATCAATACAACACAGAAAGGGGAAAAAACCAGAGAGACTCTAATGGGAAGTAGAGCTGGTGGAAATCTGAAATAAATAGCCTGGGAGTAGGAGGGTGGTGGTCAGGCTTTCGTGGAAAGGCCTGAAAGTGGTGAAGCAGCCAGTTCCCATCAGGGCAGGCTCAGGCTGGAGATCAGGGAAAGGTTCTTCCCCCAGAGGCTGCTGGGCACTGCCCAGGCTCCCCAGGGAATGGGCACGGCCCCGAGGCTGCCAGAGCTCCAGGAGCGTTTGGGCAGCGCTGCCAGGGATGCCCAGGGTGGGGTTGTTGGGGTGTCTGTGCAGGGCCAGGGGCTGGGCTGGATGATCCCTGGGGATTCCCTCCATCTCAGGAGATTCAAGGATTCTGTGATCCTGTGGCTCCTGCTGAGGAGGTGGTGGGTGGCTCTCTGTGCAGGGACACCTGGCAGGAGGTGCCAAGGTGTGACTCCTGCAGCACCTGGGTGCCCACTGCCGTGCTCTGACCTTGGACACTTCACTGCTGCTCTGGCAGTTTCTCCTCCCTGCTCTGGTGCCTGGGCAGGGCTCATTTCCCAACACATCCTGCCCCAGGAACTGCTTAATCTCTGTGCTGAGAACTTTCCATGGTGGCGTGCCTGGACTTCTCCTCCCCCGTTATCAGGGCTCCTTGTCCTGCCAAAATAATTTCCCTCTTTCATCTCCAGGGCTGCTGTGACTGTGGAGTGACTCTGCTCTGACCCCATGGACGCTCTCCCTGAGCACAGAACCCTGTCCTGTGCCTTCCCCAGCTCACCTTCACGTGGACAAACCCATGACTTGGCCACCCTTCCCGGAAGGACAGACCCAGAGCCCGAGCCAGCTGGACACAGTCTTTGGGCTGGATTCTCCAGGATATCCACAAGGTTTTGAGGAGAGGAGCATCAATTAGTGGAGGGTGGTAATATGAGGAGGGTATCTCCTCATTCCTGGTGTGGGTGAGTGGGCTCTGGGTTGGTTGAGTGCCAAGGAGAGCATCCATCCCCTCTGCTCCCATTTCTGCAGGCCCAGGGATCATCCACTGCCCACTGTCAGGGTGGGTGGACATTAAATCACCCATGGACTGGGTCAGATCCCTCTGGATGTGGATGGTGCTCCCTGAGCTCCACAGGAGAAACCAGCATTCCCAAAGAGGTGCCATTCCCTCCCTCCCCACACAGGGAGCAGAGATGGACCTCGTGCCTCTGCTGATGCCAAGGTCTGGCTCCTTCCTTTCTCCCAAAACTGTGGCTGCAGGAACTGCAGGGGTAGATTGACTGGATGATCCTTTTCCAGCCTCAGGAATTCTGTCATTCAGGGGACGCTGTCACCTCTCCCAGTCCGTGATGTGACAGACACAAAGGCACCTGGAGGTGCCACTGGCTTCCCGAGGAGGCCAAGGCAGGAAGGACACGGTGGGTGCTCAGCTGAGGGGTTTGAGGGTCTGCACAGGGAAAGCCCATCAGGAAATGGGCAGAATCCACGGCCAGTGCTGCCCCGTGCCTGAGCTCCAGACAGAGCCTGTGGCTCCAGACACTCCTGTCACCCTCAGAAACACTCATGATAAAGGCAGGCAATAAAAGCCGTGGATGGAGGAGTAATTATCCAGGGGCGGGAAGGGGATAAAAAGGGAAAGAGCCTTGTTGTAACACAAACATCATAAAAGGCCATAAAAGCAAAGCAAAGGGAAGTGTGAAGGAGGCTGAAGGTTGGCAGCAAATGTACATAAACACAGGGAGCCGGGCTGGGACGGGCTGGAAATGAGGAAGGTTATGGATGAAACGGAGGAAGATGAAGCTGAGATGAAAATGAGCAAGGAGATGGATTGGTGGAGCAGGTGACAGCACTGAGAGCTGCAGCCCAGAGCCACGGAGCTCCTGGGGACACCCTGGTGAGGGACACTGCCAGGAGGACGAGTGAGGGGGAGGGCAGGGGGGAGAGGGGAAGGCCAGAGCTCCCCTGGCCAGTGGATGGGAATGCTCCTGATGGGGAGCAGGGCCGAGGAGGGCAGGACAGACTCAGAGAGCCCTGGGCAGTGTCACGCACACAGAGGAGGAGATGTCCCTGCTGGGGAAGCTCCCACACGAGCAGGGCAGTGGGAGATCCACGCCAGGCCGTGCTGGAGGCTGCCTGTACCTGCCTGCAGCCAGCAGGGAAGGCTGAGCCAGCACCAGGGGACTGTCCCCGCCACGCTGGAGCCTGCTTTGCTCCTCAGGGCCCCTCAGTGCCAGGAACAGAATGCAGATGGCGAAGCAGAGAGCAAGAGGAGCCTCCAGGCACTGGTGACATCAGCCTGGAGCCCTGGAGATGCTGCTGGAGCGAGGGGGAAGCATCCTCCAGCTGCTGCCGGTGCCAAACATTTCTCATTGCTCATGTGCTCCCATTAACACCTCCTCGCACACCAGAGCTGCGAGCAAGGTCTTCCTGAGCTCTGCTAATTATTAACCACGCTCCTGTGAAGTTTAACCAGACGTGCCTGTCAGCTGCTGGCAGGGGGAGAGGAGTGGGAGAGCCTGTAAACAGCCGGGGATGACTCAGGGGAGCCCTGCCAAGGCTGCCAGCACCGAGCCTGCTGCCTTCAGGTGTCGTTGTCTGCCTGGAGTTCAGCCTGGCCAGCGTGGACATGCTCTGAGCTGAGGATCAGGGCCCAAGAGGGGCTGTGCTGACCAGGGGAGGTGTTTTCAGGCTCCAGTTCCTGCTCTTGGCCACACTGAGATGGTCCATCAGGAGCTGGGCAGCCCTGGGGCTCGCACAGGCTCCTGGGGGGTGACCTGCCCATCACAGAGGCTCCTGAGAGTGCTGCCTTGAAGGCTTTTGCTTCTTCTCCAGAGGCTGGGCCAGTCTGAAGGAGCTCTGGCAGCTGCTGCAGCAGGGAGGGGGATTTTAGGCTGGTACAACCCTCACTCTTTCGAGGCCACTTCAGCCCCACTCAGAGCACACTGGCTGCTCCTTTCCCTCCCCACCTTGGGTGCTTTGTACACAGAGAGCAAATTCTCTGCTCCCAGGTGGTTTTACAGGACTAAATTCTGCTGTTCTCGGGAGGGATGAGTGGGCCTATTGCCCTGCTCAGCCTATTCAGAGGAGAAAAACCCTCTATGTACTGTATAGAGAGATCAGCCAATTAAAGTCTGTGAAAATCTCAAACACTTCAACTCTTAGATCAGAACCTCTCCAGTGAGAAGTGCTGCAGAAAACATCCTGACAGGTTATTGTTTATCCGTTTCTCAGATATTCTGAAAATAACCAAAAATGAAACTTCCCTTGGGATGGCTTTGAGATCTGGAGGAGTTTTTGCTCCTGACAAAGCCACCTGCAGCACTGGGCATTGCACCCCTCGCCAGCAAAGGTCAGCACCGGGGTCAGGGCAGTCCCTGGAATCGACAGGGGCTGGGAGATGAAGGGATTGAGAGCAGCCCTGCTGAGAGGGGCTGTAGAGTGCTGGGGAGTGAGGAGCTGGGACAGGGAGCCCAGAAACCTCCCTGGCCTTGGGCTGAGCCCCCAGCGAGGGCAGCAGGGCAGGGAGGTGACGCTGCCCCTCTGCCCTGCTCAGCTGAGACCCCACCTGCAGAGCTGCCCGAGCCCTGGGGACACAGCAGCAGCTCCTGGAGCTGCTGGAGAGAGTCCAGAGGAGGCCACGGAGCTGCTCCAGGGCTGGAGCCCCTCTGGAGCCAGGCTGGGAGAGCTGGGGGTGCTCACCTGGAGAGGAGAAGGCTCCAGGGAGAGCTCAGAGCCCCTTGCAGGGCCTGAAGGGGCTCCAGGAGAGCTGGAGAGGGACTGGGGACAAGGCCTGGAGGGACAGGACACAGGGAATGGCTTCCCAGTGCCAGAGGGCAGGGCTGGATGGGATCTTGGGAAGGAATTGTTCCCTGGGAGGGTGGGGAGGGGCTGGGCTGGAATTCCCAGAGAAGCTGTGGCTGCCCCTGGATCCCTGGCAGTGCCCAAGGCCAGGCTGGCTGGGGCTGGGAGCAGCCTGGGACAGTGGGAGGTGTCCCTGCCATGGCAGGGGTGGGATGGGATGAGCTTTAAGGTCCCTTCCAACCCAAACCAGTGTGGGATTCCATGAAAAAGGATGGATTTGAGGATGAGGAGGGAGATTACCTTCCTTCAATGCTCTCTGCTGCAGAGCTCTCCTGGCTCTGCTCCTCCACCATCCACAAGAGGTGACTCCAGTTCTCAATTCCAGGCAGAAGTGACACTGGTGACACCCCTGGGTGTGACTGGGATCTTTTGCCACCATGGGTCACAGTGAACTCCTGGGGGTGACAAAGGACAGGACTGGGGTGGAAATGTCCCAGCTGAGCTGCACATCCGTGGGATGCAGGGCCTGCTGAGCAGTGCTGAGGCTGGACACACATTCCCCGACTGCTCTGGGTTCCACTCCCTGCATGTTTTGGGACCCCCCAATTCACAGTGTCAATAAAAATCCATCAGGCTGCACACTGACCCAGCAAACAGCAAGAGAAAATCCTGCACTTTCCTAAAGCAGCCGAGCAAATTCCTTGGCCGTCACATCCACACTCCCCTTTCCTCTATTAAGACTTGCAATTTTTGTGCCTTTTTTTTTTTCCAAAAAGGAGACAGAAAGAGAAATTACCTTTGTTTAATAACGTTAGGATTTAAGTACCCTTAATTAGGCACGGGATAGAGGTGAATGAGCTGTTTGCTTCCTGTGCTGCAGCTTTTAATTTGGAGTCTGTTTTCTGCCAGAGCTGGTGACAGGGCAGCACCACAGCGGCTTTGGGATAGCAATAGGTAGAAGGGTTTTTTGTTTGTTTGGGCTGTTTTGGTTTTGGGGGTTTTTTGTGGTTTTTTGGGGGTTATTTTTTTGTTCTGTTTTTGTTTTTGTTGGGTGGGGTTGTTGTTTTGTTTTGTTTTGTTTTGTTGTTTTGTTGGTTTTTTTTTCAATGTGAGGCTTATAATTTATAGATTATATCCAAACCCAAGGACAAAAAGTGAAAACTGTAACCCAGTTGCCATCCTTCCTGCAGGAATATTTCTGTTAAGCTGGATAGAACCACGGAACATTGGAAAGTTGGGATGGGTTGGTAGGGACTTTAGCAACCATCTCATTCCAACCTGGTGGACAACTTCCACCAGGAAAACTGCAAGCAGAAAGCCATGGAGAGCCATGGATAGTCATGGATACAGGACTCTGCAGAGCAAATTTTCCAGAGAGAAGCCTGAAAGCCTCATGTCCTGCCCTCCCTGGTGAGGGAAGATGTAACAAGTGTCAGAAAGGTGACACAGGGATCAGGGGACACTCTGGGAACACAGGGATTCGGAAGTTTGGGAACACGGGGGTTAGGGGACACTATGGGAACACAGGGATGGGGAACTCTGGGAATACAGGGACTGGGAACTATGGGAACACAGAGATTAGGGGACACTATGGGAACACAGGGATTGGGAACTCTGGGAATACAGGGACTGGGAACTCTGGGAATACAGAGANTTGGGAACTCTGGGAACACAGGGACTGGGAACTCTGGGAATACAGAGTTTAGGAACTCTGGGAACACAGGGATTGGGAACTCTCTCTGCATGGAAAGCAAACTGCTTTTCTCTCTGAAACCCCCTAATTTATACCCCTTTCCCTGCAGCTGGAGGAGCAGCCAAATGGGCTTTGACCCCTGGTTTGCAGGAAACCAGGCTCCAAACCCCATCAGGGATGCTCTGGATGCTCCATCCTTTTGTGAGTCCCTCTGTGAGGGGATGGCAGAGATTTGGACAGGGGTGGAAGTGGCCCCGATGACCCCGGGGTGGTGTCTGTGCTCCCAGGGCCGTGCAGGTGGCTGGCAGCCAAAACAGTGCCCAGAATGGCAGAGCAGGGCTTTTATTTTAAGGTTACCCTGAGCAGTGGCACACAATAAAATCCACTCCCGAGATAAGAAATGTTCATAATCTTCCCCTTTCTGCCAAGAATAGAGTCCCTATCTCCAAACCCCTCTGCTCCAGCCCAGCAAAACAAAGCCCAGTGGGTGAAAACAACAAACCCAGGAGCTGGGGAAGTATTTGGATTCAGGAAAGACTAAATATTTAACTTGTGAGGCCAATGCATCCTGGAATGTATGGGGCACTCCAGGAACAGCTCACCATTGTCCAGGGGCCACGGGGGAAAGTCCTCTTGACCAGCCCATGTCCTGCAGGGCCACCAGGCTGCCCCAGTGTTGGTGGGAGGTCAGCAGGTCCTTGCAGGGCCGAGGTGAGGGTGTTTTCCATGAAGGGAGTACCGGCAGGAGCAGTTCAGGGGCTGCAGCCCAGGGTGGTGCTGCTTTTCTGTGATATCTGCACAAAAAGGCACAAAATTCTGCCCGGGCTCTTCTGGGGATTGCGTCCTTTGCTGGTTGCTTCCACGAACATCCCACATTTATCAGCACTGGAGAAATATTTCCAGCTCATGGAGCATCTCCAGGTTGTTTCTTGCACAGGGAAAAGCAGAAGATGTCCTGAGTGGCCCTGCTGTGCTCAGGATGGAGCAGCTCAGGTGAGGGCAGCGGGAAGCACCAGGGGCAGCTCTGCATTCCCAGACGCATCCCAGCCTTCCCTGGCTGCAGGAACCTCCTGCTGGGCCAGCCGTGGCACTTTTGTGACATCACCAGCCTGGTCCCTCTTGCTCTGAGACCTCTGGTCACCCTCCAGCCCCTGGCACCTGGGGCACACCTCCAGCAAAACTAAAATTGGAATGTCACAGGTTTTTCTGCAGAGATCAATGTCCCAGGTCCTCAGAGCCTGTCCTGTCCTGGCAACTGCTGTCACTAAAGATTGGCTGGGCCCTGGGCAACCTGGGCTAGTGGGAGGTGTCCCTGACTATGACACAGGGTGGAGCTTTGAGGTCCCAACCCAAACCATTCCATGATTCCATGATGCCACCCTGACCATCCAGACTGAACCCAGGGACCTGCTGAGAGCAGGCCCAGCTCACCCTGCTCGTGCTGTGGGTTAACGTGGGAGGGGAAGGGACAACATCTCCTCTCCTGCTCTGTCACATCAGGGGCTGTGTGGGACAGGCACCCAGGACAGACCCCAGGGCTCCCCAGCCCTGCAGCCACGGCCACTCCCTGGGCAGCAGAGTGGACAGACCCGGTTGCAACCCAAATTCATGCAGAGGGGTGAAAGTGCAGATTTTTGTGAGAGCATTCCCCAGCCCACCTCAGGAGAACTGGAGATGCCTCCACCAGACCCCTGGAGAGCAGGAGACCCAACCCTGGGCCAGTGGTGCCTCTCCAGCCTGATTTAGCTGCAGTGTCCCCATTCCTGACCCACGGGGCCAGATCTCTGTGTGCCAACGTCTTGGTGAGACACAAATGCAACTCCAAAGTGTCCTGGGCACCTTCATAATATTAAAAACAAGCATAAACCCAGAAATAGCGTAGGATCAGTGGATGGGGTTTCCCAAGTGTGCCAGGAAACCCTGGTGGCACCGGGAGAAAGGTCTGGACCCTGGTGCCATGTGTGTGTCTGTGCCTGAACCTGGAGAGTCGGGAGCCCGGGGAGTTCATCCCCACAACCAACAAAGATCTCACCCAGCCCTATCCCCAGCAGTGGGAGAGAAAGACCAGGGCAAGATAGCAAAATAACAAGACACTTGTTTTCCCATTTCCCCCTCATTTTTATAAATATCTGTACATATTTTTCACAA
The DNA here is from genome assembly GCA_013397115.1 of Edolisoma coerulescens. Classification (NCBI taxonomy): domain Eukaryota; kingdom Metazoa; phylum Chordata; class Aves; order Passeriformes; family Campephagidae; genus Edolisoma; species Edolisoma coerulescens. The sequence goes on along the minus strand of VWZW01002492.1, from coordinate 295,712 downwards.
GAAAAGCAGCTCCTCATAGTGAGGAGAGTGGATTTTGCCTGCCTTGCAAAGTTCACCCATTGTTCAAAGCGAACCCTCCTGTCCAACATAAACAGGGACTCTTAAAAACATTCTCATCCAAAACAATTGCCACCACTTTTGATGTTTTCACGCTCCTCGCTCTCCCCCACTGTTTGATCATTATGTTTTACAATATTTTTTCCCCTTCCTCGCCGGCTCCGTTCCAGGTGCCCCAGCTCTGGAATTCGTGGCTTCATCATCCAAGCTTCTGCATTCAGTGGGATACAATGGAAAGAATTCCACGGCATTTATTTTGACTGGGAGGATGGCCCCTCGTGCCTGTTTGCACACCCTCAGCAGGGCTCCCAGATGTGCCCGTGGCCGGGCTGAAGGAGCTCAGCTCCAGAGGTTCATCCCCTTCCTTTCCCGGAATCCCATCCAGGGCTCTCCTGCTGTCACCTCTCCCTTGGGATCCCACGAGAAGTGCTGAGCACTTTGCTGGTATAAATGTTATAAATTGTTATAAATGAACCCTGAGGATCTGGCCAAGGCCAGGACACGCTGGATCCTGCACTCCTGAGTGATCCTTGCTCCTGAAAATGACACTGACAGCGCAGAAGGCACATGAGGACACAGAGGGAACGTGAAAGGAGGGGTGGGGATGATCTTGGAGAGCTCTCTCCGGAGGAACAGCCCCCCAGCCATGCCAGGCTCTCTCCTGACCACAGCCCTGGCAGGTGTGCAGCCCTGTCCTAGACAGGCTCGAGACGCTGAGGGGGAAAGGAGGAGGTCCCCTGAATAAATCCCAGCCCAGACCAGAACAGTCAGTTCCTTGTAATCCCAAATCCCTGCTCTTCACTGTCCAAGAGTGTTGAACCAGGGCAGAACCAACTCATCTCTTCAGAGAAAAACACAGGGAATCAGGAACCTATTACACCTGGTGTTTTTGGTTTTGTTTTGGTTTTGTTTTTTTCACTTCTAACATTGTCGTTTTTAAGCAATACAAGACTGAGCTAACCCTAATTTACATGGCTTGGATTAGGCACAGAATCATGGAATGGTTTGAGTTAGAAAGGACCTCAAAGCCCACCCCGTTCCACCCCTGTCATGGGCAGGGACACCTCCCACTACCCCAGGCTTCTCCAAGCCCTGCCCAGCCTTCCAGGGATCCAGGGGCAGCCACAGCTTCTCTGGGCACCCTGTGCCAGGGCCTCCCCACCCTCACAGGGAAGGATTTCTCCATATTCCTAATCTGAATTTCCCCTCTTTCAGTCAAAACTTCAATAAACTTAATGCATTCCAGAGGCTGCAGGTCCAATCCAGCAGCGCGCAGGAAAGCTCACCTGTGGCTGCTTCCTTTCTTTACTAAAGAGAACAAACAGACTCAGAGACTTCAAAATATTCTTGGAGCACACAAATTTATGCAGGAAAATCAAAAGGACTGATCAAGCTGGACTGTGTTTTTGGGAGTTTTCTCTAAATAGATCACTCTGAACTAAGCAGTGCCTAAAATTATCACACGTGAGGAGAGCCAGGGGGGACAGGGCACATCCCCACTCCCAAGGCTGGTGCTTATCCCTGACACTGGCTCAGAGGGAGGGACAGCTCTGTCCCCTCTGTGTTTTTATTGCACAAAACTCTCAATACCAGCGGCACCAACTCCACAGAGCTGGGCCAAGGGCAGCTCTTCCACTCTTGTGGTGATTTTGGGGACAGCAACGCCCTGGTGTGAGGTGTCCCATCCTACACCAGGGACGAGGCTTTGTCCCTGTGACTTCCCCTCCGTGTGGGGACACAGCAGGAGCCCACCACGGGAGGTATCAGGGGGTTCCACGCTCCCAACAGGACCCTCAGCAGCTTTTTGTCCCATTTTGGCGGTGCTCAGGGGGGTGGCACAACCTGCACAGTGACATCCACGCACCCAGTGCACTCGTCCAGCTCTGCTCCAGGCAGAAATTAAATTATTTAAACCCAGCTTCTCTTCTCTTACTTATCTCTTCACCATGTAGTCATTTAAAAAAACGAAAAAAACCTGAAAAAAAAGACGAAATCTGGTGGTTGTGTTAATTGGGACAAAACAGAGCAGGCCTCTAGGGCCTTTCCTTAATTCACTCCCTGAACAATGTTCACTGATCAGGACTAGAGATTCAATTAAGGACCTTGGGGTGGTAATTCACAAAGACAAAATAAGGAGTTTGCAGATAATTTGTCTTTCCTTCTCTCCCAGAACGCTCCCGCTGAGCGACACGGGCTCTGCCTGTAATTGGCAACATTAATACAATTAAGATGGTAATTTTGCCCTGTTTTGCTTCTATATTGCAAAGTATCTCCCTTCACATCCCTCAGCACGTTTGACTCTGTTAAATTCCATCATTATTTCTTCCCTCTGGGCAAAGAGGGGAGCCACAGCCAGGGCAGCCTCCCCCAGAGCTGAGGGGCTCCTGCTGCTCCTGCCTGAGGAATTTTCAAGGATGAAAAGGTGTCGGGGTCCAGGGAGGGGCAGAAGGAGGTGATTGTTTATTTGGATTAAAGCATGGAGTTAATGAATCTCTCACGAATGCACTAGGCACGTGGCGGTAATTAGGAGGAAAATACAAAAATAATTACAATATCAAAACACCCCCGCGCCTCTCCCTGCCCGCCGAGCTCCTGCCAGCCCTGGAGCGAGGCATTCCTGGAGATCCTGCCCGCTGCTCTTCCCAGTCCTGGAGATGTCTCCCCACCATGGACTCAGCCCTTTCCATTGGTGAGGGGGTGAAGGGCTGGTGAACGACAAGATGGGCCAGCAAGGAGGGCTGAGGGGTTAAAGGATGGGCTGTCCCTGGAGAGTTCGGACAAGAGGAGAGCCCTGGGAGTCAGGGACAAGGGGAAACAAGATGAAGGCGAGGGACAAACATGGACACTGAGACTGTGGAGCAACAGGGATTCACCCTTCCGTTTCCCTTTCCCCTTCCCCTTCCCCTTCCCCTTCCCCTTTCCCTTCCCTTCCCTTCCCTTCCCTTCCC
>VWZW01002492.1:243731-286966 GCA_013397115.1 Edolisoma coerulescens | reverse complement strand
GATGGGGCAGGGATGGGGCGGGGATGGAGCGGGGATGGAGCAGGGATGGAGGAGCGATGGAGCGGAGATGGCGCAGGGATCTGGACCCAGCTGTTTGGCTCTGTGCGAACACTCCTGGCAATGCCACCTGCTGCAGGTGCCAAGCCCCAGGACAATGTCCCCCTCAACAGAGCTGTGTCCTTGGGCAGGCAGTGCAGAGAACAAACACCTCGCACAAACCTCTCAGTCTTTAACATCTGCATGAAAATTACGGGGATTCAGGGTTCTGCTGTATTTGGAAAAGTCAAGGTTTTTCCACCAAAACCTTAGCAGGCATTAATTTGTTGTTGTTGTTAAGTTTGATATTTTTCTGTCCTTCCTGCTTTCTTTGACCCTAGAAGGGGGAACGAAGATGAGAATCCAGGCTGTTCCTGCAGGGCTGCAGCAAGAACTGGGGGTTGTTCCTGTACAGGGAGCAGCTATTTCCATTCAGCCCAGATTCCTTCAGTTTTAGGTGGTGGGGAAAGAAGAACCAAACAGAGCACCAGAGGAGAGCTCAGGGATCCTTTCTGCAGCCATCACCCCACGGCTGTGGGGCTCATCCTTGTGCATCGCTGGGGAAACTGAGCCATGGGAAGGGACAGGACCTGCCCAGCATGGAAGGCAGAGAGAATAAACCCTTCATGGTGAATCCCAGAGCCACAGAATCCCAGAATTACTCAGGCTGGAAAGGCCCTCTAAGACCAAGTCCAACCACCATCAGGTTCACCATGTCCCCAGGTGCTGCATCCAGATGTTTTTTCGTCCTTCCAGGGATGGTGACTCCACCACTGCCCTGGGCACCCTCTTCCAATGCTTTACAACCTCTTTCCTGAGCAATTTTTTCCTGTTATCCATCTAAACCTCCCCTGTATTTTTCCTGAGGGAAGCTCACCACGGGCTATGAGGCTCATGCTGGGACCAGCTGCTGCAGCGACACGAGACTGGTTTTACTCCCAGTAAAACACACTCCCTGTGGTGTCTGGGCTGTGGCTGGTTTGGGGATGCCCCACAGCTCTGACAGAGCATTTCTGAAGGCACTAATGCTGTGTCACATCAGAGCTGTGCAGGAGAGCAAAGGAAACCTCATTTAAAGGGTTTGGACATCTCTTTGTGGCCCAGGTAGCAGCTCCCAGGGGGGACAGGAGGCATTCCCAAGGCTGATGCTGCTCCAGGTGTGTTATCAGTGGCTCAGAGTGCCCTGGCAGGTCCAAGGGGGAGCTTGAGGCCCAGCCAAGAGTGTTCTGCTCCTGGCCAGGCTCCCTCCTCCCCGAGCCAGGCAATGTCCTGGCCCCAGAGCCCCCTTGGTGACAGGAGCAGCACCAAGCCCTGGACTGCTTGCATGAGGTTTGATTTGGTCCTTTGGCCAGCAAGAGCCACATGTGCACATCTGGCACCTCCAGCCCCTGGTCCTGCCCGCCCGGGAGGAGCTCAGCTGGGCTCTCACCAAGCTCCCTGACCCAAAGGACAGCCTGGCTCCATGGTGTCCCCTCTGCTTTCCAGCCCCACATCCCATGCCATGGGTGCAGCCCTGGCCCATAGGAGCCCCAGTGGGATGGGAGGAATTCCTCCGGGAAGGAGAAGCCATGGATGCCCCCATGGCAGACCTGGGGCTGGAGGAACCTGCTGTTCCCATGTCCTGGCAGCCTGGAACCCAAACAGCTGCCCACACTTATCCCAGTGGGGCAGAAATATTCCAAAGCAGAACAGAGTCTGACCAGCTCCACCTAAACCTTCCACGTGGATCCCTCAGGAGTAATTTAGGATTCACCTTGCCTTCACTTTAGCGTGCAGGTGCTCCCAGAAACTTTAAAACTTTCCCCCAATCTGTGTTTTCTCCTCCTGTCCCCTCCTCTCCCCAGTGCTGGATCCGTGCACTCGCTCCCAGTAGGATTTTGCAGCTTCCCTGCAAAGCATCCCACAAAGTCACGGTGCCACGTAGAGATTAACCACAACAAGACCAGTTGGAGTCCTCATTTAGGTTTTAATTAAGGCAAAAGTATCATTAACTTCAGCAGAAACTACTTGATCAAGTGCTGCATGTAAATGAAGAGGAGCTGAGTGAAGATTTGGCCGGCAGTTATCAAAAAGCCCTACTTGGAAGCACCATGCCAGGATGCCTGGGATGAGGTTTCTTTTTTGGGAAATATTCTAAAAGTCACTGTCCTCGGTGACAAGGACAACTCTGAAAAGGCCTCTGGGGTGCAGGGTGGGCTCTCTGCCAGCTGCTGCACACTTTGCAGAGGTGTCTTCTTCCCAAAGCAAGGAAATGGCACCAGGGATGGGATTGTTTTTCCACATCTGGGCTTGCCTGATAAGGAGCCAGGGCTCCCCGGCCCAGGCAGGAAAATAATCTCCTGGTATCTGCAAACACAGATGATCGAAATGTCTGCCCTGGGCATTGTTCAGCTCTGAATGGAGCTGAGAAAACACTGCAGAGCATGGTGAGCACCAACATTCCCAGCCTGGGGATGCCTGAGGAGGGTCTGGCTCCGTGGGAAGAAGGAACAACTTTCCAGAGGGGGATAAAGGTACAGAATAGTGCAGGAGTCTGGACCTGCTGGGCCAGCAGTGCAGCCTCGGCAGGAATCAAACACAAGAGCAAATTCCAGGCCCCAGAGAAGCCCAAGGCTCAACTCTCAGCGTGGGCAGTGTCTCCCTGAGCATCTCAGTTCCAGGTGAAGATCCTGACCAGGGGCAAGGTCCCACCTGCTCCAAGAAAAGTCATACATCCCAGAATGGTTTGGGCTGGAAAGGACTTTAAAGACCACACAGTTCCACCCCCAGGGACACCTTCCACTGTCCCAGCCTGCTCCATGCCCCGTCCAACCTGGCCTTGGACACTGCCAGGAATCCACACCTCCAGGGGCAGCCACAGCTGCTCTGGGCACCCTGTGCCAAGGCCTCCCCACCCTCACAGGGAGGAATTTTCAGAAGGATTTGCAGGTCTCAAATGCCAATAAATCAGCACCAGAAGTGTCTTGGCCACACCCTGAGGGCAAGGGCTTTGAGATGATTAACACTGGACAACCTTTGCTGAGTGAGGTGGATATGACAGGACAATGGGGAATGGAGTCAAAGTAAAATAAAGTAGGTCAAGATTAGATGTGAGGAGGAAGATTAGAGATTAGATGAGATTAGATTAGATTATGGAAGCTCTTTTCTGTGAGGGTAGGGAGGCCCTGGCACAGGGCACCCAGAGCAGCTGTGGCTGCCCCTGGATCCCTGGCAGTGTCCCAGGCCAGGCTGGCCGGGGCTTGGAGCAGCCTGGGACAGTGGAAGGTGTCCCTGCCCATGGCAGGGGTGGAACTGGATGAGTTTTAAGGTCCCTTCCAACCCAAACCATTCCATGATTCTGTGATTTAGGGCCAGTTGGTCCCATCCTAAAGGACAACCCAAAGTTTTGGAAGGGGGAGGCTCTGGGCTCTCTCTCACCTTCCGGGGCTGTCTCCAGAGGACAAAGTCCTTGTGTGCCTGACGGCTCCTCTCGCTTTGCTGCCTCAGATCAAGTGTTTCCTGCACTTGTTGATGTTTCTGGAAACAGCAAATTCTCCCCAAAACAACCCTCAATGTGCCCTGGGAAAACAGAAAAGGTGAAGGGCAGAGAAGAGGGGGAAGGAGAGGGTTGGGGATGTCACATGGCTTCAAAGGCTGAGCAAATGTGTTTTATCAAAGTTCAGTGAATCCCCTCTTGCCAGCCTGGAGCCTCACAGGATGCCTTTGGCAAATAGCCAGGGGCACTGCCAGGAAAACCTCCCGGCCTCCCTGAAATGCCAAGCTGAAACATTTTCAAGGTAAAGAATAATAAAAAAACCCCCCTCTGTTTCAGATATTTTTATTTCTTTTCATACTTCTGGGATTGAGATAAGGGACAATAACAGGAAAATCTCCGATTCAGGGCACTGGATGAAGAAATTCCATGACAGATTTCCAACAAAACAAAACAAAAAAATCATTCATTCAAAATAAGTGGTGGAAAATTCCTCGTTGTGGCCAGCTCTGCTTTAAGAATTGTTTCCCCCCTGCACATATTCATACTTCACATCCAAAAATCATAACCATGATTTTTCCCCTGTCCACTACATGAAAACGGAGTCAATTAAACAATTAGGATGTTTGGGGGTTTATTTCTGTTTCCAGTCACACCTTTTGCTCAGGACTGCTCAAGGATTATTCAAGGGGAGGGATTCTAAGGGAGAAAAAATTCCTAATGAGATTGAGGAAAACATAAAACATACCAAAAACTCTGGAATAAAAAGAAGGAAGTTGATCAATGGCCCCCAGGGAAATACTTGGCTTATAAACTTACTCAAATGCCACTGAATAAATCTTTAATTTGTTATTAGAAGATTGTGCTGTAGTGACACTCAGTTCTGAGGGCCACAGAGCCACTGAGGAAAGGTTTGGCACTACAACATTTGCAGCTTTGGTGGTTTAGGGGCAGTGGAAACAACGTGTGGGGAGTGCTAATGACCACTAGAGATCTTGAGGATTTTATCTATGAATAAACAATTTAAAATTATATCTATATTATTTTTTTGATAAAGCAGAAAACCCCCAAATGAAGAGAAGAGACACAAACAAACCCACTCAGAGTAAAGCAAGGCCTGAAAACCTGGAGGCTTTGCTGCTGCAAGGCCCTTCCTCGGTCCCTTTCTGGCTCCTCCAGTGTGTTTGTTCTGTCATGGCCAAGCCTGGAGTTCCGAGCTCTCACTTGGACCCACCAGCTCCCTCCTGGAGATGCAGGAGGTAAAGAGAGGGCAGTGGCTTGTTCCTGTCACCCAGCTGTCCCTGACCATTCTGGTGCCCCCCAGGTGCATCAATGGTGGTCACTGCCCTTCCAAAGGGGATCATGAACTCCTTGGAGCACATCCCCCAGGTGTGGGCAGCATCCCGCTTTCATAAAAACAAAAGTCCTTAAGTCTTCATAGTTGGGGCTGTTAAATTTAGATAATGTGTTTCTGGGTATTGAATTGAGTTTATTATTGTTACACCAACCCCGTGAGGGTCTGAACCTCCCTGAGGGCAGCAGCTCCAGCTGCTCCTCTGGGACTGAAGGAACCATGCCTGACTCACAGCCCGTTCTGGGCCAGAGGTGGGGTCACACCAGCGGACCTGGGCAGAGCTGGACTAGCACAGCTTTCTCCTGCAGTTCACCTCTAAAGTGATGGAAGTTGTGTGCTGCTCTGCGCGGTTCCAGAGCAGAGGCTGACTCAGGAAAATGATCCCATCCGAGCCGTTTCTCCAAGTCATCATGACTACAGCAGCCTTTCTGAATCAGCACCCAGATAAGGCCTGACTGTGTTTATTTGTGGCAAATAATTTTTATAGTCTCCCTTTCATAAAAAGAAAAGTCCTTAAGTCTTCATAGTTGGGGCTGTTAAATTTAGATAATGTGTTTCTGTGAATTGAGTTTATTGCTGTCAGATAAGCTCTTGCATGAGCAGGGACCTCCCTGTGCTGGTCCTTGCCTCGAGCTAATCAAAGCAGACCCAGAAAAGGCCACAAACAAATCTGGGCTGTCAAAGAGCACAGGGAGGCCAGGAGTCCACTCAGCTCCTGCCTGTGTTCCTCGATTCCTCAGCACACCAGCCCTGAATCTGTGCAGGATCTACCAGCGTTGCCCAGAGAAGCTGTGGCCGATCCATCCCTGGAAGTGTCCAAGGCCAGATTGGATGGGGCTTGGAGCGGCCTGGGATAGTGGGAGGTGTCCCTGCCATGGCAGGGGTGGGACTGGATGGGCTTTAAGGTCCCTTCCACCCCAAACCATTCCATGATTCTGTGATTTTGAGGTTTGGGGACAGCAGTGGTTGGGCACCCTCACAAACGTCTCTGCTGGAGGTTCCAGCAAGCAGCAGGAAGAACTTCACTGAAAGGGTGCTCGGGCACTGGAAGGGGCTGCCCAGGGCAGTGCTGGAGTCACCAGCCCTGGAAGGGTTCAAAACCCAAGCAGAGGTGGGACCTCGTGCCATGGATTAGTGGGAGGTCTTTCCCAGCCTCAGTGGTTCTGTGATTCTGCTGCACCAAAGATGCTGATCAGGATGAGGTGTGAAGGCGTGAGGGGCCTTTCAGACCAGCCCAGGGCTGCAGCTGAAGCACTGACAGGAGCTGTGGGATTTCTGTGAGTTTATCTGGTGGGGGGAGGTGCGGGCAGGTCCCTCCCCGGTGGAGAGGGGTGGGCAATTCCCTCAGTGCCTCCCACCAACAGCCCTTTAGAGAAATTCTGATTCTCTCAAGTGCAGGTGAAAGAAATGTGGTTTTCACTCCGAGGGCAGAGCGGAATGGTTTGGATTTGGCCAGGAGTCAAGGCAGATGAGACATCCAATATTCCTCTGAGCTTAGCTCCGCATTCCTCTTAGTCACACTTCAGGTATCCCTTTATTTCCCAGAGCTCCTCCTGCCAGCGACCTGCTCTGTAATTACCCAGCCAGTGTCATGCAAATACTGCCCGGGCAGTATCTGGGGCAGGTCGGCGCAGGTTACCCGGTAATTATCTTCCCGATTACTGAGTAATTCCCAGATGAATTACCAGGTAATTGGCTGCCTGTGGATAGCATGACCCGCACTGGGCTGGAGACACAGCCTGTTCTTGTCTCCCTCAGGAGCCAGGCAGCTCTCCATGAGCACACAGAGCCGACAAACCCGACCTTATTCAGGAACCAGAGGCCCATTCCTGACTGGGAGTTCCACCCCATGACTTTGTTGGTGGATTCCTAGCAGTGATAATAATAGGGTAATGATAATAATAATAATTAATAATAGTGATAATGATAATGTGGCAGCAGTGACTCATGGCCTGCAGGAGCCTTTTAAAGGCTCACTTACGCTAAAGAAATCCTCTGGCTCTTTTCAAACCTCCCGTCAGCCTCAGTGGGAGTGGGATTGGGCTGGATCCCAGCCCTACGAGATGGAAAGGTTATTTCTGAACAGAAAAGTGCTTTGATTTATTTGGAGTCACACATTCATTAGGGCTTTGATGCCAGATCAAACCCAAGGATTGCTCCTTAGCTGCTCCATCCCACAAACAGCCCAAGGGCAGTCCCAGACGCACCAGCTCTGACTTTCTCCATGGATTGCATGGCAGGAGGCACATCATGATCCAGGGGCAGTCCCTTGAACCACCACTTCTATCCCCTCCTTGGTAAATACAGCCAGGATTTGGGGTTATTTCACAGGAAATAGTCAGCTCATCCCAGTGACGGCATCAACGTGCCGTGAACTGCTTGGCTTGGGCCAGAGTGACATCACCAACCTGCAGAGATGGACAGGGGTGCCAGGAGTAGAGGGGCTGTCCTGGGCTGCCCCAGGAGCAGAGGAGCTGTCCCAGGCTGTCCCAGGAACAGAGGGGCTGATCTGAGCTGTACCAGGAGCAGAAAGGCTGTCCTGGGCTGCCCCAGGCTGCTCGTGGTGTCCATGGAGAGCACAGGCCAGGCTGGGGGGCTGTCCCCACATTCCTACATGCTCAGGTAGCTCCTGAACCTGTCCACACCCAGAGGCTGAACATCTCTAGGAAACGAGAGCTGTGTGTTGCAGGCCAGACTCTGAACTTGCAGCCCCCACCAACAATGTCACCCTTCCGCAGCCGGTGAACAGATTCCTTTCCAGCAGGACTGAGCTCCTGAAAACCAGACTATTGACCTGGGCACATGTTCTTGTTTGAGTCTTAATTCAGCCTCTCAATAATTGGATCTTAAAAAGACCTCAGAGCACCTTCCAATACCTGAAGGACCTCCAAGGGAGCTGGGGAGGGGCTCTTGATCAGGAACTGGAATGACAGGACAAGGGGAATGGTTTCAAACTGAAGAAAGGGGAAATTTAGGTTCCATGTATGGAAGAAATCCTTCCCTGTGAGGGTGGGGAGGCTCATAGGTTATTCCATGGGTTCCCCATCCCTGGAAGTGTCCAAGGCCAGGTTGGATGGGGCTTGGAGCAACTTGGGATGGTGGAAGGTGTCCCTGCCCATGGCAGGGGGTGGAATGGGATGGGCTTTAAGGTCCCTCCCTACCCAAACCATTCCATGATCCTGTGATTCCATATTCCCCACTCTCTGGTCCCAGGCTTTGCAGGCTCTCCTTGCCCTCACAGCTGTTCCCCTCTGTTAATTTCCCCCTTGTTGGACATTTCCCACACCTTTTTCCTTGGTTTGAAGCTGAGATGGTTGTTGCTGGGTGGAAGAGTGGGGACACACAGGTAAGAGCAGCTCGGTGTTTCCTGGCTCATGCTCCAGCAGTTTGGAATTGCCTGTCACCCTTCAGGACTTCTCCTCCTAAGCTGTCTAATTACCATCACCAAAACCTCCTCTGTCACAGGTATTCTGTTAAATTCACTGCCACACTTTCCTCTGTGTTTCCACTCCAGCTGGGTGAGATTCACTTCAGGCTTTGATTGCCTGGGGTGGTTACTTTGGCTTTTTCTTGGAATTGCAGGATTGTTAAGGTCGGAAGATAGGGAGCATCAAGTCCAACTGTCCATGGTCACCACTAACCATGTCCTCAAGTGCCACATCTACTTGAGTTTTGAACATTTCCAGGGGTGGTGACTCTACCACTGCCCTGGGCAGCTGTGCCAGGGCTGGATTGCCCTTTCAGTGAAGAAATTATTCCCAGTTATCCACCCTGAGCCTCCCCTGGCCCAGCCTGAGGCCGGTCCCTCTCCTCCTGTCCCTGTTCCCTGGGAGTAGAGCCCGACCCCCCCTGGATGCCCCCTCCTGTCAGGGAGTTGTGCAGAGCCAGAAGGTCCCCCCTGAGCCTCCTTTTCTCCAGGCTGAGCCCCTTTCCCAGCTCCCTCAGCTGCTCCTGGGGCTCCAGCCCCTTCCCAGCTCCACTTCCTTCCCTGGCCACACTCCAGCCCCTCAATGTCTTTCCTCCCATGAGAAGCCCAAGAACAGAAGAGCCAAACCAGACACTCCTAAGGGCCTGTATTTATAAAAAAAGAAAGCATGGTGTGGTTCTGAGAAGTGGATCTGGCCTGCTGAAGCCACGCTGGTCCCAGGAATTGTGTGGATTTACCAGCAGATAAGCCATGGAAACGATAAAGAAAATTTGCGAAGACAAACGTTGCGTCTAATGCAGCTGTTCCCCTCCTGGGGGATCACAATCCAGAGCAAAGGAATTCTGGGGTGGAGATGTCCATGAAAACCATGAACTTGTAGCAACCCTGCAATGAGTAGGGAAAGAGAGGAGCTGGGACTGGATGAGGCCGTGCCTGGGAGTGTGGTTTGCCTGCCTGGGCTGAGCTGCCCCTGCTCTGTGTGGGCTCTGCCTTGGCATTCCCACGTGGGCCAGGCCTGGCCCTTCTGTTCCCTGGTGCTTCTGTGGTGCCACTCACAGCGCTCAGGTGTTGCATCCTGGTGGCTCTGATTGGTGACAAAATCAACTTTTTGAGGAGCAATCCTTAAGTTCTATTTCCTGAGAGATCTCTCTCCTCCATTTCTAACAGCCAGGCAGGTCCAGATGCTCACCATGAGACATCAGTCCCAGCAGTGAAAGCCAGATCTTGTAGCCACACAACAACACCATTTCCAATGAATGCATGGAAAAATGCTAACTCTCCTCCAAAAATATCCCCAAGGGAAATCCATGGCATCACTCCCAACCTTCTGGAAGGCCAGAGTGTCCTGCTGGGTGGTACTGCACAAACACAGGTGAGGAGGAGATGGTTTTTTAGGTTTCCAGTCCTGGGCTCAGCTCTGTGAAGATTCCCAGCAATGTTTGATGTGGGTTGTTGACCAAATCCTACAGGACAAGAGGTGTGGAAGTGGCAGAAGAGTGTTGTTCACTCAGACAGAGTGTTCCTTGTCCTGCTGGGGCTCAAATTGGTGTCACTGTCACTCCAGGCTGTGCAGGAGCCGGTGTCAGCAGGCTCAGAAAAGAATTAGATTTATTTACTAGATTTATTCCTGGGATGCAAGTCCCTGAACACACATTTAAAGGGACAGGGCAGGGATGTCTGTCAGGTGTTTGTACTCCAGCAGTTAAAGATGCTGGGCGGACAGAGGGGATGGGCAGCAGAAGGCAGCTCTGTGCTCTCCTGAAATAGCAGCGCCACTGCTGCTGCAGAGACAGAGCCTTGGGCCAGCGGGGCCATCAGGCTGACCCATTTCTCTCAGGATTTTGTGCACAGAAATAACTCTGCTGAAGGAAACCACGGAAAGATTTGCAAACTCCAGCCTCTGATGAAGTTGGTTAAATCTCTCATAACTCCTGACCTGCCTTGGCCCTGGTGGGAAGGAGGGGAGCAGAGGTGACCAGATGTCCCAGGACTGTAGATGGAATCAGAGCTCAGCACAGAAGGACTCCTCTGTGACACAGTTTGGGTGCCTGACAGAGAGGAGCAACAAAACCTGAGGTCCCTCAGGACCTTTGGGGTACAAAGGAATCAGGATTCTTTTCCTTCCTTTTGTTTCATAGTAATTCACACACCTGGGGGGCCTTCCTCTTTCCTCCTGGGGTTATCCAGCACTTCTGCAGTGCTACTGAAGACCTTTAGGAAGTCCAGATGTATTTCAGATTTCCTCCATCCCTCGAAGCCCTATTGCAGTTTATGGGTGCTTTAAGAACCCAGGCAAGTTAAATAAGCAGCATCTGCCCAAGATGAGATCATCTCCCCTGTCACAGGGGTCCCTCTGTATCAGCCATTGCCTGGGCTGTTTTCAGTGATCCTAAACCTGGGTTAGCACATCTCTGCTTCCCGGGATTGCTCACGACATTTTCCCAAGGAGCTGTTCATGGCTGGCTGTGGTTTGGCCCTGGGGGTGTCACAGCACTGTTTTTAATGTCCCTGTCTATACAGCAGAGGCTTCAGAAAGCAGGAGTCACTTCAGGGGGAGAATTTCTTTATCAGTCTGTGCTAAGGACACACACACACACAAATGTTTAGCAGCTTTTAAAGACCAGACTCCCTTGTCTGGCAGCAGGGACTGAGGCTGTGAGGAAAGTTTTGTCTGTAGTAGGGTCTCAGTAGGATCTTCAGGCCATGTCAGAACCTTTGTTATCAACAGCCCCCCCTTATCTGGGCACTGAAAATGCCACTTTCGGAGCACTCCATGATCCCTTGGGAGAAACATTCCCCACTGAGCAGTTTCCTTCAATCAGCCACAGTCCCTGGGTTGATGCACCTCACTCCATGGGAAAAAGCCTTTAAAGAAGTGGTTGTAAAGTTCCTAAAGTTCCCATGACTTGTCTGTGTTCCCTTCCTCATTCCCTTCTCTCTGCCCATTTCTTATCTCAACCCCCAAAGAAAAACAGCATTTCTTCTTTGGTTTTAGAGTTTTCCTTTTTTCCTCTGTGGGAGANAGATTTGAAGGGGTGAAAATGGAACAGTTCAGTTCTGATTGTCTTTATCTTTTGGGGGAAATCATCTCCCTTCCCCAAAGGAGACCTGTGCCTGCTGTCCACTCTTCAAGGAAAGGAAGAACTGGTTTTCCTCAACACCAATTTCAGCTGGTTTCCTTCTCCACTCTGTGCAACTGGGGAGTGTAAATCTCCACAATGATCTCTCCATAAATCCTGAAATCCCTGTGCTGAGATTCCCCTCCGTGGCACAGAGAGAGCAGAGCTCTGGTGAAGCTGTGTCACCCTCTGCTATGGATAAAGCTCTGAAACAGTCCCTCCTTTTTGCCCTGTTCTTTTCTCTGCTTTATTTAAGTTTTATCTTGGATGTGAAGCAGCAGAATGTCCAAGGACAGTTAAAAAGGCAGAAATTGGTGCTTGGTCAGGTAGAGAGCCCTGGCTGGTTTATCTCACCCACGTAAGCAGGAATATTCAATTCAGAGTTCAGTTTCTGCCTGTGCCTTAGACACTTTCAATCGTGAATGGCCAGGAGCTCAGTGAGGGTGATTTTCTGCTGGAGAGCTGTGAGCACAGAAAGTCCCTCAGCAGCTGTAAAACAAAGCCCTGGAAGGGGACTGGAATCCCCTGGGCTCTGGAGCAGGGCCTGGGGCACAGCCCTTCGCTCCGACCTGGCTTCTCCATCCTCCTGTGAGGGGGAATAAAGAGAATAAAGCTGTCACCATCTCTGTGTCCTGGCTGAGGGGGGAAAACTGCTGAGACAATGACTGTAAATCAGGAATTCCCAGTGTCAGACATTGCCCCCCACTGCCCCTCTGGGTTTCCAAGGAAAAACCTCCTCTGCTCCTCCTCCAGGGAGTGCTCTGCTGTCAGCGGACCTCAGAAAACATTACTGAAAGAGTCTTTTTTTATTATTTTATTATTATTTATGAAGCAGAACTAATTTGAACTGCCAACCCAAGGCTCTTTTTACAGGGAAGAGAAGAGAACCCTGTTCACTTTCCTTTAGACATTTTTATTCAGGACTGTGCATTTTTTTTTTGCTTTCTTCTCCACGAGGAGCAGAACAAACCCCTCAGTGTTCCGTGGTGGGCCCCTAGACCCCGCTGTACCTGTGACAGGATGAGTAATGTGCTCCTCCCTGGTGCAGAGCTGCTCGTGCACAGCAAGCTCCTGTTCGCCCTCTTTATTTATTCTGTCTTATCTTTCTCACATTTCATCACTTTCTTGTTATGTTTGCTCAGTTAAGTCATTAAAACCACTTTGTTTTTTCTCTTTCCATGTTTAGCCCTAGGAAAGCAGCTAAGCCTGTGTAATCGATTTAGCATTTAATTTCCCTAAAACCCCCTCTTCCTGCCATCAGTCTGTGGCCCTGAGACATTCCCATTCCTGGCTGGATTGGGGGATGTGAGAAGGAAATCTCTGAGCCAGCTCAGGGCTTTGAGAGGTGTTGGGGAGGTTTCTCCACCTCCAGTGCAGGTGCTCTGCTACCTGTGGGGGTGTTCTGGGTTAAATCCCTTTTTAGTCTGCAGGAGAAGAGAGAAATCTCTTGTAAGGAACTTCTGCTCTTCTGCATTCCAGTTCTCATCTGTGGTGGTGTCCCTGGGTTAAATCCCTGTTTCAGTGGGCAGAAAAACAGAGAAATTTCTTTTCAGGAACTTCCGCTCTTCTGCATTTCAGTTCTCACCTGTGGAGGAGTTGCTGAATTAAATCCCTGTTTCAGTGGGAAGGAAAAGGGATGAATAATTTGTAAGGAACTTCTACTCTTCTGCATTCCAGTTCTTAACTGAAGTGGTGTCACTGGGTTAAATCCCTGTTTTAATGGGCAGAAAAAGGGATAAATAATTTGTAAGGAACTTCTGCTCTTCTGCATTTCTGTTCTCACTTGTGGGGGTGGTGCTGAATTAAATCCCAGTTTCAGTGGGCAGAAAAATAGAGAAATCTCTTGTAAGGAACTTCTGCTCTTCAGTTCTCACCTGTGGGGGTGTCACTGGGTTAAATCCCTGTTTTAATGGGCAGAAAAAGGGATAAATAATTTGTGAGGAACTTCTGCTCTTCTGCATTTCAGTTCTCACCTGTGGAGGTGGGGAGAGCTGGCTCTGCTGTTTCCCCATTATAAATCTGCATGGTGGGGAGTTAAAAAGACAAGAAGGGAAAGCAGGGATATCCAAATCCAAATAATTTGGCTTTCAAAGCATTGTAGAATTATTAAGGTTGGAAAAGAACTCCAAGATCCAACATTTGACCGAATCCCAGCTGAACCAGATCACAAAGAGTCACATCCAAAGTGTCAAATTTGTTTATTTGAACACTTGCAGGGATGGTGACTCCAGCACTGCCCTGGGCAGCTGTGCCAGTGCTGACCACCCTTTCAGTGTCCCATTTCTCCCAACCCTGATTTGCACAGAGACGCCACCACAGCTTCAACCTGGAGTGCAAATCACAACTCCACATGGACATTGTCCCCTCTCCCGTGAGGGCTCCCGGCTCCAGGACCTGCTCAGCTCTTCTGGGTCCTTTCCCTCCAGGATCCTTTGCAGGAACCAGTCACACTCTGACTCAAAATGAGGTGGGTCCCTCACCTCCTGCCCCACCTCTTCACCACCCCGAGGGAAGGAAATCTCTTGGAATTTCCCGAGGTGTTTGTACTCAACTCCTTGCATCACTGTGGTCCTTCGGTTTAATCACTTTGCAAATCTTCCTGATCTTCTACCCCCTGGTTTATTTACACAGGATTTGGGTCTTTGTTCTGCTGAATAAGTCAAGTTTTTGGGCTTCTCTTCTGACAACAACAACCCCAGAATCCCAGAACTATTTAGGTTGGAAAAGACCTTTAGGATTGTCCAGTCCTAAACTGTTCCCCCAGCACGGCCAAGGCCAGCACTGACCCACATCCCCAAGTGCCACCACTCACCCACGTCCCCAAGTGCCACCACTGACCCACATCCCCAGGTGCCACTACTGACCCACATCCCGAGGTGCCACCGCTGACCCACGTCCCCAAGTGCCACCACTCACCCATGTCCCCAAGTGCCACCACTGACCCACATCCCCAAGGGCCACGCCTCACCCACNCACTCACCCACATCCCCAAGTGCCACCACTGACCCACGTCCCCAAGTGCCACCACTGACCCACATCCCCAGGTGCCACCACTCACCCACATCCCCAAGTGCCACCACTGACCCACGTCCCCAGGTGCCACATCCACCTGTTTTTTAAACCCCTCCAGGGCTGGGGACTCCCCCTCTTCCCTGGGCAGCGGTTCCAATGCTTGACCACCCTTTCCCTAAAGAAATGAGCATGGAGCTTTGAGGGCCTCCTTGCCAGCTCCCAGGCCAGTTCCCAGGCTGGCAGAGCTCCATTTGTCCCACCCAGACAAACCAGACTGACCCAAAGCCAGGTCCCCTGACACGTCCCCCTGCAGAGCATCTCTGCCCTGCTGGGGATGAACCCAGCATGGTCCCAAACCCAACATGCCTGGGAGTTCCTGTCACCTCTGGGACCTCCCCTGGCTCCAGGGGGTGAGCAGAGCCTTTCCCTGACCCCCAGCATTTCCTCAGACAGAGGGTCTTTGTTGGAAATGGATTGAAATGGATTTTAAAGAGGATGATATTAAAGAAAAAAGCCCAGACAAACAAAGCAATCCCAGCTGAGCCCATTACACATTATTGAGTTAAACAAGGGGGATTTTACACGGGCTCTAATTGGGGTTTAAGTCCTGGTTCCGAGCAGCTGCTGAGCTCTAGAAAGCTGCAGGAGGAGGTGCTGAGGCCCAGCCCTGCCACGAGCTGAGCTGCCCCAGCCCTGAATGGGCACATTCACAGCACAAGGTTTCTATCCGAACAAGGAATTTGCTGACTGCTAATCTCTGCTGATTAACGATGTTTTCACAAAGCCACCACAGAAGGTTTGCTGGTCTCGTCTGGAGAACCAGACTTTGGCCAAGCAAAGCCCTTTATCCAAAAATGTATTTGTCTAGAAAGTGCTGTTATTATTCTTAGGAATGCCAGGTATGGATGCCCCTGTTTCTTGTTCTTGTTAAATGCAAGTTGTTCTACAGATAAGGAGGTGAAAGAGTACGAGATAGGTGAGGTTTGGCAGGACAGATAAAATCTTCAATTAGACCAAAAGCAGCAGGAGAAAATTCAGACAAACTTTCAGACACGGAAGCAGACGTGAAGGAAGCCCGGGTGTCCGAGAGCTGACAAGTTTTTTTTCTGCTCATTTATCACAGGAAAGATATCACCCCCCAAAATAAAAAAATCCGTGCTTTGTTTGGTTTAATTCCCATTAAAAGGGGATTAAGGCAGGGAGGAACAAGGCAGACTTGTTCCACATCCACAGTGTGGGTTCCTTGCTGCTTTCTGAGTCAGATAACTCTGCTTAACAGCAACCTTTAGCTTTTATCAACGTCAAAGCCAAATCTCTGGTGCTAAAATTATTCCAACTTTCATCTGGGTGTTTGACTGCTCCGGAGCAGAGCTCTGGAGTGATCCAGTTACTGGGATAAGGGTCCCTCTGAACATGTGGGTAAGAAGATCTGCCTTTCATATGTTGGAGTGAAATAAGATTTCTGACAGTTTGACATCCAAATCCCTACAGGAAGGAGAACATTTCTGGCAGTGTTGAAATCTGGCGCCTTTCTCCAGAGAACATCATCTCACTCCCAATAATCATCAAGTCGTTATGAATAACAAATGGTTTCCTAGAAATCGGGATGGAGGAGTGAGTGCCAGTCAATATTGCAGTGGGGTGAGTTATTTGGCTGCAGAGCTCAGCAGAAACACCCAGGCCAGACCCAGTTCCTAATAACCACGAGTAATGATCAAAGTGCTCCGCTCTGACAGATGCAGACAGAACGGATTGTTCCCTCAAAGTCCTGCTCTGCCAGCAGCTCCAGCCCCGAGCTGAGCCCTGCGAGGATCCTTTGCCTGGAGAAAAGGAGGCTCAGGGGGGACCTTGTGGCTCTGCACAACTCCCTGACAGGAGGGGGCAGCCGGGGGGGTCGGGCTCTGCTCGCAGGGAACAGGGACAGGAGGAGAGGGAACGGCCTCAGGCTGGGCCAGGGGAGGGGCAGGTTGGACATCAGCAGGAATTCCCCCATGGAAAGGGTGGTCAGTCCTTGGAACTGCCCAGGGAGGTTTGGAGTGCCCATCCATGGAGGTGTCCAAGGAAGGATGGACATGGCACTCAGGGCTTGGGGCTGGGGACAAAGTGTTGTTTAGTCACAGATTGAGGAAACAGCCTCAAGCTGTGCCACAGGAGGTTCAGTTTGGATATTACAAAAAATTTCTTCATGGAAAGGGCTGTAAAACATTGGAATGGGCTTTCCAGGGCAGTGTGGTGTCACCATCCCTGGAAGTCTTCACAAAACCTGTGGATGTGGCACTTGAGGACACAGTGACCATGGTGGTGCTGTGCTGATGGTTGGACTTGGTGAACTCAAAGGTCTTTTCCAACCTTAACGATTCTGGGTTTGATGATTCTGCTCTCCTGCAGCTGCAGTAGATGCATCCTTCACTCCTGGAGAGCAGAGGCAGGTGGGATGTGCTCGGGGTTGTATCTGGTGCTGACAGGCACCCCCAAAACACCAGGGTGAGCGATATAACCCAGGGAATCCTCAGGGGGAGTGGTGGCAGCTCTGTGCTGCATTTAACAATGGAGAAGCAGCTCATTAAAACAATCCAGCTGCTGGGGCTGGCATCAAACAGGAGAGTTGGTGCAGTGGAGTTGTCCTGCACGTCTCACACCCGTCACCATTTGCCTCAACGGGGCCGTGACCGGGATTTTCAAAACCAGCAGGTCACCAGCAGAGCTGGGAAGAAGCTGCTTGATCACTGGGAAGTGCAAAGGACTGGCTGGGGTGGGTTGGTTGTAGGAATTGGACAGATTCCAGGGTCAACTTCCAGCATCCCAGCACCTGTGGGGCTCCAGCCTGAGTCAGGGGGTGGCTGAGGTGGGCACAGAGCGAGGGTCACAAACAATGATTGCTAAGCTTGCCCAAGGCTAACACAGGAATTTGGGAGAATATTTGGTCACAATTGGGACAATTTCAGTCCGGGTCCCAAGGGGATTTAGGTCCTGTGAGCACACAAAATCTGCACCAGGGCAGCTGAACAGCTCTGTGGTTTGGGTTCGTCCTGAGTATTGGGGGATCCAGACCTTCCCTCGTGGACCATGTGTCACCTCCCAGCTCAGGAAAGTCCCTTTCGGTCCCTCCTGCTGGGGCAGCTCCTGAGGAAAACCCTGAGCTGCTCCTCCAGCACAGGCTGGACCCAGTTCTGTCTCCAGCCACGGAACTCTGAGCTGCAGAGCCCCGGCAGGCACCGCCATTCCCACACCAGTGGCTGCAGGGAGGTCTCTGAGGTTCCCCTCTCTCTTCGATGGGCAGCATTCCCTCAGCAGGTCACCAACAACCTCCCCACAGCTCCACAGCGCTGCTGAGGACAGAGAGGTGTGAAATGATGCTCAGACACACCAAGTGTGGCCCCCTCACGCCACAGCGGTGGTGGAACACGGCAGGGAGAGGGGCTGCCCAGCTGGACACCACACAAACCCAGCATTTCCCTCTTTTAGAGCGAAGAAGGAAGATCTCGTGGGTTTGCTCCTGTGTCCGCAGGATGGGACAGCCCCTGGCCAGACAAGCTGCCAGCCCCTGACCATTCCAGCCCTGGCAACCCCCGTTATCCAAGGAAGATGAAGCACTTGGGTAAAAATAGCAAGTGGGTCAGAGGAAGGTGATGGAAATAGCAGAGGATTGTTCATATTCCTTCAGGTGGCTGCGAGGAACAGTTCAACCCCAAGAGCGGCAGGTTAAAGGTGTTGCTGACAGGCAGAAATGAGTGTTCTGAGGGCTGAGCTGCGTTTCCCCCTTTGCTTTGGAAGCCAAAGCCTCCTTCAAAGGAATTTAAAATATCCCCCATGGTGCTGCTGTGCCACCGGAGATCTGAGGGTGAGGGGGGGGGGTAAAATAAGACGTTGAAGCTCCCTTGTCCCAGGAAAGCTGCTCTAGAATGGGCATTTTACCCTTTCCTTGCCTTTTCCTGGCTCTGAACAGGGACAGTTTTGTGACTGTGGAGACTTGAGTCCTAAAGAGCTTAAAAAACTCTCTCCTGTCTTCAAATTTTGTTGGGGGACACTGTCAGAGTGCCCCTTATAAATCATATTTCATTCATCCCCTGTCCTAAGTGAAGATAACAGGTACCCACAGAAAACACAGACATGATTTTGGAAATGCCTGACAAAATTTGCTGCTCGTGTGTTTTGGCCCTGGCTTCTCAGTCACTTTGATTTCATCTGTCACAGGAAGATCTGTCTGTAAACCTCATTAGATTCAAACTAACAGGAGGCAGATGAGGCCAGAAAACTGTTTTGCTGCCTCCTCTGAATATTTTTTAATTTTTAAATGTAATATGGGGCTTTTAAAGCAAATTTGCTTAATTGACAACAAAAGAGGATGGAGCTGAAGCAGCCAGAGCAGTTTATGGGCTGGGATGGGCTGGTCCTGTCCTGGCTGAGCCCAGGCCGAGCCCCCAGCACTGCCTGAATGCCCAAAAGTGACCTTCCCTTGGTCAGGCAGGGCTGGGCTGGGCTGGGCTGGACCCTTGGGTGTGGGTGGCCAAAAGTGACCCATGAGGGTCCCCCATGGCCACACAGGGCTGGGCTGAGCTGGACCTTTGGGTGTGGGTGGCCAAAAGTGACCCATGAATGTCCGCCCTGTGGCCATGCAGGGCTGGGCTGGGCTGGGCTGGGCTGGGCTGGACCCTTTGGTGTGGGTGGCTAAAAATGACCTTCCTATGGGGGTCACTCCTGGCCGGGCACGGTTGGGCTGGGCTGGGCTGGGCTGGACCCTTGGGTGTGGGTGGCCAAAAGTGACCCACAAGGGTCCCCCATGGTCACACAGGGCTGGGCTGGACCCTTGGGTGTGGGTGGCCAAAAGTGACCCATGAGGGTCCCCCATGGCCACACAGGGCTGGGCTGAGCTGAGCTGGTCCCTCAGGTGTGGGCGACACCCCAGGTGAGGTTGGTCATGGCCACTAAGGCCAATTCCTGTCCTCAGGGACCCCAAATCTGCCTCCCCACCAGTTCAATGTCAGCGCTGGTTCCTCCCTGCCACACCACCCCCCCTGAACCCCCCCTGCATCCACCTGTCCCAGACTCTCCTCCTGCGTTCCCTGAGTGTGACAGGGACTGCAGCAGGGTGGGGGAGAGGGGACATGGTGGTGTTTGTGGGGTGGGCAGGGCTGACACCTCGTGCTGGCCAGGCAGGAGCTGATGAGCTCCCTGGGAACACCGGGGGCCTCTCGGGGCTGATCCAGCTGCCAGCAAGTGTGGGAGAACGAGGGATGCTGACAGGCCAGAGCTGGGCTCATTTCAGCATTGTTTTGGGGTAGTTTGGGGTATTTTTGGTACTGATAATGTTGGATGTTCTGCATCTGGGCAGCAGAAGGTGAGGGATTACCTCAGGGAGGGCTGGGAGAGTGGTGGTCCGTGCAGGGGACAAGGCCAACAAAACAGAACCAGAGAGAAGGGAGAGACTCATCTGTGGGTGAAGAGGCCTGGATTTCCCCAAAGTGCAGAAATGCTGCCAGAACGGGAGGAATTGGCCTGGCAGGGCACTGTGCCCTGAATGGCCGCAGGCTGAGCACAGAGAGATTGACTCTGAGACAGAGAAAGGTGAAGGGAGTGCTGGAGGGGATGGAAATCTGCCTTTGGAGGAGAGGGAAAGGTCCTTCTTCAGTCTGGACTCTGAGAGACAGAGCGCTGGGCCCCTGCTCTGAGCCACGAGGACAGTTCTATTTTGGGGGACATGAACAGTGTCATCTCTCCTTCTCAGCCCAGGAAGGTGTGAAAATGAATCTTCAAGCATTTTTCTTCAAAAAATCATATTCCCTTCTTCTCCCTCCCCCTTCAACTCCCGAGTGGGAAAATAACCCAGTAAATCCACAAAAGATCTATGCTGCAAAAAAATCTATATTTGAATTTAGATTTAACATTGCAAATATTTCTAGTGGAGATGAAGGTATCTCGGAGGAAATAATTCCTGGAAAGTCAGGGTCTATTCATAAAATCATGGAATGGCTGGGTTGGAGTGATCTTAAAGCTTATCCAGTGCCACCCCTGCCATGGGCAGGGACACTTTCCACTGTCCCAGGCTGCTCCAAGCCTCATCCAACCTGGCCTTGGGCACTTCCAGGGATCCAGGGGCAGCCACAGCCTCTCTGGGTGGAATTGTGCCCATTTTTTGTCAGTGATATATTTGGATGCTTCATTTTAGAATGACTTTTTTCCTAACTCCAGCTCTGGGAATGTCTGATGATCTCCCAGCTGACAGCGGGGGTCAGTTCATCAAACCACAGTGTAGAACAAAGCGACCTCGAGCCCCAAATTCTTGCAGAACGTTGCACCTACAACCTCACTTGGTTCATTTAAAGTCAGTTCAGTGCTCCGGGCACTCACATGGAGACACAAAGTCTCAAGATAATAAACATGGGATCATTCTTGGTTCCTTTTCTTGGTTCAAAGCAAACTGAGCAGCACCTTTGAGGTACAACACAAACCCTTTGAACTTTGCAGTGAGAGGAAAGATATTCAATTCCTTCCCTTGTTTTTCCTCGTGTTTATCAGGTCTCAAGGGAGATTACTTATCTGAGAGCCCAGTGGGAACAAAGGAGGCTCCCCATGCAGCCAGTCATGGTCAGTAGGGAACGGGTCTGTTCCCATCAGCCCCAGCCATGCCTTGGGATGGGCATGGAAAGTTCTGGATATGGGATGTAGTTTAATGGTAATGAGAGCTTTTTTGAGATCACAGAATCCCAGACTGGTTTGGGTTGGAAGGGACCTTAAATCCCATCCAGTGCCACCCCTGCCATGGGCAGGGACACCTCCCACTTTCCCAGGTTGCTCCAAGCCCTGTCCAGCCTGGCCTGGGACACTCCCAGGCATCCAGGGACAGCCACCCGCACATTCACGTCCACAGGAGAGGGGACTGCTGCCAGCTCACTGGTGTTTCACAGAACCATCTGAGGAGAAACCAGAGCATATTTGGGGCAATGTCAGGCCGTGGGTTCCTTTGCAGGAGTAATTTCAAACTTTGGAGATGAGCCACTGGCTCTTGTGCCAAGTCCACAACTGGGAGACCTCAGTGGCACCAAACACAGTGACCTCCAAGGCATTTTCAAATATCCCTGGCCCTAAAGCCTCAGAGGGAATTCTGCCTTCAGTTGGTGTCTAAACGCTGCTGAGATTTTAAAAATGTGCCTTGACTCTCACTGGCTGAGATATTTCTCTCCAAGAAGGGTGGAACAGCAGCACGTGGGACCTGCAGGGGACTGTGCAGGGGGACACAGAGCAGCTGCGGCTGCCCCTGGATCCCTGGAAGTGTCCAAGGCCAGGCTGGACAGGGCTTGGAGCAGCCTGGGACAGTGGAAGGTGTTCCTGCCATGGCAGGGGTTGGATTGAATGATCTTTAAGGTCCTTTCCAACCCAAATCAGTCTGGGATTCTGGGATTCCATGGCTGTGTGCTGGTGCACCCAGCCTGGTGGAGCAGCCTTTAGTTATTGAAATACTTTACCCAGTATTTGCCAGAGAAATAATTTATTGTTTCATCTTAGATGCCAGTGAAATAATTCAATATTTCATCTCCAATGCCATTTTTTTGGACACAGAACTGATCTCCATTTCTACCTGAAGGAGAGGAAAGGGTTGAATAACCAGAGTCCCTGGGATGGGAGCCCATCAGGGGACACAGATGGAGATCTTTGTCTGATCTGGGCACCAGCAGAGCTTGGGGCACTGGGGCTCCAGAGAGCAGAGCCCTCAGCAGAGCAGAGCCCTGGGCACCCTCCTTGGGTGAGGAAGAACAACTCCTTTTTCCAGTGAAAATGAAGGGAATGAGGAGCCAAAGGGCAGGGGCTGTTATCGGGGTGGGAACGCCGGGCAGAGCAGCCACTGCGGTGGCTGCCAGGGAGCACAATCTTATCTGCTGAGGAACGGGAGCTCAGCCCCTCCTGCTGAGGGAAAGCCACCCCAAGGGGTGTTCCCCACATTCCCGCTCCTCTTCCTCACTGTGGGTGTGCACGGGGCACACAGAAACCCCAGGGTAGGCTGTCCCTGTCCCCACGGGATGGTGACCCCTTCATTGCCAACAACTCAAGTGTCCCCAAATGCGAGGTCTGGGCACTTGACTTCGGACCAGGTCCCTGGACACTGCTCTGAGGCACCCAAATGGCCTGTGTCATCCATGGGAAGTCAGGAATCCACAACAGCTGCAGTTTCCCATCACTAAGGGTTGTTACAGGTGTTCCTACACAAGGATCTGCTGGACTCTGCAGGTGTCACCATGGGGTAGGTCCTGGTGACAAAGCACCGTGTCCAGCACTGCCCTTGACATCACTGGGGGCGTTGGGCACTCAAAGGAAGACACCCTGGCAGCCTGGCACTGGGAAAGCTTTGTCCCAGCAAATGGAACAGGTGACAAAGGTGTCACTGAGCACAAGTCCCTGGGTAGGTGTGAATGTCTCCTCTGGTGCCTCAGCTCTCAGCAAACCTCAGCTCAGAGGTGTACTTAATGAATTAATGAGTCTCTGTGGGGGTCTGTGTGCCCAGGGTGAGCTGTGGGTGTGGCATTTGTAGAATCAGAGAATCACAGAACAACCTGAGATGAAGGGACCCTCAGGGACCATCCAGCCCAGCCCCTGGCCCTGCCCAGACACCCCAACAACCCCACCCTGGGCATCCCTGGCAGCGCTGCCCAAACGCTCCTGGAGCTCTGGCAGCCTCGGGGCCGTGCCCATTCCCTGGGGAGCCTGGGCAGTGCCCAGCACCCTCTGGGGGAAGAACCTTTCCCTGATCTCCAGCCTGAGCCTGCCCTGGCCCAGCTCCGGCCGTTCCCTGGCTCCTGTCCCTGTCCCAGGGAGCATCAGCCCCTTGTGTGGCATGTCCATGTTCAGACATGCTCAGCCTCACATCCTGGTTATTTGTGACATCCTTGAAAACAACATTTTGTATGTTTTCTTCGGCAGTATTTATATACTTAAATGACACTGGAAGCGAAATGCAATTTGCATCTCGAAAACAACATTCAGCATGTCTGTGCTTCAGGACAGCCTTGGAAAACAAGGATGCATCTACAGGCAGGACTCTCTTCAGAAAGGTATTTTCAAGTGTTTTTTGCCTTCCCTGGGCTCTGTGGGAGTTGAGGCAGCAGACTCCAGTCCCTTCTCTCCTGATGGCAAATCTGTCTCTTTCAGCACTGTTGGCTTCGGATTTCCAGATCCCAGTTGGAGGTGCCATCTGACATGATCTCACATTTGAATAGATTGGTATTTTTAGTCACTCATGCACACGTGTGGCATCCAAAATGGTGCTGGGAGCTGCTCAGAGCATTCTCTGAGGAGCACGGGGGGCAGAGTCCTGCCCTGGCGGGTGTTACATCACACAAGGTGCTCAGAGAGACACCTGGTCCTGCGTCTGCTCCTCATGGGCAGGGGCAGCACAGGGTGGGACAGCCCCACAGGAGAATCCCAGATTTTCACCAGAGTGCAAAGGGAACAAGCTTGGAGCTGCCCAGCTGGGATGGGACAGGGTGGGTAGGGAGAATCTCCCTGTGGAGGACACACCAGGAATTCAGGACATCCCTGTGTTGTCCCAAGTGTACACAGAGCCTTCCTCTGGCTGAGAGGGATCCTCTGGGGGCATGGAGAGCGTGTAGATGGTGAGTTAACATTAATTAATTTATTCTCTCCTTGACATCTCTCACCCCGAGTGTTCTCTCTATCTGTACCCAGCCAAGGCTGCAGCACCAGGACAGGGGACAGAGTTTGCCCTTTATGGCTCCGGCTTTGATGTTCCAGATGCTTTCTTTGAATGTCCTTTCCAGAAGGGAGTTTACAGCTGCCCTGAGCAGGTCCTGTCTGTCTGTGCTTCTGGAAGATTTGGCTCTTGGATCCTCTGGGCTCGGCTGAAGGTTTCCTTTGTGGCCTTACCTTTGAGCTTCCCGGTGAAATTACCTCTTGGAGCCACTCAGCTGTTCCCCAAGTCTGGGTCCTGCCGAATGCCTGGCTGGGATTCATTTCTGAGAGGCCCAGGGTTCATCCAGCTCTCCCAAAAGGGGATTTTGCTCACTCTGAGGTCCATGGGCTGGTGCCAGGCTCACCACGTTGGCACTGGCACAAGTGGTGGGAGGGGAAAGGGGCAGGGACGGTGCTGGTGCTCAGGCCAGGCAGAGAGGTTTTCAGAGCGTTGATAAGAATAAATATCTGCCCAAACACAATCCTCCAGCCACAATTTGTACCCAGGGACCCCTGCTCATGCTCAGCCCCACAGCTCTGCCCCACAGTGGTACCACATCCATGGTTTCCATCCAACCCCTCAACCACAGGCCAGCCTGAGGGAGACAGGAACTGGACAAGCAACCCATGGAGGACACGTGCTTCCCATGCACCCCCTTTGCCTATGGAGAGCTGAAAATGAAATTCTTTCAGACCCTGAATCCCAGATGAAAGGAAAACAGAGAAACCAGCCCAGCACTGGGACAGGTAGCACAGAACTGGTTTGGGTTTGCACTGGGTTTCACTCATGTTTGTAGCTTTAGTGATGCTCCACTGGCTGCAAGGGCAGAATTCCAAACAACTGGCACTGTTTGGAACAAAACTTTGAGGGATTCCTTTGTAGATGAGCCCTCCAGGTCTCTGTTCCTCTCAGAGTGGGAGAGATGACTTGAACTATGTCTCCTGGCACTGCTCATGTTTGTTATCATAGAGCAAAGCACGGAATTAATTATTCTGTGTGCTCACACTGCAGAGCTGTCACTGGGACTGTCCTGACTCTGTTCACTGGGCAAATGGACAAGAGAAATTTTGGATGGAGTTATTTGTAGGTTTTAATCTTCTTTTTATTTCTTTCTCCCTGAAAGTTGAGTGAGACGGTCACAGCCTGACCAGTGCCTGATATACAGGAGCTCCCTCAGTCATGGAATCACAGAAGGGTTTGGGTTGGAAGATACCTGAACAACCATCTCATTCCACCCCCTGGCATGGCAGGGACACCTCCCACTGTCCGAGGGTGCTCCAAGCCCCGTCCAACCTGGCCTTGGACACTGCCAGGGATCCAGGGGCAGCCACAGCTTCTCTGGGCAGCAGCTTCCCAGATGATGAACTCTTATCACCTGGAGCCTCTGCACTATCAGGGCCAGGAGACACCCCTGTGGTTGCAGCACTGAGGGGGGCTCCAGGGCCAGAAATGAGGTTTCCTCTGGGAATTGGGGGTAGAAGAGCTTCCAGAAGGTCCATATGGAGCAGGAAGTACTTTTGGTCAGCTGAGGATGAGCACATCCACTTGGCTTGCACAGAGCAGTGGCAGCCTCTGCTCTGTGCTGTGACAACCTTCGACCTGGTGCTGTGACCTTCAGGTTTTCCGTGCTCCTCCTGGCACTGATGAAGTTTCACAGGATCACAGAATATCCTGAGCTGGAAGGGACCCCCAAGGATCATCCAGTCCAGCCCCTGGCCCTGCACAGACCCCAAAACCCCTGCCCTGTGCCTGTGCTTACAAGGATTTCAGTGCCCTCATTGAAACTGGGCTGGAGCATGGGAGGGTTCCCACAAATTCCTGTGGGGAGAGAAACTCACACAAGGTGAGGAAGGAGCCATCCATCGTCCTGCTGTGCCACAGGGATGGAAAGAACAGGCATTTTAGAAAGCTTTGTCCATGACATTGAACCTGGACTGTGCTCCCATACTGGCATTTGTGACTCTCCCTGACGAAGCTCCCTATTTCCTGTGCTCCAGTCAGGAATCTCGTGTGCCAGGCAGCACATAATCTCAATGGGGTATCAATCCAGCCAGCCTCACATGCTCTCAGCTTTTAGGAGGGCAAAACTCCATCAACATCTGCTATATTTTATTAAAGTGGTGCTGGAGAACAGGGCATGAGGGAGGGTTTCTCTGAGGGGGAGACATTTGTGGGCCAGCAGAGCAGGTGGGAAGGGGAATGTCCAGGAGTGGCAGAACAAGGTGTGGGCAGAATGTGAACTGCTCCAACCCCAGCTGGCCTCTGAGCAGAAGTGGGAATGCCTGGGACAGTGACAGGGACAGGGGGGACCAGGGCAGGGACAGCACCTGGCAGTCCAGGAGAGCTCCTGCTGCCTCATCACCACGTGCTCTGAAATACGAAAAGGGAACCAGCTCCTCATGATAGAAATTTCAATAATTCTCTGGAAATGAAGACTCAGATGGGAGGGGAAGACACTTGGAGTGGTGCCTAAGTGAACGATTTTGTTTGACTGCAGGCTCAGGACTCGTGGCCAGTGCGTGAAACACAACAGGAATGTCCTGGATCTGCCTTGCTCTGTGGTCTTGATGAGCACAGGCAGAGCCTCGTGACCTCATGAGGTGCTTTCCATCCCTCATTTCTGTGCCTCATTGATGGAATGAGACAGGAGGCATTCAAAAGGCATCTGAAGGGGAAAAGCTTTCCCATTACATCAATGAAAACTCTGACCCCAGCGGGAGAGGAGCCCGAGAGCCTGGAATCCAACCTGTCCTCTGAGCAGCTGATATCCCTCTCCTGCAACAAGCACAGCTGAGAGCTGACAGCCCTTGGCTGAGAGCAAGGGCTGCTTTGCTGTCAGCTCCAAGAGTTTCCAGAGCTTCTTGAACACTTCCCATTGAAAGGAAAACTCCTGACCAGCTCTGAGTAAAAGAATCTTTTATTTCTCTCCTTTCTTCTGCCTTAGCAAGAGGAAAGAGCCTGCACAAGAGTGAATTATTCATCAGCTGGGATCTGCAAACCAAATTCTTTCACTCACTGTCCCTCCTGCTATTGCTGTTCCTCAAGTGTCCAAGTGTCCACCTGGCCCCAGTCGTTGTGCCCAGCAGAACCTCAAACTTTCTCAAACATCAGATAATAGTTTCTGCCCACAGAAAATTGTCACACCACGAGCTCTGTGAGGCCACCACAGCTGATCCCAGGCTTGCAGTGCAGGGACTGTGGGCACAGTTCATGGGAATGTGGGATAATTATTAAAAAATTAATGGGAAGGAGCCTTAGGGTGTCTCCAGCCCCATGTCCCGCTCAAGTGTTACATCCCATCCTCTTCCCTGCTGTCTCTGGCCATCTCTGTGCTCAAGAATTTCCTGGCACAGGAATATTTCCCTTGGAACAGGGGATCCAACGTTTGCAGTTCCCAGGAACTTCCAGCCTGGCAAATTCACAACCCCTCTGGTAGCCTTCCCCTCTGTTTTCCAGGATATGGCCCTTCCTCCTCAATTCTTTCCATCTTTCAGGTGATTCTCCTCTGGGATCAGCCCTTGGCATGTCCCAGTGGAATGTCCCATCCTTGTCCTGTCTCCTTGTTCCCAGAACAAAAAACAGCTGAAGGAACTGTCGCTAAGGCATGGAACCCCTGCTGCAGGGGCCGCCTCCCTTGGTGGCATCGGGGCAAGGACCCTCCACTTCCAAAACAACCTCCCCACACCCCAGCAGAGGGTAAATCCCCCCCATCCCCGCTGCCCTCCCAGAGGGGAATTCGGGCATGGTGAATCTGCGCTGTTCCATGAGAGGGCACTGTCGTATGAAAGCAAAGAGCCTCCGGAACCTGCAGGGATGTCTGGGCTGGAGGGGGGAAACGTCCCAGAAACTTGGGTAAGGATGGGTTCAGTCCTGCTCGCGGAGACTGCAGACATCCAGAGTTTACAGGAGATGAGATCCTCTCTCCTTTTTTTTAAAGTCTGGAATGGAGCTGGAAATCTCTTTGGAACACTGGGGAAGAAAGAGAGAGGTGACTATCCATGAAATTCCATTAATACTTTTGTCCACAGTGGGTTCTGAAGGACTCAGCTGAGTTCTCTTTGGAAATTCTCCCTCTTTCCAAGCTGCCTGACCTTTGTACTCCCAGAGATGGATCAGAGGGGACACTCTTCCCACTCTGTTTTTCCCAAATCTCACTGAGGTTCCTGGGACATCATCCCACCTCCAGGAGACACCTGGATCTGCTGGCTGCTGGGAGCTGGAGCTGCGAAGGAAAATCTAGAGTCTCATCCCTGAGTGCCTCTGAGACAGAACAGAACACCCTAACTGGCCAGGGAGGGTCACGAGGCTTCCCAGCAGGTCCCATCCCACAGCATCTCTCCTACAAACATTTTCCACTCTACAGATGAGCCACAACTGCAGAAGTTGCTCCTTGAGAAGGTCACATCTCGAGCAGCAGCTGCCCCCCAGCATAGCTGGGGCTCATCCCGGGTTTCTCTGCTTTCTCTCCTCTACCAAGAGGCCATGGGGTTGTTCCTTGTGGCTGAAGAAGCCTCAGGGCCTGTTCGTTGTGGGTAAAGAAGCCCTGAGATCTGTTCCTTGTGGCTAAAGAAGGCCTGGGGCCTGTTCCCCGTGGCTAAAGAAGCCCCGGGGCTCCTTCCTTGTGGCTAAAGAAGCCCCGAGACCTGTTCCTTGTGGCTAAAGATGGCCCAGGGCCTGTTCCTTGTGGCTAAAGATGGCCCAGGGCCTGTTCCTTGTGGCTAAAGAAGGCCCGAGACCTGTTCCTTGTGGCTAAAGAAGCACACACTGTCATACTTCGGTGAGAGGAGGTCTCAGATGAAGGAGAGGAAGGGATTCTGTCTCTCCTGACTTCATCTTTGCTCTGAATGCTCAAGAAAAGAGGATTTTCTTCTATCCTGCCACTGTTTTCTGGAAAGGAGAGATACCCTCTCCTGTGGGAGAAGGGACCTTCCTCCTCCCTCCCCGCTCATGGCAGAGCAAAAGGTGAACCACAAACCCTCTCCTGAGCCATCAACAGCCACAAGAGAGGCACAGGGACATCTCTGCTCCTTCAGCTGCTCCTGCTGGGGCCCCACAATTTCAGAGACTCTCCCAACCTCTGCTGTGTCTCAGGTGACTTCAGCTGATGCCTCAAGTCTTACAAAAATAACATTTTTATCATCTCACGCCTTAAAAGGAGCCCTGAATCCTGGAGGGAAGTGGCACAGAAGGGGCAGGTGCCATCCCTGTGCCCACAGAGCTTCCTCTTTAATCACCCAGCCTTGGATTTAATCCCACGTGCCTTGGATGCCTCTGGAGATGTCCCCGGAAGCCTCTGCTGACCACAGCCTGTCCAGTGTGGTTATGTAACTTGATTGGCCTCTCTGTTTCCAGCTGCCCCAGGGGCCCCGGTGCTGATGGAAATTCTGCCGAGCAGGAGGGCAGGGAGGGGCAGGCACAGGGTCACCCCCCGGCAGGGAGGCTCAGATTTGTCCCACTGCTCTGAGGTCACCCCAGGAAAAACAATATCAACAAAACCCACGACACCCCCCAGATTTTGCAGTGCTACCCAGCCTGTTTTCAATGGGCTGCTCCCCTCCTTTTTTACTTTTCCTGTTGCTTCTCTAAAGATCTTTTTTCACCTATTACACACACTCTGCTCCACAATTTCCCCGGACCTTCAGGTCTTTGGAGAGTCTTTCTCACAGGATCTTTCCTCTGCCCCAGAGCCCCGTTGGGAATTGCCTCTGCCAAGGGTGAGCGTGGCTAGGGGTTGGGTTTTTGTGCCAAGGTTCTCCCACATCATCAAACACAATTTTTTAATGATTCTGCTGAACCAGTTGCCCAACAATGCTGGAGGGATCCCAAGGTTATTAAGATCTTATGTCTCTGGTGCTGCAACCAGCACCAGTTGTTTCAAATCAACACTGCTGGGGTAGATCTTTGAAAGATTTATTTTCAAGTAACTCTGAGGCACTTTCCAGTGCCATCTCCCATCTGAGGAGGTTCAGCTGCCAGCAACCCCCAAATCTTGGTCTTTTTAAGGTTGATTGGGGTGGTTGGTAATGCCTCAGAGCAGATGAGTGTGTAATTCAAATTTCCAGTGGCTGGAGGTCAAAATCAAAGTTAGGAATCACTGGAAAGGAGTGAACAGTGAGGCTGATCAACCATTGCCAGAAATCCCTTGCTTTTACACTCAAACACAAAGGACCCTGGACTGTCCCAGGTGATCCCATTTCTTCTGGCTGAGCAGGACTCTTTTGTGGAAACACCTCCTAATCTTGGTTTCACGTTAAGTAATCATTTCCCCACGTGCTGCCCACAGGATCCTCCGCTGTGACACATAACCACAGGATTATGAGCACACCGGGTTTGCCAGCACCCAAACCTCAGACTGGCAGCGAACCCCAAACACAGCCGGGCCCACAGCACCTTACCTGCCCCATATTTCAAGCTGTGGGCTGGAGGAGGCTGAGATTCTTGTAGGAAAGGATGGAAAGTGTCCACACCCAGCTGGGTGATCATTGCAGCCGCAGCCACACAAGCAGCAGTGGCAGTGT
Source organism: Edolisoma coerulescens (assembly GCA_013397115.1). Taxonomy (NCBI): domain Eukaryota; kingdom Metazoa; phylum Chordata; class Aves; order Passeriformes; family Campephagidae; genus Edolisoma; species Edolisoma coerulescens. The sequence continues at coordinate 256,346 of VWZW01002492.1, read as the reverse complement.
GGCAGCAGCACAGCTCGTGGGGCGGTGTTGTACCTCCAGGACAGGAAACAAGGACAGCCGGGGCATGGGGTCATTGTGGAGCCACCCTGGACAGCTGTTACTGAGGGACTCTGAAACCCTTTTCATTCTCCACGTGTTTGCTAAAGCAGGGAGCCAGCAGTGAGTCTGGAGTTCCTGTGAACATCAGGCTGAGCTCAGAGATTTCCTCAAAGCTCTTGGTCCCTTGTAGCTGGGCTTTCCCTTGGGATCTGAGCTTAGGATCTTGGAGCCACAGAACATCTTGAGCTGAAGGGACCCACAGGGATCATCCAGCCCAGCTCCTGACCCTGCCCAGACACCCCAACAACCCCACCCTGGGCATCCCTGGCAGCGCTGCCCAAACNATCCTCGTGTCCCTCCATCTCTGTTGCCTCCCAAGCTTCAGTTTCCCTTTCTCTTGGGCAGTTCTGTGCAGGAATTGGAGGTCCAGGGCCGTTCCTCAGTCTCTCCCTGGGCTCAGATGAGTTTGCAGCCATGACTCAGAGCTCAGGGCCCTGCTCATCTCTCATAAAGCTGGGTGACTTCATCATACCTTCCCCGTGAACTCATGCTGCTGCACCCTCCCTCCTGGCTACCCCAGCCAGCATTCCTGGGCACTAACGCCCATTCCAGCAGCCTCCTGGCACAGCCACCCCTCGGCAGCAGGATGCTGAGAGGAGCCGCTGGGTGCTCCTGGAGTAACACGTGTGTGCCCAGAGCTGCCTCTGCCTGCTCTCTGCAGGAGTTGTTCCTCTCTCAGAGACCCCAAACCTGCTCCCCGAGGAACTCTGCTAGCAGGCAAAGCTCCCTCCTGGACTCAGCTGCCTCTGTCTCACCAAAAGTTTCCTTGGCAGCTCAACAAGAGGTGCCTGAAGGAGTCAGTTCAGGCAGAGGTCTAGGCTGCAGCCCCCGAGTGCCTCCTCACCTGGTGGGAGTGCCAGGGTCCATCCTGCTCCAGCTGCAGGAGGGGAGGTGGAACCAGGCTCTGCCACATCTGTGCTTGCCCAGGAGAGGAGAGGAATCCTCCAGCATGAGAGTCTGATCTGCAAATAGGATCAAGGAAGCTTTAACAGGAGGAGTTTTTAATAATTTAAATGATTATTAATTAATTTTAATAGAAGGAGTTTTTAATAATTGAAAAGAATCTACGCTCAGGAACGCGATAATGAGAACGTTCCCTTTTTCACTGTGTGGTGGTCTCCTTTGGGCACATCAGGGGAGGGCCAGGTTGGATCTTAGGGGAAATTTCTTCACTGAAAGAGTGGTTAAGAACTGGAACAGGCAGTGGTGGAGTCACCAGCCCTGGAAGTGTTCAAAAACTGAACAGATGTTCACAGGGAGGGCTCAGAGCCCCTTGCAGGGCCTAAAGGGGCTCCAGGAGAGCTGGAGAGGGACTGGGGACAAGGCACAGAGGGACAGGAAAAGGAGGGATGGCTTCAAGCTGAAGTAAGGTAGATTTAGATCAGATATGAGGAAGAAATTATTTCCTAAGGGACAACTGGCACTTGGTTTAGTGACTTTGGGGTGTTTGGTTGAAGGTGTGACTTGATGATCTTGGAGGTCTTTTCCAACTTTAATAATTCTGTGACAATCTGCCTCTCCTAAATCTATCCCTCATCCTGCACTCATCCCCATCTCCCTGCCCACAGCCTATTTACATTTTCGATGTACACAACGTTTCCACAAAAACCCCATCACAAAACCACACATTCCTCAGCTGTAAATACTGCTGGGAAATAATAACAGCTTGCAGAATTGTCCTGATAACGATTCATTGTCTCTTTTTGTGCACTGCAGGTCTGGGCTGACTCACTGACAGGAGCATCGTTTGCCTGGACAGTGATGCTGGACACGGGGAGGGTTTGGCCGAGTTCCCTCCCAGTTCTCCCAGTGAGCCACGGGGCAGTGGAGAATGTTGGTCAGGGGGTCCCAGAGCCCCTGGCTGGGTGGGCCCACAGGATCTCACTCAGGAGCAGTTTTTCCCTGATTTTTATTGAATGGTGGAGAGACAAGGGATAAAATGATGCAGCTGATTAAAAATTGTAACTGCTGTTTCCAAAAGTCCTGAGCTGGGGGCCTGTTTCTGACAGTGCCATTCCTAGAAATTGAGTAATTCTTCTTTGTTTTGGTTTTTTGGGTTTGGTTGTTTCGATTTAGGTGTTTTGTTTGGTTCAGATCAGTGCAGAGTGACAATGGGAGTATGAACACCAATGCAAGAGGTCTGAGGGATACTTCTACAAGTTCTCCCTGTAAATATTCCTGTAATGGCAGAAATAAACACTGCTTCTTACTGGAAATAAATCTGTTTCCCCACACACCTTCCCAAATAGGAAAGTTCCTATTATTAGACTGAATTTTTCTCCCCACTTCACTCCCACAGGACACCCCACACCCTCACAACAATTATTAAAGAGCAGAACTTTCCAAGGCCTATTGGATGGAGCAGCCTGGGACAGTGGGAGGTGTCCCTGCCCATGGCAGGGGCTGGGACTGGATGGGCTTTAAGGTCCCTCCCAACCCAAACCATTCCATGATTCCATGAAAAACTCCATTCCATGAAAAAATTAAATTTTCCTTTCTTTGATTCTGGAGGTGCTTTCAAAACCTGAACACATTTCTGGCTTTTGACTCAAATCTTGCTTTTTCTCCCATCGTCTTTACCTTCCTTTGACACCAATTTTTTAAAAATATGTAGCTCATGCCATAGACATTCATTGTTATTTCTCCTTTATTCTCCATTAATAAATCATTAACTTCTGGTTGCAGACTTCTCCAATGATTAAATGAGTGTTTCTGCAAAAAACATCTTCTTTGGCTGAGAAGTTCTGGGGTTCAGTGGTTTCAGTGAACTTCTTTTGCAGAAGTGCCGGATTTCATTCCCAGCTTTCTGTGTCCGTTTATCCTTTCCAACCCATCACCCCCATTTATCATCCTGGGATGCATCACTAGAATCCTGACCAGCAGGGGAGGGGGGATTCTGCCCCTCTGCCCTGCTCAGGTGATTCCCCACCTGCAGAGCTGCCCCAGCCCTGGGGATTCCAACATCAGCAGGACCTGGAGCTGCTGGAGAGAGTCCAGAGGAGGCCACGGAGCTGCTCCAGAGCTGGAGCCCCTCTGGAGCCAGGCTGGGAGAGCTGGGGGTGCTCACCTGGAGAGGAGAAGGCTCCAGGGAGGGCTCAGAGCCCCTGGCAGGGCCTGAAGGGGCTCCAGGAGAGCTGGAGAGGGACTGGGGACAAGGCACAGAGGGACAGGACAAGGAAGGATGGCTTCAAGCTGAAGGAAGGTAGATTTAGGTCAGATACTAGGAAGAAATTCTTTACTGATGGGCAAGTGGCTGAGGTTGCCCAGAGAACCCAGGCTGCCCCTGGATTCCCTGGGAGTGTCCAAGGCCAGGCTTGGAGCAGCCTGGGACAGTGGGAGGTGTCCCTGCCCATGGCAGGGGTGGCAATGGAGGGGGTTTAGGGTCCCTTCCAGCCCAAACCCCCCTGTGTTTTTATGATTTTATAGGGAGATTTTTTAGGTCTCTGACTTGTTTCTCAGGGTACCCCCACAGCTCTGAGAAGGGTCAGCCCAAATTCTGGCATGCAGCACTCAAAAAAAAAAGTGAAAAGAACCAAACCAGTGCCCCCAGTGTGAGTTTACAAACTGTCACTGGCCCCTAATCAATGGCCCACTGGTGATCAATCCTTTATCCTTCTGAGGGCATCCAGGGCTGTGTTACAGACCCTTGGCAATGATCTCTCTTGTATTAGCACATTATCATACATTATTTTGAAAACTAATGATATTTCACAACCAGTTCCACCTCCAGCATCAGTCATCCCTTTGGAGTCAAATCTGCTCCCTGCCTGTAGCATCCTACATTTGTGCAGGAAAATCTGGCTCATCCCAAAGGATTGCCTAAAAATATTCCTGCCTCTGTCGAATCCTTTGGTACTGCTGGGACCTGTCACCAGCTGACTGCTGAATGTAGATGTTGAACTCTGGTGTAGGGAAAAGCATCCCTGGGTCAGTAATGGGAGAGAGGGATGCACTGCCCACAGTTCGTCAGTGTTCATCAGGAAATCATCAGCACTCGGGTTAATGGCTTTAAATTCCAAGTGCAGGTTGCAAAACCCACCCAGCTCTGGCAGCAGAGAGGCCAGGGCCTTCAGCTCAGGGAATAATGGACAAAGAGAGGCTGGCTGTTAAAAATAGGATGGGGACAAAGCACGCCTGAAGCTGCGGTGGCATTATATAACCCATCAATGCATTGAACTCTGGTGCATGTGAAGGGCGAGGAAGGGGAGAGGGGGATAAGCTTTGCTCATGGAAACAGCTCTTCCTGCTGCTGCACAGCCAGGAGCGAGCAGCACCACAGAGAGCAGAGCTACGGCTTGTTCTGCCCCAGTCATTTGGGAAAAAATGTCCTTTTAAGGGTGGATCTGGTGAAAACACCCTGGAGTGTGCATGAGGGAACTTGTCTGTGCCCTCGGAGGCTGCCAGGGCTGGGGCTGGGGCTGGTGCTCACTGCCAGGCTCCAGCTCCAAGGGGTGCAGGAGGGCAGGAAGGCTGTGAGCAGCGAATGTGCACCAGCACTGCAGGTTTGGCCCGGGTATTCCTCAATATTCCCTTTTTCCTGAGTGTGAAAAGGCTGAAAGTGCAGCTGAGCTGAGATTGGAGCTCACCCGCCTTCCCCACACAGGCCTGAACAGAGGCTCTGCCCTGGCTCATGCACACCCTGCTCCTCTCTGCGTTTCTGCTGGCTGTGATATCCCAGTCCCAGAATCAAAAATAATCCCATTAAAAGTTGGTTGGGGTAATTTCTGTGACACAAAAGTCACTCACCTCGCCTCTGAAGTGCTGTGCACGGGCAGCTGGCTCTGCTGGGGTGGCACAGAGCTCTGCCTGGGCAAGGACCCTGCTGGAAAAGGGACTCCCCAGGTCACAGCCACACTGCACAGGCTGCTCACACCCTGTGGGACTGCCCTGGGCTGTGCAGGGCAGCGGGGAAGGGGCTGGGGGAGGCAGGATCTGCTTTAGCCCCATTCAGAGGGAATTCCAGTGTCCGCTTCTGACATGAAGAAATTCCTCCCTGTGAGGGTGGGGAGGCCCTGGCACAGGGTGCCCAGAGCAGCTGTGGCTGCCCCTGGATCCCTGGCAGCATCCAAGGCCAGGCTGGATGGGGCTTGGAGCAGCCTGGGACAGTGGGAGGGGTCCCTGCCATGGCAGGGAGTGGAATGTGATGAGCTTTAAGGTCTCTTTCAACCCAAACTATTCTAGGATTCTGGGATTTTAGGATTTTCTTGAATGGGTCAGTTGTATTTCTCAATGTGTTCCTCCCATGTCATTCTTCAGCAGATTTGCCTGTGCTCCCAAGCTTTGGCCCCAGGAGTTACTGGACTTTCTTTGCTGTTAACCTTTGGATAAACTGACCTCTACCTGACCCCAGTGACTGCCCCATCCCTCAGGTGTAGGGTCAATCTGCAGCCAGGACCAAAATTTCCCAATTTTAAGGATGTTTGGATATTTGGGACAGCCTTTTTCCCTTTGTCTGCAGGATGCAAGCCAAGATCATATAACCATGGAATCATAGAATCCCAGAATGGTTTGGGTTGGAGTGACCTTAAAGCCCATCCAGTGCCACCCCTGCCATGGCAGGGACACCCCCCACTGTCCCAGGCTGCTCCCAGCCCCGGCCAGCCTGGCCTTGGGCACTTCCAGGGATCCAGGGGCAGCCACAGCTGCTCTGGGCACCCTGTGCCAGGGCCTCCCTGCCCTCCCAGGGAGATGTTGAGAGCAGACAGAGACTGTCAGCCCCTCATGGGGACAGGATGGGTGACAAATGCCAGGTGCTGCTCAGGGGGATGGGGAAGGGTTTACTCACACTCTGGGCCAGCACCTGGTGTTGGACACAGGGCTCTGTTTGAACAGGTCACAGCCCCGGAAAGGCAGGATCCCACTGGAAAGGCAGGATCCCACTGGAAAGGCAGGATCCCATTGGAAAGGCAGGATCCCACTGGAAAGGCAGGATCCCATTGGAAAGGCAGGGTCTCACCTTGGATCAAACCCCTCCTGTGCAGCCACAGAGCTCTGACAGACCCCCAGTGGTGCTTGAAGTCAGCAGGAACATTTTCCCTTCCACCTATTTGATGGGAACAAGGAATAAGGGTTAAAAGTACGAAATTTTATCATGCAAATGGCTCAGCCTCTGAGGATTCACCACGGAAATTCTCTGCCTTGGATCCCCCCATGCCTGTCGGCAGGCACTGCTCACAGAACATTGCTGGAAGTGCCTCTGATAGGCAACACAGCCCCCCACACTGCACAAAGTGATCCAGGCCAATTCCTATCAGCACAGACACCTTTCTTGATGGGGAGGTAAAAAAAAAAACCCCAGAGCCTGACTTGGAGTGTAAAGATAAAATGAAATTGCTCAACAGAGAGAAGAAAATCACTCTCAAAATGGAACCTTTTTATTCCCTTCTTTTTCTCCCCCTACACCTATTACTCAGTGCCAAAAGGCTCTCTTTGAATTGTCCGGTGTGTTTTGAGGAGTTTTTCTCGCTCCCATCCTGGGAAATGACTTATTCATCATGCTGGGCCTCGGAATAAATTGGATCCTTCCTTGCAGTTAACGGAGTGCATTGACACAACGTGCAGAGCTACCGCAGCCTGGTGAGCATTTTCAGCCTCAGCCTCTCGTTTGCTCCCATTTCTGATCTCTCAGTTTATTAACATCAGTCAAGTGATTCCTCTTACACTCCCAGGGAATGCTGCTCTCGCTGAAGAAACTTCACCAGCAGTGAGTACCAAGCGTGTCAGCTGCACTGAGTTCGTCAGTACTTAAAGCACCTGGGATTTGTGTTCTGGACAAGGCTGGGAGATGTTTTTCCTTGGAAGCACTTTGTCTCAAAGGAATGACCACTGAACTTCCCCTATCGTGGAATCAGAGTCACAGAACATCCTGAGCTGGGAGGGATCCACAAGGATCATCCAAGTCCCCGTGACGGGATGGAAGCTGAGCTATTTCTGAGCTCGCACATCAGCTGGGAGCATCTTGGGTAGCAACAGCCAGGGTTTGGCCAAGATTTCCACGCAAGACTGGAAGGTCCGTGTTTGGTTGCCTAACCTGAGATTTTTCACAGCAAACAAGTTTCCCACAGGCAGCTGAGGAGCACTTCCCAGAAATAATGCGTCCCAGGCACCTTGTGGCTGGAGAACTCGGCTGCAGACGTGGGTGGCTGGAGAAGAGCCTTTTCCACCGAGGCAGCAGCTGTGGAATTCACTTCCTCCGTCAGGCAGTGGAGCAGACTCTGTGAAATTCAGACAGGAATGTGCTGCTTTGAGGACACGGCCCAGGCCTGTCTCAGGTTCCTGCTTGAGGTGGGGTCTGGGCACAGTGACTGAGTCTGTGACACGTCCTGGTTCAGTGGGCATGAGAACTCCAGTTTCAGGATTTCAGGAGTGAAACTCCTTAAGTTTTTATAAAACTGGCAGTGCAATCCCAGGGATGTCACCATTTCCAGTGGTTGGATCTATCAGGTCCCTCTGGCTGATGGTTCAAAGGAGGCAGCCAGGCCAATGGTGACCAAGAAAAAATCAACAGTAAATAAGAGAGGCTTGGAAAAAAGAAAATGGGTGCAGAATTAAAGACAGACCCAGCTCCTGCTGGCCTCTCTCAGTGCTCTCAGATGGTCCAAGTTATCCTGGAAATTTGCAGCCTTGGGATCTTTACCCAGCTGAGGGTTGTCACCATAACTGGTGTCCTGTCACCATGACCAGAGCTCTCCTGGGCCCCCTGTGTTTGTTGGCTGCAGCCCCCCAGCTCCCAGGGTGGGTATTTGATATTGGAGAGCCCTTGGTGGCCTTGCTGAAGGTCACCTCCAGTGGCTGCACTGAGGCTCTTGTAAAGGAAGGGCAGGATAGATGTCACAGATCCCCAAACGTCCACAAAACAAGGTCCAGGCAGTGAATAATGGATGGTGTGAGCTCATTAGGATGGGTGAGTCCAGGAGGTGGGAACCAGGGTGTGCAGCACAGGCAAAAATCAGGGTGCAGTTACCAGAGAAAACCCTGGCAGGTTCAGGGGGATCAGAAAACCTCCTGCACATTTTCCTCCAGGTGAGCCCTGTTTTCCATTTGCTCTGTAAAGAACTGAATATCAGCACCAATTCCACCTTCCAGGAACAGCAACTTCTTGTCGGTTCAGCTCCTGCACTCTTTCCCCACCAGAAGTGCTGGGTAAGGCTTTGGAGCCAGGGAGCATCCAGGCAGTGGAGGAACTGTTCCCTCCTGGAACAGCCTGTGGTTGGGATGTTCATCACACATGGAGAAGAACAAATCCCAGTTCCTGCTGCAAATGAAGCTCAGCTGGGACTTGTCCTGGAAGTGCCTTTGCTAACACCGAAACCTCTGCGTTATTTTGGGGTGACCAATCCTCTCATCCCCTCCACACCCTGCCAGAGACACCATCCTGGGGCCTGAGAAACCTCTGTCAACAAGCAAACACTTCAACAGCACCAATTCCTCCTGTGAGGAATCCCAGTTGCTCCCAGTCCATGCCCAGATGAGCGTGCAGACAAAGGAAATGCCATCTCCTCTGACAGAGAGGACAACGAGATGTGGCCAGAGCAGGGGTGGTGGTCCTGACCTCCAGATGCTTCTCCAGTTGCTCAGCCAAAGGTCAACCATTCATGGGAAGGTTTCAAAGCACAGCCACGGATGCTGAGCATTCAGGAGATGCTTTAACGGCCTCCGTCTGAATTATTTGTGATGAGCACTTTGGGACAATCCTTGTATTTCTCTGCTTTTGTTGGCTCCGTAACTCACAGAACAGCTCTGCCTGGCTGCTGGGGGCAGTCACTGGGAGCCCCAGGGATGACAGGATAACTGTGATTAAAATTTAATTGTCGAGGGCCTTCATTGCTCCAGCTGCCCCTTTTGTGCTCCAAAGGTGCTTTTCTTGAAGGGCTTGGAACACAAGCTCTGTGAATAACGGCTGAGGGAGCTGGGGCTGTTTAGCCTGGAAAAAAAGAGGCTCAGGTGAGACCTGATCACTCTCTACAACTCCCTGAAAGGAGGTTGTAGCCGGGGGGGGTTTAGTCTCTTCTCCCAGACAACCACTGACAGAACGAGAGGACACAGCCTTAAGCTGCACCAGGGGAAGTTTAGGTTGGACATCAGAAAAAAATTCTTCACTTTGAATGAAAAATGATTGGGCACTGGAATCGTTTGCCCAGGGAGGTGGTGGAGTCACCATCCCTGCAGGTGTTTAAAAACAGATTGGACGTGGCACTCAGTGCCATGGTTTAGTTGATGAGGAGGTGTTAGGTTAGGTCATAGGTTGGACTTGATGACCTCAGAGGTCTTTCCAACCTAGTTCATTCTGTGATTCTGGGATTCTTGCAGAGGTTCTGGGCAGGGAGGTGAGTGGAGAGGCCATGGTGTTTCCTGCCCTTGGAACAAGGTACATCCCACAGGGATGGCTGTGGAGATTCCTGCTGCCAGGCAGCAGAGGGAAGGAAGGCTCAGTGGCTGTGGGGTGGGAATACAACAGGCCCAGCACAGCTTGGCCTCACTCTCCAAGTGTCTCCTCACTGAGCAGCAGCTCCCCAGGGCTCCCTCTGCCCTTGTCAGGACATCGACACTGCCAGAGAGCCCCATCCCCACGGCTGCTGAGCAGCCCTTCCAGACGCTCCTCTGATAATGAGAGACAGATAATGAACACATCTGGCATCAGCAACCCCCCCAAACAGCGTCCCCTTTGTCTGCAGCCCCACGATCCTGGCAGGGAGCAGCGCGGTGACTCCTCCGAGGCAGCTGCCGAGTGACTCTGATTAATTCTTTTGGGCAGGTGCCAAGGGCAAGTGAGAGCTGTGCTGCCCCTGGTCACTGTGTCACTGTCCCCAGCCAGTCTGTCTGGCAGGAGCTGGGAGCTGAGGGCTGGCAGAGCCATCCCCAGCCATCACTGCTCGCTGCCCTGTGCCACAGGCACTCCTCCGGTCGGGGGGGCTGCTCCAGGAGTTCACACTGGGAGCTGGAGCTCCTGCCGGGGACAAACCTCTGTCATTCCAGCTCTGCAAGCCCGGGGGAACCCTGGTTTAAAACAGGGGTGGAAAGGCCACAGAGGTGGAAAGTGTAGATCAAGAGCTGAGCCGTGACTGCAGACACCTCCCAGGCTGTGCCAGGGGCACGTTTGAATTCCAGAGCCCCAGGAATAGATGACAAGGGAGAAAGCCACCTTTGCTTCCCATTTTCACTCTGCTGAGGGCAACTGCAGCACCTGGTCACTCACTGCTCCCGAGCAGCCCACGGGGATGGCTGGGATGAGCTCTCAAACAGCCTGAGAAAAATGGAGAAATTGTGGAAGGGTGGAGAACAGGCAGTGTAAATCCTTCCTGTTAGAAAGCAGCTGCTCCTCCTCCCATCAAACCAGTCCCAAACTGGAGCCTCCAACCCCACTTCCCTGCAGGGGCTGGGGCTTCACCTCCTCTCCAGACCTGGCCCTGCTTGGGAGTGGGAATTGAAGGGGCTGCTTTACCCTTTGTTTTCATCCTGACCACAGGCAGGAGCTCGACCCCAGGGTTGCTGTGCAGCCCTGGGGAGTTCAGGCCTCACCTTTGTCAAAGGAGCAGCAGGAAAGGACCAAATCCTGTCCTGGGGTGAGCAGCACCGTGAGCCCTGGGGAGGCCAGTCCCCGAATTCTGGGGTCAGTTTTGGGCCCCTCATGACAGGAGGGACGTGGAGGGGCTGGAGCGTGTCCAGAGAAGGGAACAGAGCTGGGAAAGGGCTGGAGCCTCAGGCTCAGTGCATCGAACTCAGACCAGTCTGGACAACCTCTGGCCTAGGTTAATACCAGAACTAAGGAATAAACTTTGCAAGGATCTGCTAAATCCCTTCCAGGTGTTTATGGAGAATTAGGTGGAGCCCAGCATTGTCAGGGGTTGCAGGAACCCCAGCAGGAGAGGAAGGACAGAGCAGAGAGCCAGGCTGGGTCATTGGGGGTCGCCTGGGGACAGTGGGGACTCCCCAGACTTCAAAACCAGGGAAAATTTGCCACGAAAAATGAGGAGACAGAGCTCTCCTCAGGGAGGTGCAGCAGGAGAGGAGAAGGAACAAACAGCACATCAACATCAACACCACTTTGAGATCCTGTTGGGATGAAAGAGCCCAGGGGTGTTTTGGATGCAGCCAAGGAGTCCCCAGGCCACCAGGGAATTGTTATCCTACCACTGCAAGAAGCCCATGAGCTCGCTTCAGTTTTTCCTTCAAAACACAAGTTTAAAGGAAAAAATTTCCACTTAGAGCAAAACACTGAGTGTAAAATGTCAGGTTTTACTCTATCACCTCAACATAGAAAGTTTAATAAAGTAATTTTTTACAAAATTATGTGTTTTTATTGAAAAAAATCTTGGACATCATTATTAACAGATTTTTAAAGCTAAAATAGACTTGAAAAAACGAGATTTTGTCAGATTCCATATGTTTTCCAGATTCCACTTTCAACTATGCATAAAGAATGACATAAGTTAAACTTCCCCAAATCTCAGCATTCACCTGGAATGAGTCGCTGTGTTTTAAGCCACGTGGACAAGGAATGTGTCCCAGAGCTTCCAAACCAAGGTGCTCATCCAAAGGAACAAAACCAGGAATAACAGAAGATTCCAAACGCTAAATGACATCCAGGGGATGAAACTCCACAACTCCAGTTCCCATGGGAAGGACAAGAAGATGGTGTGGGATAAAGGACCACTCCAGACATCCTGGAATGAGATGTGCCTCTCCTGGGAGCAGAGATGAGCTGTGGTTTCTCTGGGCTGAGCTCATTTTTCTGTGTCTGAGGAATTTCCTACGGTTTCCTCTGAGCCCAGACGAACCCCAGAGCCTGATTTTGGAGGCCGGGACAGGCAGCCTGGGTTTTCCTGGACACCTCCCTCACTCCAGAGGCCAAGGCAGCATTTCCCAGAGCTGAAATTCCCCAGGGAAGGCTGCACCACATTATCCATGGCCAGGTGAGCCTGCAGGGAGCCAGGTGTGACCATGACAGCTTGGCTGACCCTCTGTGGCTGCAGAGACTGGGGACCTGTCACTGCTCATTAACTCCTGATTTCTGTAGCTGAGAGGGGACAACCCATCCTGAGTGGGCTGGGCGCATCCCTGGGGCTGGAATTGTCAGTGAGAGGGACCCCACTGGGATTTACAGCGTTCCTGGGGCTGAGCTGTCACTGAGCAGGGACTCAGTGCCACCACCAGTCCATATCCAGGCTGGTTTGTGCCACCAAACTCTGCAGCCCCATGCTGGTCCCACTCAGGGCTCTGCAGACATGGCTCTGAGGTCTGGGTGTTGCTGGCTTCAAGCAGAAATAAAGCTTGGCAGGATGGGTATTTAATTGCTTTTAATTAATTTCTTGGGTTGTTTGCTGAAGTATTTGTCCATGTAGTTGTCCAGTGGCTGAAGTTGCCCAGAGCGGCTGTGGCTGCCGCTGGATCCCTGGAAGTGTCCAAGGCCAGGCTGGACAGGGCTTGGAGCAGCCTGGGACAGTGGAAGGTGTCCCTGGATGGCACTGGATGAGCTTTAAGGCAACTTCCCTTCCCTTCCCTTCCCTTCCCTTCCCT
>VWZW01002492.1:166791-243637 GCA_013397115.1 Edolisoma coerulescens | reverse complement strand
CCTTCCCAAACCTTCCCTTCCCAAACCTTCCCAAACCTTCCCAAACCTTCCCTTCCCAAACCTTCCCTTCCCAAACCTTCTCAAACCTTCCCAAACCTTCTCCCTGATGCCTTTCACATTGTCTCCCTAATATACTAATATCCACAGCTCTTCTGGAAGAAGATTTTGGGACACACCAAGGCCCTGACAACAGATCCACTCTCAGCACAAGGTTGATCTGTGCCACTTTATGGTTGGACTTGACCCTAAAGCTCTTTTCCCACCTAAATAATCCTCTGATGGACGCTGCTCAGTTTATTGCTCACAAGACTTGTCACCCAGAGCCTTTGGTGAGAGTTTTCAGAGTGATTTCTCTGCTCACCTGCAGTGTCGTCATCATTGTGGTCTCATTTAATTACTCTTTTATTTTTCTTACCTTCCCTTGGCTCATTTGCATTGCAAAATCTGCGCCAGAGCGAAGGCCAGGCCTTGCCAAGCCTGCAGGAGCTCCCGTGCTCAGCTCCTCAAATGGCAGCAGGCTGCCACGTGCCCTGAGTTAAATCAAATAAATCTCTTAAAAACTGCAGCAGCAGAGCTGGACTGGGGGCCAGGACTCCAGGGAGCAGCACCGATTCACAGAGGGTGGGATTCTGGCTGTCCCACGTAGCCACAGATGTAAAACTGTGAGGAAATCTCTGAATCTCTGTAATTAATCCTCCTCTCTGCAGCAGAGCTGGGCCTGAGCACCCAGCTGGGCTCAGGATGGGCACTTCCTGCTTGGCTTTGGGGAGAAAAGCTGGGGTTTAATTGCACAGATCTCCTGGAAATGATTTTCTGGAGTTTATAACATCTCTCATTGCCCGTTATGGAAGAGTTTTATTTACACAGGTGGATGGTACATGGGAAATGGGAATCCCCCATCACTGAAGAAACTATATCTACAATAAGTACTGTGCAAAAGTCCCATTTTTATGGTTTTTTAAAATATTTTTTTAGGGCCTAGTAGATGAAGCTGGGAGTTTGAGAGCTTCAGCTGCAGTGGAAGCTGCTCTTACAGGCCCTGTCCTCACCACAGCCTCTCTCTGTCTTGCCATAAAATAAATTAAACAGAGAGATTTAGCAGGAATTGGGGATTTTTGCAGGCTACAATTCCATCTCTGCACACACTGCCTGCTATCCCAGGGCTGGGGAACGGCAAGGCAAGATTCTGGAATTATTCAAGGAATTCCTGGACATGGCACTCAGTGCTCTGGGCTGGTGACAAGGTGGGGACTTGGCACAGGTTGGACTCCATGGTTTAGGAGGCCTTTTCCAACCTCAATGATCCTGGAATTCCAAGGCAAGGCCAGCAGAAGATTGTTCCCAATGACTCCTGCACACTCAGGATGGTGATTTAATTTCCTTTTGACTACTTCAAACAAAATCCCAGCCATGAAATGCACAGTGCAAAAGGGAAAATGCAGCGTGGAGCTGCTCCTTGGGAGTTCGGCCCCAGGCTGGTGCCAAACCCCTTTTGTGAGGGGCTAAAGGGACTGGATTCAGCTCTCAAAATCGGGATTTCATGGGGATGCTTCAGGTTATCAACATTTAACATGTGGTTTTCCCTCTCTGTTAACAGAAGGATGTGACATCAGGGCTCTGAACATCCTGCTCCTGTGGGACAAAATCTCGTTTCTCCAAATCTATTTTAGCTTTAAAAATCTGTTAATAATGATGTCCAAGATTTTTTATTTTCCAATCAAAATACATGAGTTTGGAAAAAATTATTAAAATTTCTGTGCAACAACAGCATTTCTCCATCACTTCAGGAATGCTAAACTCCTAAAATAATCAGTAACAGCTGTGTCTGTGATCTGTAATTATTTGTTATTATTCTGAAGGGTAGGCAGAGCATTCTGACCACGCAAAACCAAAAATCCTGCACCCAGCAGTGGAACCCAGCCTTTTTCAGGGTGAAAACATTCCAGAACATATGAAATAATGATGAGTATTCCAGTTTGAAGGCATAAGGGGGAATTCAGGCAGAGCATGTGCTCACAGAGGGGACTGATAAGCTGAGAAGTGGCTTGATTACAGTCTGTAATTAGCCAGAGGCAAAGCAGATCTCTGAGGGGGCAGCCAGGCTGAACCACAGTGTGTGGATTCTCCATCACCTGCAGATTTTGGGTGTAATACGGGACGATTTCTGTCCACACCAAAGCATTTCCACTGAAACATTCTTTATTTGCCCTCAGCAAACATCAGAAATGTGTTTTAAACCCTGCCAGAGAAGGGATTGGATGTCACCATGTCACTGGGATGCCTCTCTCAGGCCAGCAGTGGTGCTGGGGATGTCTGACCCCCTCCTCCTCCTCCTCACAGCTCAGAGCTTTTTCCCTGGGACAGGACAGGACTCTGGCCTGAGGCATAAACACCTCCATGTTCACACCACCCATAAATTGGCTTTCTGCAGGTAATGACTGCAGCCTTTCCACTTTAAACCTTCGAGCAGGGTGGGTTAAATGTAAATTAAATGTGTAGGACAGATGCTGAAAAATGGAGCAGCGCTCCCTGTGCCAACAGCGTGGGCTGCACCTTGACTCAAATTAGGCTAAAGTGGCACGAGCAGAAAGCAGGGGAGCAGGGAAAATGTCAGACGTGTCAGGGGAGCAGGAAAATAAGCTGGGACTTCCCAGAAGTGCAGGCAGCAAATTAATTCCAAGTGCAGGTAACCAGTGGGGAGTATCTGCTCGTCGGGTGTGAGAGAGCCTCGCACCAGAGATGTGACAGGGAGCGAGGAGCTCCCTCAGTGCCAGAGCTGCTGCTGCCCTCGGCTGCACCTGGAATTTGCTTCTGGGCCTCGTTAAAACCCGGGGCTGCACCACAGAGAGCCCTGGGAAGCCAAAGCTCTTCTGGTGATAGCAGCGATGGAACCTCTGAGTCTGTCCGAGCTGTTGTTGTGTATCTCGTGAGTGACATGGTTTGCACACCCTAAATAATCAAACTTTATCTATTCCAGACTTTTTTTGTGCACTTGTGGTGCTAAACAACCAGATTTAACTTCAGTGTTTGATGTTTTGATGTAGATGACTCCAAGCCATGACAAGAATGCAACCAATGAGACAGGGGACACCGAAATATAAAATTGGAGACTGAAATGTCAAACTGGAGACTGAAATGTAAAATTGGATGCTGGAATGTAAAACTGGATGCTGAAATGTAAAATTGGACGCTGAAATGTTACATTTCCTGCCCTGGGGCATTGTATGGCCCCGAGGTCTCTCGTGAAATGACCTTTCTGGGTCTCCAGTGCAAGCAGACACCGTGGTCAGTGTCCAGTTTGGGTTCCTGTGGCTCCCCCACGCCAGGGACCAGTTGGGCCACAGCTCCCAGTGGCCTCAGGGGTTTGGACTCACCCAGGCCCAGCCCCAGCACGGCCACGTGCCAGGACACCCTCAGGGATGAGCCCATCAACCCCTCAGAGGCTTCCAGCCCACAACTGGAGGCACAGCTGGAGCAGAAACCATTCCCAAATCATTTCCAGACCAAAACAAATCAGTTCCATTCCCACATCCCGGTGACCAAACGCTCTCTGCCAAGTCCTGGGCCTGCATTCCCCATGCTGGGGGATGGGAGATGGGAAATATTTGGGATATCTCCAAACAAGTATCTGAATATCTATTATTTTATTTTTATTATTTTAATTATTATTTTAATCATTATTTTATTATTTATTATGTTATACTCTGGGTGTTTATTCTCAGAAGCTCTCCTGAGCAGATCAGATTCTTGATCTCCACTGCCAATCAAAGCTGTCCCTGTGCTCCATCCTGCATTTTTTTCCCCTCAAACCAACTTCTTCCTGCACCTCCTTGAAGAGGTCAGCTCCAAATCCCACTGAGATCAGGAATATCAAATCTGCAGAACTTTTTCTCCCATTCCTGCATAATTTAATTTCTCAGTTTAACTGCAGCTGGGCCTGAGCTGGAGAAGAGTCAGGACCATTTTGGTGGGTGTGGGAATAAATTTATTTCCAGATAATAATTTATTTCCGGATAATAATTTATTTCCAGACCCACAGAGCACCTTCCATGGGCACTACATGCATTTTTCCTGAGATTCAGGAAAAATGCTGGAAAAATAATAATCTCCAGGTAACTTTTTTGTGTCCCTACAAGGAACAGGAGCAGTGAGATTAATTCCCTCGGGGTCCAATCCTGCCCTCCTGGCCAGGAGCCTCTCTACCTTCAGCGGAACTCCCACCACGAGAGCAGCTCCAAGGGGGTCCAAGGACCATGGTGGGGATCCCTCCTGCTCTCCAGCTTTCCAGGAGGGATTGCTGAGAGCCTGGTGCTGACAGGAGTCCCCTGCTCCGAGGTTTCAGCACCACCACACCCTCAGCAGGGTGGAAAGCGAGGCTGGGTCAGCTTTAGGGCTGAAAAATTCAAGGGTAGAAGGATGTGATTGCTTGAAAGCATCGGTTTGCAGTAATGGAGCAGAGCTGCAGGAATATAAAACAATAAAACACATTATTCCATTTGCATATAAAGTGAAGGGATGTCCTTGTGTGTCAGTTTGTCTGCGAGGGTGGCCAAAGTCTCTGACCCCAATTTCTGGGCCGGCAGGCCCTGGGAGCTCTTGGAGATGGGTGTTTCTTTACTGAGCTCTTATTGAAAAGCTGCTGGTGGGTGTCGGTCAGAGCAGCCACCCTGGGCAGCCCCTCTCTGCCTGCAGAGGCAACACCTGCTGCTAAATTCCTTAATTCCGAATTTCCCCCAAAGCACAGGATACCCTGCAGTGCTGTGGGCTCGGCCACACCTCACAGAGGGGTGTTTTGATTAATAAACTCAGCTTCAAACTTCCTTTCCTACACTCTGCCTCTTTGGGGTAACTCTAGAGGTGATACCCTCGGTTATGTGCCTTTACTGGTGTTTCACATGAAGAAATCAGCCAGGCTCCAAACCCAGCCTGGCTTCAGGCTCCTGCAGGACAGGGACACAGTTGGACACTTCAGCTTCTGGCAGGAGAGAACATTCACTGGCCTTGGCACTTCTGCAGCAGGAGTGTTGGGATGCTGGAGCGTGTCCAGGGCAGGGAATTGAGCTGGGAAGGGTCTGGAGCCCCAGGAGTGGCTGAGGGAGCTGGGAAAGGGGCTCAGCCTGGAGAAAAGGAGGCTCAGGGGGGCCCTTGTGGCTCTGCACAACTCCCTGACAGGAGGGGGCAGCCGGGGGGTCGGGCTCTGCTCCCAGGGAACAGGGACAGGAGGAGAGGGAACGGCCTCAGGCTGGGCCAGGGGAGGGGCAGGGTGGACATCAGCAGGAATTTCCCCATGGAAAGGGTGATTGGGCATTGGAAGGAGCTCCCCAGGGCGGTGGTGGAGTCCCCATCCCTGGAGGTGTTTAAGCAAAGCCTGGATGTGGCATTGAGTGCCATGGTCTGGGTGACAAGGGGGTCACAGGTTGGACTCGATGATCTCAAAGGTCTTTTCCAGCACAGCTCATTCTGTGATTCTGTGATTCTGTGGTTCTGGGTTTCTGTGGTTCTGGGGTTCTGTGTTCAGCACCACAGCCCTGGCACAGCCGGGTGTCCCTGGGGAGCACAGCGTGTCCCACAGAGATGGAGCTTTGGCTCCTCAGGGGGATCACCCAGCTGGCATCCTCGGGGGGAAATGTCCAGAATTCCTCCTGAGTGTCAATCTCTGCCTGCTCCAGGCACAGACCTGATGGTGACACCACAGGCCGGGGCTGCTCCCGGGCTCCCCACACTCCTCACAGCTCCCAGCCCCAGTTCTCCTGCCTGGTGTTTGCTCTCCATCCCTGCTCAGCCCTTTCAAGCCCTGTTATCTCGAGGTGAGGCCCTCCCACGGCACCCTCCTGCCTGAGCAGAGCTGCAGCGATCTGATAACAGCTAAGGACAGAGCCAGCCCCGTTCCCAGCCCAGCAGGCACAGCCCAGCCCGGCCTGCCCGCTCGCGGGTTGGGCCAGGCAAAGTAGGGCACTGTGATACCAGAATGGGCCCAGCCACTCGGTATCTGCTGATACTGAGCTATTTATTTAGTGATAAATAAACAAATGGGCCGGATAGTCTGGAGGGACGTGCTAATACCTGTAAATTTCCATTTATCAGCTTGCAGAGAGTCCCAGAATGGTTTGGGTTGAGAAAGGACCTTAAAGCCCAGCTCATTCCACCTCTCTGCCATGGGCAGGGACACCTTCCACTGTCCCAGGCTGCTCCAAGCGCCATCCAACCTGGCCTGGGACACTTCCAGGGATGCTTTGCTGGTGCATCTCAATCTCCCCAGGTCCAAGTCCTCCCTCTGCAGCAGATCTGTGGACCAAGAACGTCCCTCCCTCTCCCACTCTCAGTCCCATTTGAGCAGAAGCTGCTCAAGGTGGCTTTTTGGGGGAAATTGGTGCTGCAGCCCCCACACTTTCTGTGACTGCACAAACCAGCTCTCACCAGGCTCTCTGACCTCCTCTCTTGCAGTCCTGGTGAGAAAAAGTGATGTAGAGCTTTGGGTTTCAGGAAGGAGGCCAATAAATCACTCACCTGCTGCTGGGAGAGAGCCATAAAATGGGGTTTGTCATTCTGCAATTGTATCAAAAGTCCCACGAGATTTCATCATTGTGTGATGAGAGTTTCAAGTCTCCTGAGTGGAGCACAAATGAAAATATTTATTACGAAGCATTAGAAGGAACAGCGGAGCAAAGATTAAAGGAAGGTATTTATTGATAACTGAGGGCGGTATCAGGGTCAGACAGGTCAGCACTCAGGAATGTGCATTTGCATAAGGCCCGGGGAGCTGCTGAGTCAGCAGGGGAAGGACGGGAGGATGGGTCAATACCTGGAGGCCTTTCTACCCAGGAGCTGCTGTGTCTCATTTCTCCCGAAATTAATTCTGAACTGAATGAGATGAAACAGCCCGAAGAGGCAAACCAGTGAGACCTGATTGGTTTGGGCACCTTCTCCAAAGATGTCCTGTCCTGGAGCCATAATCTGGCCTCAGTCCTGCCCCTCTGCACACCAGGATGTCTGCACAGCTCTGGATTTTGGATATTGCAGGACATGGCCTCCTTCCTGAAACCTAAAGCTCTACATCACTTTTTCTCACCAGGACTGCAAGAGAGGAGGTCAGAGAGCCTGGTGAGAGCTGGTTTGTGCAGTCACAGAAAGTGTGGGGGCTGCAGCACCAATTTCCCCCAAAAAGCCACCTTGAGCAGCTTCTGCTCAAATGGGACTGAGAGTGGGAGAGGGAGGGACGTTCTTGGTCCACAGATCTGCTGCAGAGGGAGGACTTGGACCTGGGGAGATTGAGATGCACCAGCAAAGCATCCCTGGAAGTGTCCCAGGCCAGGCTGGATGGCGCTTGGAGCAGCCTGGGACAGTGGAAGGTGTGAGGAAAAAATTCAGAGCAGGATTTCTAAGAGCAGCAGTTCAATTCCACCAGGAGAAGGTGTAAAACACCTGCCAGGTGAAGCTGAGGACAGCCAGGAATGCTGGCAGCATTCCCTCGTGGGCCGGGATTTCCCAGGGATATCCCAGTGCAGCCTTAGTTATTCCATCCTGCTGGCCTGGATGCAGGGAAAATGTGAATTTTACAGCTTTGCCTGAGCAGCAGCAGCACCTCAAACCTTGGGCTGTGAGCACCCATGGGGCAACTCCGGGTGTGTTAAATGAACTTAAATTTGGCCTGAAGAACGTTTGAACCAACACCACCCTTGGGAATTGAAATGTAATAACGTTTTCCCAAAGAGCAGTCCCACGCTGGCTGTGCTTCCTCCTCTGCTCCTTCTCTCCAGGAACAGCCTGGCCCTGCTGGATCCCTGGCTGGGTGTCAATCCACGCTGCATTTCCAGCACATGGATCCTTCCTGGGCACACCTGGCACCTTCCCTGCTGGGGTTTGTACAGGAAATTGGCCCCAAGAACAGCTTGTCCCAAGCCTATCTCAGGGTAATTCCCATTCTGAACCTTCTCTCTGTTGTTCCCTGACCGAGGAAGGTCTGAGGATTTGGGAGACACAGCCTTCCCAAATCCCTGTGGGTTCTCTTGCCATCTCCTGAACCTTTCAGCAGTTCAGAGAAGAGCTCAAGTACCACACAGAGGCTCAAAAACACCTCCCTCACCCCAAACCCTTCATGTTTAACCCTTTGATTTATTACCAAGCCACTTGCGGGACTTACAGGTTGGCTGTACTGGGATAGGGATGTCACAGGGGAGGGTTTCTCCTTTTTTTTTTTTTTCGTGCAGAGGGAGCCAAAATTTGCTGCAAGAAGGGTGAGTAAAGAATGGGTGGGAAGCTCAGAATTTGGTAAAGGGATAAGACCATGTTATTCCAGCAGTTGGAGAGACCTGGCTCCCTGGTGCCTGCAGGGCTGCAGTAGGACAGGGCTGTGGGGCTGATGCTGCATCCCACAGGGCCCCAGAGCCGAGGGAGAGGGTCCCTGCTCTGCAGGAGCAGCTGGAACAGGAGCTGCCAGTGGAACTCTCGATGGAAAGCTCCCTGTGTGGAAGAGGGAATCCTTGGACTGAGGGTGCTGCTGTTCCCAAAAACCTTTTTCCTCTGACACAGCACACCTCGTTTTCAGCAGGAATCCCAGGATAATCCGTCTCTGCACAGATGCAGAAATGACTTTTACTCTCCCACATTCCTCTCCCTCCAGGATACCATTGGTTGCTTCCCAAAGCCTGGGCTCACCACACAACACACATTTCATCCCTCTTCCTTCCTGAGCAGGAGATGCAGGGGTTTATCTGTGCCTCATGCCCAGCACCTCCAGCCCAGCCCAGCCCAGGGCAGGCAGCATCTGCTCCGCAGGAAAAGAGGGATTGGATGGAGCCTGGGGATTGCACGAGTGGGATCAAATCACCCTGGCTCACCCAGAGCTGTGAACAGCTCCTGTGTGCCCTCAGCAAACCCCAGGCAGTGGGACTGAGCTTAACCCACCGTGGAAAAGGAGCATTCCTGGCATCTGCCATGGACCAGGAGCACATCCACAGCCACTCTCATCCTTGGGTATGCTGCCCTTTGTTCAGGGACTGGAATGGGATAAATCCTGCTGGTCCTGGTAGTCTGGGGTTCCTCAGTACTGATGGCACTTCTGTAGGTGTGCAGGTGACTGGGGGAGGAAAAATTTTAACCCTGAAGTCTTTGGGAAGTTTGGGAAGTTCAGCGAGGTTGGAGTGAGCTGAGCTGGGATTTGCAGTCACGGCACTGAACCTGTTCTAGATTTGAGACTCCTCTGGGCCAGCTGAAGTGACCAAAGCTTCAAGGCACAGGTGCCCACCTTCAGTGATGATTTGGGGATCTTTGGAGCTGGTTTTAGTTTTCCTACATGGTGGTGGAAGAGAAGTGAGAGTTGAGCTTCAATGATATTTGTGGGTCCCCTCCAACCCTGATTTGTATTTCTGTGATTCCATGGTTGTGGTGGCTTACAGTGATTTGAAGAATCAGTCCAAGCAGGAAATTATTTTGCCTTGGGTCTTTGCTAAAGATCTTTCTATTCCCTGCACTACATCTTAAAATCTGCCCTTGAAATGGGGGAATACCCCCCCACTGCTCCCTCCAAAGGGCTCCCATCCCTGTTCCAGGGGTATTCCTGCCTTGCCCTGTCACACTGATCCTGCTCCTGGGCACTTGTGCTGAGGATCAAAGGTGGGTCCGGGAAAGGTAAATCCAGGGTGTGTAACTCAAATGCTCAAAAGCCACAAAAGGTCTAGACTGGATATTGGGGAAAATTTCTTCACGGAAAGGGTGGAGGCAGTGGTGGAATCCCCATCCCTGGGGGGATTTAAGAGCTGTGTGGATGTGGCACCTGGGGACATGGTGGCAGTGCTGGGGGAATGGTTGGGCTCTGATCTCAGAGGGCTTTTCCAGCCTTAACTGTGTGATCCTGTAGGCAATTCCCAGCCCTGCCCTGCCAGCTGCCCTGGCTGGGTGCTGGCGGGTGGGAATTGCCAAGTGCAGTTGAGGCAGCGGGTGGGGAGTGGCCCAGGCCTGCCAGGGTTGTCTATATTTAGGTCCCTGCAGGTTGGGACAGGAAGGCAGGAGGTCTCCATCGTGCTCTGCCTGTCCACAGGAGCTTGCCTGGCAGCAGAGCCCATCAAGCCTGGACTCATTCTATAGCTCCATTAAAGCTCTGCAGCCTCATGAGGCACCACGGGTGGAAACTGATTTCCAGCCTCTGCTCATTACTGTGCTGTCCCTGGGCCTGGGGCAGGGGCAAACTTGGTTCTGCTCCAGGTGCTGTCCCCAGGCTGCAGCTGGGAGCTAAGCACAGCTCAGTGCTTGGTCTGGGCCAGCACCACATGGCTGGTCCTGGCCAGGGCCACAGCGAGGCCCCAGAGCGATGGGCAGTGGTGCTATGGAAAGGGATCTCTGTGACCCAGTGCAGGGGACATTCCCTGGGGCAGGAGACATTCCCTGGGCAGACACCTGACAGAGTCACAGAATCCTGCAATACCCTGAGCTGAAGGGACCCCCAGGGATCATCCAGCCCAGCCCCTGGCCCTGCCCAGACACCCCAACAACCCCACCCTGGGCATCCCTGGCAGCGCTGCCCAAACGCTCCTGGAGCTCTGGCAGCCTCGGGGCCGTGCCCATTCCCTGGGGAGCCTGGGCAGTGCCCAGCACCTCTGGGGGAAGAACCTTTCCCTGATCTCCAGCCTGAGCCTGCCCGGACCCAGCTCCGGCTGTTCCCTGGCTCCTGTCACTGTTAGCACAGAGAAGAGAGCTGCCCCTCCTCATCCTCTCTTGAGGAAGTTGTAACTGCGAGGAGTCTCCCCTCACTGTCCTCCAGGCTGAACAGACCACGTGGCCTCAGTTGCTCCTCATGCAGCTTCCCCCCATCACCATCTTTGTTGCCTTCCTTTGGGTGCTCCCTAATAGTTCAATGTCTTTCTGATATTGGGGTGCCCAAATCTGCTCCCAATATTCGAGCTGAGGCTGCCCAGCCCAGCCCAGAGCGGAGCAGTTGCTTCCACTCTCATGCTGCCCAAACCATTCACCTTTCTGCAATCCTGCGTTCTCTGTCTCTTCCTCCTCTGTTTATTTCTCACTCCATCCTGTTTTTCTGGCAGTGAGATGAAACAAACCTGAATATTCTTCTCTGGACAACAATGCTGACATTTTCAAACCATGTCTGGAGTGTGCCACCACTTCAACCTTTAATCTGATTTCTCAGTCTTCCCACCCTTAACTTCCAAAATAGGGACCACCAAGTCCCTTCAGGGGAGTTGTGAGAAAACTGGAAAGCTCTGAACGCAGGTAAAAAGTTTGGCAGCAAAAGGCCCAGTTTGAAAGGAATTTCTGATTGACAACTTCCCCATTGCACATGATACGAACAAGGCTGAAGTTCAGATCAGAAGAATGGTTTTGCTTTCATCCTTGAATTGCACAATAATGAAATTTCCAGCTCTTGCCGTCCCTTGAGCTGTTTCTGACGAAGTTGCACTAAAATATGTCAGTCCGAGTCAGAACTGTCTGTTACAGGAACCGCAGGGAAATAAAGAGAATTCATTTGAGGCTCCTCACACCCAGCTACCCTCACTCAGCAGAGATTTGTAAATCCTAAACCACTGCTCACAGCTCTGCACAGCTGAGCTGTTTCTTCTCCTCTCATCCTCCTCCCCAGGCAGATCAGAGCCCTGCAGGGCTGGGTGGAAATTCAGCATTTTCCAGGGGAGGACTTCCAGGCTGTCAAAGTGAGTTGGAGGAGCATCAAGGCTGCAGACTCAGAACATTGGAGGGAATGTGTGGGTCCCTGCACAAGCCCAGCTCAGTCACTGGCAGTGGGATCATGCTCACGTCTTCCCCATCTCATCACAAACACGTTTTCTCCCTCAGGATCCCAGGCTCCATTCTTGCAGCAAATATTTCTGTTTGTCTTTTCATAGAATCACAGGATCATGGAATGGGTTGGGTTGGAAGGACCTTAAAGCTCATCCCATCCCATCCCATCCCATCCCATCCCNTTCCGCTGTCCCAGGCTGCTCCCAGTCCCGTCCAGCCTGGCCTTGGGCACTGCCAGGGATCCAGGGGCAGCCACAGCTGCTCTGGGCACCCTGTGCCAGGGCCTCCCCACCCCGACAGGGCAGAATTCCTCCCTATTATCCAATCTAGATCTATTTTATCCAGTCCAATCTACCTAAATTTTCTTACATTAATTTTTTTCTAAGTTATTTTCTTTTAGGGCTTTACCGGTAGAAGTCCTTTTATTTTTTAATTTTTTAAAATCACCTTTCCATCACACACCAACATCTGCAGCAGGCTGGGGAAATGCTTCAGGTGTTTTTCCTGATTCTGTGATTCTGTGTCTGGCACAGCTGAGCCCTTGCTTAGGCTGGGGCTTCTCCTCCCTGCCTGGGTTCCATGAGGATGCTTTTCCATTTCGTTCCCTGTGCTGGGAGCTGTGAAGGATCCCGCTGCCTCCTTCCCCACCTGCCTGGTTCCCAGACAGAAGAACATCGGATTTTTCCCTTATCCTGCCTGAAGTTTCTTTACTCTCCCATGTGCAGCAACCTCAAGTCCCAGACTGACACACCAATTCTCCCACCTTCCAAAGTCAGCTGCTGGTTGGAATTCCTGCTCAGAGCACTCCCAGAGCCGAGTCCTGCCGCTGCCAAGGGCGCCCTGATTGAGCTGTCTGTGGGACTGCAGCTCCCTCCCTTTTGGCACAACACCCGTGGTTACACCTTGTGTGCTGCTCTTCCAAACTGCCACGGGAAACACAGCGAGCTTCCAGGAATGGAACTGGCCCCAGCTCCCATCCCAGTGCCCTGAACGGGACAAATGATGGCTCGAGTCAGCATCACTGAGGAATCCTTTCTGCCAGTGACAGGGAAGGTTTGGGAAGGTTTGGGAAGGTTTGGGAAGGTTTGGGAAGGGAAGGTTTGGGAAGGTTTGGGAAGGTTTGGGAAGGTTTGGGAAGGTTTGGGAAGGGAAGGTTTGGGAAGGTTTGGGAAGGTTTGGGAAGGTTTGGGAAGGTTTGGGAAGGGAAGGGAAGGGAAGGTTTGGGAAGGGAAGGTTTGGGAAGGTTTGGGAAGGTTTGGGAAGGTTTGGGAAGGTTTGGGAAGGGAAGGGAAGGGAAGGGAAGGTTTGGGAAGGGAAGGGAAGGGAAGGGAAGGGAAGGGAAGGGAAGGGGCCTTAAAGCTCATCCAGTGCCATCCAGGGACACCTTCCACTGTCCCAGGCTGCTCCAAGCCCTGTCCAGCCTGGCCTTGGACACTTCCAGGGATCCAGGGGCAGCCACAGCCGCTCTGGGCAACTTCAGCCACTGGACAACTACCTGGACAAATACTTCAGCAAACAGCCCAAAAAAGAATTAAAAGCAATTAAATACCCATCGTGCCAAGTTTCTCCCAGTAACTGATTTGTTCTGCAGGGTCTTTGTCAAAGCCCTCAGCCCCCTCAAGTTCTGGCTGAGCCAAGATCTCCTTGAACTGCTCCTCCAGCTGGGTGACAAGCTCTGAGCGAGGCCTGGTGGCTGCAGGAGACAATAAAACATTTCTAGGTTAATCATCAAGGTTTCCACTGCATAAATCCTGATTTATCTCGTTCAGGATGGATATGGTTTGTGAGCCAGAACAGGGCAGCTTCCGAGCTGGGCACACAGAACCGACACAGTTCAGGAAAAGGGAAATAAGTCTGGAGCCAGATCCCGCACTGATATCAAAGGGCTGAAGATCTTTTCCTGCTCCACACTCGGTGCTGTCGTTGCAGAGCTGCAGCCTGGCCCTGGCTCCCCGGGAGCCTCGGGCGGAGCTGTCAGACAGATGTGGTAACCTCTGCTGGAACCCAGCATAACTCAGTGCCTTGTATAAAAAACACAGCCAGGGGTCTTCAGAGAGCAAAGCCCATCCCAGCCTCTCTCCGTATCCAAAACCCATGGAGCGAGCTGTGACTCAGCCCAGCGTGCCAGGACGGAGCCTCTCGCCCTGCAGCAGCGCTCCTTCCCTTCCCTTGGTGGTCCCCACGTGGTCCCGGTGCTCCTGGCGTGTTCCTGGGAGCTGGCACACCTCGGATGCAGCAGCAGGACCCTCCCAGTGGGGTCTGGGGGTGGCACAGCTCAGTTGTGGGGACGGGACCCTCCCAGTGGGGTCTGAGGGTGGCACAGCTCAGTTGAGGGGACAGAACCCTCCCCGTGGGGTGTGGGGGTGGCAGCGCTCAGTTACGGGGACAGGACCCTCCCAGTGGGGTCTGGGGGTGGCACAGCTCAGTTGTGGGGACAGGACCCTCCCAGTGGGGTCTGGGGGTGGCACAGCTCAGTCCCAGCAGCAGGACCCTCCCTTTGGGGTCTGGGGGTGCTCGGTGCCCCTGTGGGACTGTGGAGCCTTCCCAAACCCCTGCAGTTTGTGTGAGCAGGGCAAGACTTCCCTGGGGGCACATTTCTGTGTCCTGGCCTGAGGCACCATCTCTGATGGCCTGGTGCAATTTCCCTCTTCCAAACTGCAGCTTTGGGGTCAAAAAGAGAGCAGCCAGTCACAGCCCCCGGCCCGGTGTCCCTCTCTGTGGGCTCCACCTGCACTGCGGGCTTGGGGACACTGGACACCAGCCTTTCCCAGCAGAGTGTGTGCTCAGGAATTCCAGCCCCCTCTTTGTCCATCCTATGGGTGTCATCTCAAAATATTCCAGGTTTCTGTATTTTTATTAATATAATTTTATTGTTATAATATTTTTATTCATATAACCTAGCAGGACAAGTCGTGAGGGATGAACCAGGATATTGCCCCTGGCTGGAATATTCCCTGTTAAATATCCCTCAAGGCTGGGGATATTTAAATTCCAGTGCAATTCCAGCGGCAGCTCCTGTGCAGGGTGACAGAGCTGTGTCAGCTCTTGGGGACTGTCCCAGCCCAGGGGTCCCCAGCTGCTGCCAGAGGGAACATTTCACCAAACCCCAAAAGAGAGAGAGGGGATGCAGTGCCTGCACAGCATCGCAGGGAACTGCACAACTCCTGGATTTGCACAGCCAGTGGATTGCAGAGCACCTCTGCCTGCCTGGGACTGCGGGCTGGATGTTCTGGGTGAATTCTGCGCAAACAAAGGCAGGGAAACACGTGGAGCTCCCGCTGCTTTGCAAACCCAGCCGCTTTTTGGAGTTGCAAAACTGTGGGAAAGTGTAAATCCTAGTGTGAAACAGGAGGGCAGGGTGCAGAGGGGCCAAAGGTGGCAATACACCTGTTCATTACATAATTCCTGGGTGATAAAATGCATTTATCTCCCTTTTTTTTTTCTTTTCTGCACTTTGTCCGGCAAACTTTCTCCAGGACAGACTTCCAAAGTCCCAGGGCAGCTTCACTCAGTGAATATTTTTTATCAAAAGGAACGTTTTTCTCCTTCCTCAAGACATTGTTGTTTGGGGTAAATGACACTTGTCAGATAAACTGTGACCTCTCAGGCAGGAGCAGCAGCCTGAAGAGGGAGATCTGGCACTTCCCTGGCCAGGAGTCTGCATTTCCCAATCCATTACCAAAGGATTTCATATGGACCTGCACCTGTTGTGCCTTAGCAATTCCCATTTTATCTGTGAATGCCCCACAAAGCAATCCCTTGTTCACCCACCCTGCTGCTCACACCCCAAAACTCCCATCTCCCAGGCACCGGGTGCCTAATCTTGGGTCAAAATCCTGAATCTCAGACCACAGTTACCCTGCACGGATTAAAATCAAATAACTTGAAATCCCAAAGGTGGTAGAAGAGGGAAAACACCCAACTGTCCACGACCACAAGAACCTCTCTGATTTGTGGGACCTTTCCCAATTAGAGAGGGATTGTTCTACCCCGAAGTTATTTGAAAGTGCAAAATATGGGGTGATGTGTCATGGGGTACAGCCTGGGCAGCCCTGGGGGCACACCTGACCCCTTCACACAGCTCGAGGCACCAAGGGATGGCAGAGAGGAGCTGTGGGAGGACACAGGGGTCTCACAAGTTGGGTTTCCTGTTTGAGCCCGGCTTTAGGGCAGAGTCGCTGCAGGGCACAGGGGCCTGTGAGCTGGGAGAGACCCCAGGGAGGAATCCTGGAGAGGCTGCAGAGGGAGCTCCAGCACCTGGGGCATTGCATCCCTCTGCCGTGCTGGGGAAATGCTCAGAGGGCTGGGGTTTTTCAGCCGGGAGAAGAGAAACTTCAGGGTGACCTAATTGAGACCTTCCAGTGCCTGAAGGGAGCTGACAAAGTTGGACAGAGACTATTTACAAGGGCCTGGAGTAGGGAATGGCTTCAAACTGAAAAAGAGTGGGTTTAGGTGGTATGTTGGGAAGGAATTGTTCCCTGTGAGGGTGGGGAGGCGCTGGCACAGGGTGCCCAGAGAAACTGTGGCTGCCCCTGGATCCCTGGGAGTGTCCAAGGCCAGGCTGGACAGGGCTTGGAGCAGCCTGGGGTAGTGGAAGGTGTCCCTGCCCACGGCAGGGGGTGGAATGGGATGAGTTTTAAGGTCCCTTCCAACCCAAACCAGTCTGGGATTCTCTCTCACTAAGGAGCTGCTTGGCATCACCATCGGGACAGCAGGGACGGTGACTCCACACCAGTGGAGGCAGCCCCAGGGGGAAGAGGAAAATCTCCTCCCAGTTCTGGTTGAATGCTCTACAAACCACCAATGAAATGAATTATTTGCCCCTTCTACTCTTCCAGGTTCACTCTGCTACAGCCAGAGGTGCCAGAGCTGAGGGTGAGCTTGGCAAAGTCTGTGCCCAGGACCACTCAGGGTCTGTGCCCAGGACCCCTGACCCGTCTGTGCAGCCCCTGGCTGAGCCCAGGGCAGAAACTCTGCAGGTGCCAGGCTGGATGAGCTGCTTGAGGGGCTGCACGAGGGGAGAGCAGCCAGAGCAGCCAGGGCTCATCCTGCTCCATTCCCCCTGGGATCAGCAGCTCGGGGCCAAGCAGGAGCCCTGGAAGGATGCTCAGGGAAAGGAACCAGGCTTTGTTCTGCAGGGTGTTGCTCCAGGAGGACGATCAAGAAGGATTTGGGAATCTGAGTCCTGCTCCTTGGGTCACAGAGAGCATTGATTGAGGATTTTAGTGGCAGCCTAGGCACCCAAATCCACACAAACCCTGGCCCTGTGGCCCTGCTCTTGGACAGGTCAAGCCTTCTGCAGTGCAAAATGTATCTGTTCTTCAGTCTGAATCACCTCCTCTGCCCTGGGTTTGCTCTGTAGCTCCAAATTCTTTGATTTTCCTTGGTTTGGGGTTTTTTTCTCCCACTGTCTCTGAGGTACCAGATGGAGTTGACTGACCCCAAAATCTAACCCTGTGCTTCTTCAGACCCAGGAAACTCCACTGCGTGTGAGTGCCTGGGCCTTGAGCCCCCGCTGCTCCTTCAGGGCTGCCAGTGCAGGAGCCCCAGGGGATGATTCTCCTGCATTCCCAGGAGAACAGCATGGAATTTCCTTTCTCCAGGTCAGGTGTGAAGCCACAATTCCCATGTATTCACTGAGGCTGCGTTTCCCAGCAGCAGAGGCACAGACTCCACTGCACACAGTTCTTTTTGCAGCCACAACCATCCCACTTCCAGCTCCTTCCAGAACAATATTCCCTTTTCCCACCATGTTTCACAACGTGTTGTCACCAACCATTGCCCTCTCCCAAGAGAATCTGCTTTTTTTGGGTTCAAAACCTGAGTCCTGTGGCATCCTAAACATTTGAAAACACCTTTGCCGTGGTTGGGTGCCTGGAAAGAACCTGAGGATTTTTCTCCACAAAAGGAAGACCACATGAAAGTCTTTGGAACAGCACAAGGAAGTGGGCTCCAAACACAAAATCCACCAGGGTTTTAAGGCACTTTTGACCTTCAGCAAAATGGAGCTTCTTGCTGTAGATACCTCAAGGAAAATCCAAGGATGCTGCAGCCTCCTGAGAGTCTGGGCCACAGAAACATTGGAAAGGAGGAGATTCTGGTGCCTTTATCACTTTGAAACTGCCACTAACCCATCTCCAACAGTCCCCAAAGGATTCTGCATTACCAGGACAGTGATTGCTCACAGGTTCTTTGCTTTCCTGCTCTGGGCTGAGTAGAGCAACGACAACCCTTCGGCTTTGGTGGGAGGGCTTTTGTTTGTAGAGTGAAGTGTGATGGAGAGGTCACACACTGCCTCACACAAACAGCTGACTCTGCAAGGAAACCTCTTCTAATTTCGGAAATAAATCAGGAGTAGAAGAGTGAAAAAACTGATTTGCATCCCTGGGGCTCTGCTCAGCCCCCTGACCCTCCACACTGCCCAGTTTTCCAGGCAGCACGAGGACCTGGAAGTGCAACACCACAGGCACCTCCAAGTTCTCTCAGCTGTCTAAGCTCTGTCTTTAGGGGCAGAGTCCATCCCCTCTGCTCCACCTCTGTCTTTGGGTTCTTTCCAGAGGGTGCCCAGGTGGGCACAAAGTGACACCTGGCCTGTCCCAGCCATGGAGTGGCAGCAGGACCAGGGCAGTGCCTGTCCCCTGTGCACCTCCAGTCTTGGGGTTAATTTTGGGCATCTTGTGACAAGAAAGGGGCTGGAGCCAGGGAAGGGAACGGAGCTGGGAAGGGGCTGGAGCCCCAGGAGCAGCTGAGGGAGCTGGGAAAGGGGCTCAGCCTGGAGAAAAGGAGGATCCAGAAGGGAAAAGCTCTGCAGCAGAGCCTTCCCCAAACTTCCCTCACTTTCTTTTCCCCTCACATTTTCTCCCACTTTTTGATTTTCCCCTCACGGCAAGGGAGACCCTGAGGGGCTAGAGCAAGTCCAGGGAGGGGAGCAGGGCTGGGAAGGGGCTGGAGCCCCAGGAGGGGCTGAGGGAGATGGGAAAGGGGCTCAGGCTGGAGAAAAGGAGGCTCAGGGGGGCCCTTGTGGCTCTGCACAACTCCCTGACAGGAGGGGGCAGCCGGGGGGGTCGGGCTCTGCTCCCAGGGAGCAGGGACAGGAGGAGAGGGAACGGCCTCAGGCTGGGCCAGGGGAGGCTCAGGGTGGATAGTTGGGGAAATTTTTTCACTGAAAGTGTTGCAAAGCATTGAAAGGGGCTGGAGTCCCCATCCCTGGAGGTGTTCAAGACATGTGTATATGGATGTGGCCCTTGAGGACAGGGTTTAGTGGTGATTATGCGGGGGGTGCTGGCTGATTGTTGGAGTTGATCTTGAAGGTCCTTTCCAACCTTAACGATTCTGTGGTTTGATTACTCTCTGTCCTCCTCACTGCCAGATGGACAGAGAAGGGTTAAACAGATTTAAGGGCTTAAGTGGAAAAACCCTGAGACTGAGCCATGGCAGAAATAGTTGCAGTGGTGCTGTCAAGCAGCTTTTATTATTCAGAGGAGGGGAAATGAGAACAATGCAAAGTGAATTTGAGAGCCGCGGATGGGGGCACTGGCTCTTGGCCTCGGCAGCTCGAGCAGCCTCGGCCTCCCAGCGTGGAGAAGCAGCTGATGAAGCAGCGAGGGGCTCAGAGCAGAGGCTGATCCCAGCCCTCCGCTCATTTCCCCTTCCCTTCTCTGCGAGCGGAATTCAGAACCGTCGGTGATTAACCCCGGGTTAAGGCGAAACAGGGCCGAGAAAAACAAGGGCAGCCCTGGCGAGGGGCTGTGCTCGTGCCCCGCTGGCTCTGCGAGGTGCTGCTGGGTCTCCTGCCCTCCCTGGGGCACAGCTCGGAGCCAGGGAGCTGCAGGAGCGCGGGGAGCAGGGCTGGCTGGGCAAGGAGCAGGGACCTGCAGCGGTCACCGCAGTCGGAGCTGCCGTGAGCCTGGCCCTGGAGCACGACCAGGGTTTGTCTGGGCTTCCGAAGGCTTCGCTTTTCCTGAGATACAGAAGGGATGAGGAAGAGGTGCAGACATAGGCAGAAGACAGGTTCCTCTGGTGTGCCTTGAATGGTCCCTTTGAATCATGGAATCAGAATGGTTTGGGTTGGGAGAGACCTTAAATCCCATCCCATTCCACCCCCTGCCATGGGTGACACCTTCCACTGCCCCAGGTGACTCCAAGCCCCGTCCAGCCTGGCCTTGGGCACTGCCAGGGATCCAGGGGCAGCCACAGCTGCTCTGGGAATTCCATCCCACCCCCTCCCCACCCTCCCAGGGAACAATTCCTTCCCAAGATCCCATCCAGCCCTGCCCTCTGGCACTGGGAAGCCATTCCCTGTGTCCTGTCCCTCCAGGCCTTGTCCCCAGTCCCTCTCCAGCTCTCCTGGAGCCCCTTCAGGCCCTGCCAGGGGCTCTGAGCTCTCCCTGGAGCCTTCTCCTCTCCAGGTGAGCACCCCCAGCTCTCCCAGCCTGTCCTTTGTGTCCATGCCTGTGCATTCAGAGCAGAAAATCCTTGAGGTCCCCCCCAGAGTTCCCACCTGAGGTCCAAATTGACCCCAATTCCAGACCCTGTAGGAAACATCCAGACCTCAGCCCAGCTGGCTCTGCGCAGTCTCCTCCTGACTGTGTCCTTACACACAAAAGGCTGACCAGTGAATGTCAGGATTTAGCAATGAGGAGTTCCAGGGCTCAGTTCAGCATTTTCACGTGTCCTCAGTGAAGGGAGGGAACACACAAACCTCAAGATGACAAGAATTTGAGAGGAGACTGAAAACACCTTGGCAGATTTAAGCAAAATTCAAAATACTCAAGAAATTTTTGGGAAAAAAACCCCACTGACCAAGGACAACAACAAAAACCACCCCAAAAGCTGCTCTAAGGTGGAAAGTGCCTCCAGAGGGGGATTTGCCTTTAGACATCTCTCCTGGAGGATGTGAACTGTTATCTGGAGATGTTTTTATCTCCCAGGGGACTGGAGGCACACAAAGAGTGCCTGACTCAGAGCTGTATCTCACTAATGGATGTTGAGACGGGAATTCCACTCACACTCGGGAATAAACAGC
The DNA here is from genome assembly GCA_013397115.1 of Edolisoma coerulescens. NCBI lineage: Eukaryota > Metazoa > Chordata > Aves > Passeriformes > Campephagidae > Edolisoma > Edolisoma coerulescens. The sequence goes on along the minus strand of VWZW01002492.1, from coordinate 222,864 downwards.
TCCAGGAATATGGGAGGCTCTGGAGGCTGCAGCAGATCCCCAGGTCAGTGTTTGGTCCCAGTGTGGGAAAGGCAAACGTCCTGTTTGGGTTCTCATGAATGGAAGAGGAGCTGCAAGGACCTGCAGGATCCTGTGTGGCAAAGGCCAGGACACTCCAGGAGAGCTCTGGGACACTTGGAGATCATCCTCAAGGAGCAACACGTCTGGAAGATGGGAACTGAGTGGAGAGGCTCTATGATTTGGGCTGGTAATAAAGGTAAAGCGAAGGGAAAATTTCCATGGGTGAAAAAGTGGTGTATGGGGATATTTTCCCTGAAGGGTGGCAAAAACTTCTTCATTTGGGGGTGTTCAAGAGGGGCAGAGGCACAAATAAAGTTGGTCTGCCTTGGGCAGGGAGTGCCAGCTCCATTTCTGTATGAATCCATGGGTTTATGGTTTGTTTTCCTGCAAAAGGACATTCTTTCTGTAAGGAGGGGAAGGAAGGAGGCAGCAAAGGCAAAGCATCCATCTCCCAGAGGAATCTTCCTCCAGGGAGCCAAGAGACGAGAAGGGAGGATGAGAAATTTTCACCAAAATCAAGACATGCTGGGGAAAGAAGGATTTCACCCTAAGTCAGCTGCACAGTCCGAGAGAGGAGGGGACTGAGAGCAGCCTGTGTGAAGGGAAAGAAAGGCTGACTTAGATCAACTTGTGAATATTCCCAGTCTCTGCTCATTTCCTGCCTCTGTTTATAAATATTTTGCACGGAGTTGTAGCTGCTTATAAAAGAAGTGTTAGAATGAGCAAAGCAAGCTGCTGCAGAAGACTGAGCTGCCAGCGTCAGGTGAGGCTGACAAAAGCACTGCCCATAAATCTTTGCAGCTCATCAGGACCCTCAAAGCCATCTCAGAAACAGCCGAAAAACCCCAAAAAATTTTCCAGAGGAGAGAAATCCCCAAAGCCAAAAGCTCTTTGTGACAAAAGTGGACTTTCGCCACCTGGGTTTAATCCTGAAGAGGGAAATGGTCGTATCATCTTCAAACCTTCTTGCGGTGCGTGCCCTGCGGCAGCTCAGCAAGGCAATTAATTTCGGGAGGAATTACCCAACCCTTAATTTTTCTGAGCAATTATCAGCTCAGGTACCAGCCAGGAGCCGGAGCGTTCCCTGCTCCGACGATGGCTGGCTGCAAGTAGCTGCAGAATCCCTGCCCCGCTGCGCTTGGCCGGGGAGCCTCCTGTGGAATCTGGCTCAAGATGCCCCCACGGGCGCAGCGTGCCCAGATAGCGATCGCAGCCTCTCCCAGGGATCCAGCCCGGCCCCTGCTCTGCTCTCCTTGTCCTCTGGAGAAGTAGTGCAAAGGGCTTGGGCTGCTGAAGGAGTTCAGCCTTCCTCTTCCTCCTTCTCCTTCTCCTTCTCCTTCTCCTTCTCCTTCTCCTTCTCCTTCTCCTTCTCCTTCTCCTTCTCTCCCTCCTTCTCCTCCTTCTCCTCTTCCTCCTCTGCAGAAGCAGAGTTGCAAATGGCAGAGAGGATTTTTGGGTTCTGCACTCTGGGTTCTTTCTCTGTGGGGACCTCAGTGGGGGCTGCAGCTCCTCCCGAGGGGCAGCTCCGGTCTCTGCTCCCTGGGACAGGGACAGGAGCCAGGGAACGGCCGGAGCTGGGCCAGGGCAGGCTCAGGCTGGAGATCAGGGAAAGGTTCTTCCCCCAGAGGGTGCTGGGCACTGCCCAGGCTCCCCAGGGAATGGGCACGGCCCCGAGGCTGCCAGAGCTCCAGGAGCGTTTGGGCAGCGCTGCCAGGGATGCCCAGGGTGGGGTTGTTGGGGTGTCTGGGCAGGGCCAGGGGCTGGGCTGGATGATCCCTGTGGGTCCCTTCAGCTCAGGGTATTGCAGGATTCTGTGACTCTGTGCAGGACAGTTGTTGCTGCTTCTCTGTGCCTCAGTTTCCCCACCTGTGGATGCACACATTTATTGTTCTGCACGACACTGTTCTCTTCTCCCACAAAGCTTTCCTGGCCCTCACTGTCACAGTTCAGTTCCTGCCCAAAGCCTGTCTGCTGCTTTTTCAGATGGAGTCTTGAAGATGGGTGGTGACATCTCCGGCCTTCCCAAGCCAACCCTGTGCTTCAACCCCACCAGTGAGTGAATCATTGCCCCAGCTCCTCACTCCTGCCCCACACAGCACGGGGTGTTCAGGGTGCAGCAGTGGTGTCCTCTCCTCGCTGAGACCCAGCTCCTCTGCAGGACCCTCCATGGCCCGTTCCCACATGGCTCCCTCTGTGCCCCAGTCCTTCCCATCCCACTCCCTGGATGCTGCCGCCAAAGGGACCCAGAGCCTGTGTCCATCCTGCCTTTGAGGGATTTTTCCCTGCACAGCCAAGACCTTCCAGAAATTGCCAGGTCCCTCCTGGAATTCCCTGGGATGTGTTTGCTGCTGGCACATCTCAGCCAGTTTTATTTTAAGGCGGTAACTGCAGGGGGCGAGGAACCAAGAGGACTGTTGGTTGTGCAGGGCAGGGCCGTGTTCCTGGCTGGATTTTAGGTCACTGTGGTTTGTGACAATGCTCTGCGAAGGAGCTGCTGGGACAAGGAGCAGTGTTGGAGACCCGATGGAGGTGACAAAGCATTTCCTTGTGGCAGTGTCAGGCGCTCCCTGCATCACCTGTCCCAGCCCATCCCCAAGGGGAGCGTTGAGGGTGAATCCCCGGGGGTGTACCTGAGGCTGCAGCGTGGGAAATGGGATCTCGGGCAGGGACAGGGGGCTGCAGAGCGCTGTGACCTCCTTCCAGCAGCTCTGTTCCCCTGCCACCCAGGCTGGGGCCAAGAAAAATCCTGGAATATCATAGGTTTTGTGAAATGCTGGCATCCAGTTTGAAATGAGTGGGTGAAAGCAGCTGGGGATGCTCCAGGTGGCTCCTGCCCTGAGCAGGGACACGGGGCAGGCAGCACATGGGGACAGCGGCCACAGGAACATCTCTGGACTGAGGGGCTCAGTGGTGGGAAAGCAGGGGTTTTTTTCTGGATGCAGCTGAACATTGACACAGCCAAACTGCCATGAAGAGAACTCAGAACTGCAGCTGGGTCCCTCCAGGGATAGTTCCGGACACAGCAGGAGGTTGTGCTGTTGGTCTGAGACCTTCATTTCACCTGCAGAGCTGATGATCCATCCTCTAGATCCACAGGAAAATACGGGTCTGACTGCCAGGACAGCGATGGGAGGGCAAAATGAGCTGCAACTTTCACTTCTTGCAGCTCCTCTTGGAGCAGGCAGGAGTGGCTGTCTCTGCAGTGTGGCTGTCCCTGCAGTGTCACTGTCCCTGTGGTGTGACAGTCCCTGCAGTGTGACAGACCCTGCAGTGTGGCTGTCCCTGCAGTGTGGCAGTCCCTGTGGTGTGACAGTCCCTGCAGTGTGACATTCCTGCAGTGTGACATTCCTGCAGTGTGACAGTCCCTGCGGTGTCACAGTCCCTGCAGTGTGGCTGTCCCTGCAGGTGTGACAGTCCCTGTGGTGTGACAGCCCCTGCAGTGTCACTGTCCCTGCAGGTGTGACAGTCCCCGCAGGAGTGGCAGATGTTGATGACGGGCAGAGGGAACAGCAGCAGGATCCTGATGGAAATCCCTCGGGAATACGAAATCCCTTGGGAGCACAGCGCAGTTCATTTATTGAGCACCGGGATTTGGGGCTGCAGCTGATCAGTGTGTGCCTGTTCCTGGGCTGGCTGGGCCGGGCTGAGCCAGGCTGGGCGCTGCCTTGGGACAAGACTTCGCTCCTGATGCACTTTTAGCTCTGCCCGGCCTGGCTGTGGATGCCAGAGCTCCTGCCCTGAGCTCAGATATTCCCGGGGGGCTGAACCCACGCTTTCAGAACTCTGGATATTTTTCTATGTGTGTGCCAAGCACGTCCAGGTGTTTTTGGGAGTCTGAGGGCAGGTTCAGCTCCTCCTGCAGATCCCTCAGAGCTGGCACCAGCTGGCACTTTGGTGCTGACTGCAGCAAAAAGCGCCACGGGCCGGGCCTGCTTTGCTTGGCTCTCCCTGCGGGATGATGGAGGAGCTTGAACCCAAGCCCACTGAGGAAGAGGTTGGCATTCCTTGAATTCCCAGGCATTCCAGGGTCCTCCATGAGCTCCACACACCCTGTGCTGTCTGCTTGGGAGATAAACCCTCTGAATCTTCCCGTGCTCTGGGATGGAGCTTCACTCCTGCTCTTTGGTGGAACATCCTGCAGCCCCCAAAAATGCTGTGGGCTCTGCTGCTGGAGAGAAGACGTGGATCCAAATCTGCCCAAACACGAGAGTGGCTCTGCCATACAGGCCTGGGAGGTGCCTGTGTTTGACCAAGGTGACACCTGGGGACAGACTGAAGTCCAGGTGACACCAGGGGATGTGCAGAGGTCAAACTGAGGTCCAGGTGACACCAGGGGATGTGCAGAGGTCCCACAGCCAGTACGTGCAGAGCAGTCCTTGTGTCTGAGTTCATTGTAGGGCAGCACCCTCAGTCTCCTCACTCCCTGTGCTTGGTGTTCCACACACAGAGCAACCCCTCTGAGTCCAGGAGCAGATTTCCAAGGGAATTTGGATCATCTTTCCAGGTGGAGAAAGGAAGAAAGCCTGTTCTAAGCCCATGAATTTACTGATGGCTCCACCAAGAACGAGGGTGATGCCCGAGCTCCCACCAAAACCCAGTATAAATCCCCATAGGTTTCTGGGAAGCCCAGTCCTTTCCATCTTTTCCTTTCATTTGACTGAGGAGATTGTGAGAAGGAAATCTGGCTTTTTCACAATAAAAAATATATTCCCCCTTTTAAAACTGTCGATTTGGTTTTGCTTTTTTTTTTCTGACATATTTTGGTGTCCTCCTTGTGCGTCCTTCCTCGTAGGCCAAGCCTGCTGAGCTGACAGAGTGCTCCAGAAATGCTTCACCACAGAGAGGAAAGGTCTCTGTGTCACAGCCTCTGCTCCAATTTCAATAAGAAATTGAAATAAGACTGCAGGTCTCAGTTTACCGGGAGCTCCAACAGGTCGGGTTAAGGTGATGCCTTAGGTTTTAACTTCTATATTTTTCAAACCCTGCCCTGCCTGGTGTGTAACTCTGAAGTTCCATGTGCCCTGTGAGCTGCTGTTCTCTTGTGCTGGTCACACATAACAAACCTCTCTGGGTTTGCTCTCCAAGGACACACAGACTGTCCCAGGCCCCAAAATGTGTAAACCAAAATCTTAGAAAGGGGGTAAGCTTGGGGAAGTTACATCATTAACTGAAGTTATAATTGGAGAATTAACCCTGATATGCAAATGGACCAAACTTATAAAAGTGTGAAGAACCCGTGACCCAGGGTCCATCTTGGGTGGGGCCTTTGGCCTGCCCAGGGTGTGCCTTTGAAGGCCTTCAAATAAATACCTGCCTTTATTATCTTATTCCTGTCTAGTCTCTGTTTTTAGGTGGCCACTTTGGGCATCAAAGGCCTCTGGGGCCCCTCAGCACCAGTTACCCAGGCTGGCAAACCAGTTGGGTGCTGGGGCAGGGACTGGGCAGCTCCTGAAATATTGACACTCCCTGCAGTGCCTTATTTGATGTCAAGGATGAGCCCCTGGCTCCCTCTGAGCCCCTCTGACCTCTCCACAGCCCACCCAGGGCTTGTGAAGAGCACAAAAGGCAGCAAAGGGATGTGTTTGGTACCTGCTGGAGGAGGTCCCTGTGCCAAGGAGCAGGACCGAGGGCTGGCTCAGCTCCTGAGAAGTTCTCCTAAGAGAATTTCTACCCCTTGACACCCATTTGGGGCATTGGATTCTGCCCAGAGATTCACAGATTGTAAAGGAGGTGGGGATGTGACACCTTATCTGCCTTCCTCAGTAAAAGAGACCTCAAGATTTCAGGGAATTAATCCCCGAGCGAGGCAGAGACTATGTTGAAAAAAAATTTCATCTTGATGTAAGAAAGGCTGGGGTTGGAGAAGCCGGAGAGGCACACCTCCTGCAAGCCATCCCACCAAGGAGATTCCCTCCTGGGGCTCGGCCCATCCCGCCCTGCTCATGGCAGGGTCTCACCCTGCCTTCCCCTCCACCTCCCCTGCAGCTGAGGCCTCTGGGGCTTCTGCTGTGCCTGTCCCAGGGATCACATCTGGGGGATGTCCACACAGACCCTCCTGGCCCCATGGCCTCCATGTGGGAGGGTTTTCCCTGAGCCCTCCCTGGGCTGTTCCCAGTGTCAGGAACCTCCAGCAGCAGCAAGTCCCAGTCACAAGCGCTGGCTCCTGGGAACGCTTTGTCTCTGCTTTGTACAGAGTCTGCAGGACCTCCGGGCTCAGGCTGGTCAGGATTGCTCCATCTGAGCTTTTCCTGACCCTGTGGGACCTTTGTTTCCCCAGGATTTGCTGTGATAGCAGTTTAGGTAGCTGGTAGATGTCTGTGACTGGTGTTTTTTATCTCTGTTGTATCTGTGAGCCACAATCAGAGGTTTTTAAAGACTGCATCAACCAGTGCTAATCCCGGGCACAGAGAGAAGTTTATGGCTCTCAGACAAAGCCTTAAAGTAGGGAGATACAACCCAGGAACAAGAGCAGAGGGGCTGAGGAGCAGAGGCCCAGGATGCAGAGCAGAGGTGAGGTCATAAAGCATCATCAGGGGGCTGAGGGACCTCTGGAGCCAGGCTGGGAGAGCTGGGGGTGCTCACCTGGAGAGGAGAAGGCTCCAGGGAGAGCTCAGAGCCCCTGGCAGGGCCTGAAGGGGCTCCAGGAGAGCTGGAGAGGGACTGGGGACAAGGCCTGGAGGGACAGGACACAGGGAATGGCTTCCCAGTGCCAGAGGGCAGGGCTGGATGGGATCTTGGGAAGGAATTGTTCCCTGGGAGGGTGGGGAGGGGCTGGGATGGAATTCCCATTCCCAGCTGTGGCTGCCCCTGGATCCCTGGCAGTGTCCAAGGCCAGGCTGGACGGGGCTGGGAGCAGCCTGGGACAGTGGGAGGGGTCCCTGGGGGGGGCACTGGATGGGCTTTAGGATCCCTCCCATGCAAACCATTCCAGGACTCAGTGCTCTTGGTGCTGGACATGGGAGCTGCCTCGCTGCCAGCCCAAAGGAGAGGAGGGTGTGGGTGCAGAGATGCTCACGGGCACTCAGAGAGCTCTGGAGGCCCCACTCCCATCACTGAAAGGGTGCTCAGGCCTTGGAAGGGGCTGCCCAGGGAGGTTTGGAGTCCCCATCCCTGGAGGTGTCCAAAGAAGGGCTGGAGGTGGCACTCAGAGCTCTGGGCTGGGGACAAAGTGGGGATCGGGCACAGCTTGGATTCGATGGTCTGGGAGGGCTTTTCCAATCTCAGGGATTCTGGAATTCTGTGATTTTGTGGTTCTGGGATCACTGCTCTGCACTGGCAGTGCCTGAAGTCCATCCTTTTTCCTTTTTCCACAGCTGGGAATGCCAGTGCAGGGATCAGATGGGGCTGATTTTATGGGATTGGACTGGAGCAGGCCTGAAGGGCTCAAGATCTGTTTGTAGCAGTGATTCTGTCCCCATTTGTCCTCCATCAAGCAGGAAAATTGCTTCCCTGCTGAACACCAAGGACAAAGCACCGACGTCCCCATGTTCCCGCAGTGCTGAATTATGGCAGTGACAGGAATGTGGAATTATTCCGGGCCAAGGCTTTGCCCATGGGAAGAGTGGGGCCAAGCAGAACTATCACCGGTTTGTGGCATGGTTTGGAATCACTTCTTGAGCACCAAAGCAAAATGCAGCTCATTAGAGGGTTTTTTTTAAAAAAAAGGAAAAAAATATTGGGCTTGAGGTATGCCCATGCTTCTGGGAAAGTTGTTTTTCCCACTTTTTCCAGTTTAAATAGCTGTGTGGAAGGGTTTGAGAATGAAATTTCCATCCTGAAAAAGTGAAGCCGACAGGGTTGGAGAAGGAGGTGATGGGGGAAAGAGGATTATTTGCCCTATTTCTGCATCAGCGCTGCCAAATTCCTGGGCTGTTATGTAATTAGCACATTCTCCCGGTGCTCCAATCATGACAGCACGTGCCTTCCTGCCATTCCCCAGGCAGTGGTGCAGGCTTTTATCCATCCAGAACAGGTTTAAAATCTGTAACTTAAAAAGTTTTGTTGAGAAATAGGGCGGGAGGGCAGAAAGGGGGAAGAAAGTTTGCGATTTCTGTTGTTGTTATTCCGTTTCCAGGTGAGATTTCTCCCTCTCCCACTCCCTTCTGCATTTCTAGGTGGGATTTCTCCCTCTCCCACTCCCTTCTGACTTTCTGGATGCTCCTGCTGGGTTGCAGCCCAAACCTGTGGGTTTTGGCGTGCCCATGTCCAGAAGGATCCACATTTTTGGGGGATTTTTGGACACAAAGAGTGGTCCCAGGATTCCACCCCCGCCTCGGGATCTTGCAGATATTTTTACAGATATTACACTTTATTTCTTGCCTGAGTCACCCACTCAGAAGAAGAGTTATGCAAACAACTTCCTTCCAGCCCTTCCCATTTTTCCTGGTAGCAGCAGGTCCCTGATGCCACGAGACTCCCAGGTGACAATCACTGAGGAGAACAGAGATAAACATCACCCAGAAATATGAACCAACCCATCCCAATTCCTCGGCACTCAGACCTCAGCACCTCTCCGGGCAGGTTTTGAAATCCCCTTTTTCCAAGGTTACTTTCACGCTTGTTTAATGAGCTCTTATCTTGAGAACTGTAATAAGGTTTCAGGACTTAATCCAGTGAGATTGCTTTGGGGAGGGGCAGTTATTGGGCTTTTTAGTGCCTCGGGGACAGAACATCCAGAGACACAACTGGAGGACACCACAAATCAGAGCTGAAGTGCATTTGGTCAATGTTTTTCATGAGTCACCAGAGGGAAAAGCAGTTTCCCCAAACAGTGGTTTAATATGTATATATATAAAAAAAAAATCACAATTCTACGTCATAAAACTGGGTTTTCACAGGAAATTTGGGGTTTTTAAGGGAGGCAGGTGGGGGTTGGGCTGTGCTCTCAGGGAACAAGAGGAGATGGCTGCAAGTTGTGCCACAGGAGGTTTAGGTTGGATTTTAGGGAAAATTTCTTCCTTGAGAGAGTGGTTCAGCATTGGATCAGGCTGCCCAGGGCAGTGATGGAGTCACCATCCCTGGAAGTGTTCAAAAATTAAGTGGATGTGGCACTCTGTGATCAGGTTCAGTGGGATTTGGTCAAAGACTTGATGATCTTGGAGGTCTTTCCAACCTCAATGATTCTGTGATTCTGTGACTGAAGCATCTCAGCTCTGGGGCAACAGAAAGTACAGCCAAAAAATGGGAATCCCCCCCATGCTGTGATCACTGAAACTGGGCAAATCCGGGTGGTTACTCCTCACTTAGTGCCAGGAAAGGTGTTGAGCCTTTGTCCTCCAAATTATCAGAAGTTCCTGTCAGTAAAACGGTTCCCCATTCACAGGGTTAGATGGGAAGGATGATCTATAGGTGGAACGTGTTTCCCGTCAAGTCGGAGTTGAAACTGAGATATTTTCATGGAAAACCTCCACAGCCTCTCTCCAAGGCTTCTAACACAGCTTTTCCCTCCTCAAGTCTTTTCTTTTCCCTGTTCCATCTATCCCAGGAGCTGCCTCTGGCTGGTTTTGTTGCTCCTGCTGCTGGGAGCAGACTCACCAAACCTGCACATCACACACGTGGGGTCAAATTCCCCACATCAGTTCAGAATTAGGATTCCCACCATTCATTTTCCCAATTCAAGGGAACATTTTAAGACCTTCCAAAAGTTCCCCAGAAGCTGCATGAGCACCAATTATTGGTTAATCTGCAAAGTTCATCTGAGGCTGAGGAAAGCAGCTCTTTAAACCCATAAAGCATCAGGTAAGGGGTGGATTCTCCAGAGTGTCCCATGGAATGGGGATGAGGGAAAGGCATTTTAACAGGTAGGGAAAAGCCCTGGGCTTTCCAAGCAGGTGAGGGCAGAGTTTCCAGGGAAGGACCCTGCCCATGGAACGAAAGGATCTTTCAGGTCCCTTCCAACCCAAACCATTCCAATATTCTCTGATTCTCTGATTCATTCCCAGCTGAGCTCCCATTTCAGAAGTTGGCCCCAGGACCCCTCATCTACCTCCTGCCTGGGTGATGTTGATGGTTACACTCTTACAAATAAACATTCCACCCTCTTTACAATCAAACGCTCCGGATTCTCTTTTGTATTTCATCCTAAAGCACTTCCCATGGTCGGACCTCAAACTAATGAGACCTTAACAAATTATGAGTAATAAACTTTAACAAGAGCCCACCAGTGCAGCCAGTCAGGCTTCATCACAAGATCTTTCTTTAGGTGGCATTTTCCCCAAAACTGAGATGGAAAACCTTCCTCCCATTCCAGAGGTCAAGGTTTTCTGCTCCGAGCAGTGGAACCGGCCCGAGGGGCAGATGCCTGAACCCCCCCAAGATCCCAAGCTCCCCAAGCAATTCCTGAAAGCCCCACATTTATCAGAGATCAGCGGGGGCTGGAAATCCAAGCTCCTTTGTTTAGTCTTGGGGAATGCGCGGCAGGAAAACATCGCCATCCTGTTTTCCAGGCGCTAGCACGCAAATAAGGATGGAGGAAAAATACGGCTGTGTCTCTGACAGGCTGTGATTAATCCTCATTGTGTCCCCTGCTGACGAGCTGCCAGGGCTGCTGCTGGCCACTCCGTGTCCCCCCCTGCCCCAGCCCGGGGGGCACCTGCCGGGCCGATCCGTGAGTGGGGACAAGGAGGATGCTGCACAATCCTGGGGTGGAAGCACCCATGGAGATAAAAGGTGTAAAAGAGCTGCTGGCACGGGGGGAGTGGGACTGGGGCAGAGCCAGGGAGCAGCTCCTCGTGCTTCTCCCCGAGCAGCCTGGCTCACCTGCCCCTGGCCTGTCGCTGTCCCCTCGCCATCCCTGGCTGGCTCGGCCTGGGAATGGCTGGTTCGCTTTGCTTCCCTCCTCCTGGGACTGTCCTCGTGTGGAAATATCCCTGAGGCAGCAGGGCTGAGGCTGCACAGCTGAGAAGTTGCACAATGCTGTGGTGGGGAGTCAGTGACAACCCACAGACAGCACCCCCAGGCTGTGACCCAGCACGGAGCACCCCGGGACCTGTCCCAGCTCAGCATGGAGCCAGCTGGGTCACAGTGGCGGGGAAGGGACTGACAATGGGCTAAAAGCCTCCTCTTAAGAGAGGGCAAAGCCTTGAGAGTTCTGGATGTGCCCCAAGTGCTCCTTCTGTGCACTTTTCCCAGCACAGCCTTGCATCTTTGGCAGCAAAACCCCCACACCCGTGCAGCCTGAGTGGTGGAAGGGGTGAGCAGGGACACTGGGACCAGGCTGAAGTGTCCCTGCATTGGGATCACAGTCTCAGGGACACTGGGACCAGGCTGAAGCGTCCCTGCATTGGGATCACAGTCTCCAGGCTCTACTCAGCACAAACATCTGGCCACAAACTTGCTGTGATGTTCTTCATCTTCCAGAGGAGCAAATCAGTGAGGATTTGTTCTGCTGTTGCCCTGCAAGGCACTTCTTTGGTCTCTGCCACAGCTCATCTCTGCTCATTTTGGACTTCAGGCCCTTTGTGGAATGATGGCATTTGAGCCATGACTGTGCAGTGAGGCCCCATCCTCGTCCAGGGCTCTCTGGGTCCTACCACAGTATCAGTGATAAACAGCCTCATTAATAATGGTAATAATGGGGGGTGAATGGCTTTATTCACATCTGCAAAAGCAGTTCTGGACTATTTGCACTAACCAGGAACTGTGGCTGCCAAAGCCAGGCGGGCGCAGTCAGGGCAGGATGCACCGCAGTGGGGTCAGGGGCTGGTGTTTCTGTGTTGATACAGATCTCTGTGGTCTGAACCTCCAGAGAGTTCCAGGATTTAAACAGGGAACAAATTGGAGAACAAGTTTCAAACGTGTTTACGTCCCACAGAGGTCAAAGCCTCAGGTCTGGGCTCGTAGTTGACCTTCCCTGTGCCACCTGCATGGCCCTGGTGAGAATGAGACACCCCAAAATTTCCTAAACAGCCTCCTCCCTCCTACATTCCAGGTTGTTCCATGAGGTGGGGAGAGGTGGTGTGGAAACAGGGGGACAGGGCACAGTCCTGCTGTTCTTGCTGGACGAGGCAGCTGATTCTAAATCTGACATAATCAGGGATTCTTGGGGTTGTCGTGCAGGGCCAAGAGTTGGACTTGGATGATCTTTGTGGGTCCCTTCAGGGAGCTCAAAAGATTCTCTTCTCTTCTCTTCTCTTCTCTTCTCTTCTCTTCTCTTCTCTTCTCTTCTCTTCTCTTCTCTTCTCTTCTCTTCTCTTCTCTTCTCTTTCTCTTCTCTTTTCTCTCTTCCATGATCTCTCTAGACCAAAGTCTTGCAGTTAAAACACAACCTGGCAGCGAGCTGTGTGCTCTGAGCAGGAGAGGAGGTTTTGTGCTGGGATGACCTGTCAAAGAGTCAGGGACAGACCCCCTGTGCCTCAGGCTGTAGGAAAAGGCTCCCTGTGGGACAGCCAGGACCGACGGCCTCGGCGTGGGAACCACCGAGTGTCATTCCAGGGCTGCGCTCCTTGGGAAGGTCAGATGACATAATTACAGCGATGCCTCCTGACCCTGCAATCTCCAACCCCTCATAATTTGTAATCAGGATACAAATTATTTGCCTTGTGAGCTGAGGAAGGAAGTCTTCTGCATCACCTATCTGCTCCCAAACATCCGCTATTGCACAACTGCTCTGGGCGAGGGCAGGGCTTCCAGTGCAGCCTCCAGCTCAGCTGCAGCCACCAGAGCCTTGGCCAGCCTGGATGCTCCAACCTAGGCTGCTGCAATCCAGGCTGCTCCAATTCAGGCTGCTCCAATCTAGCCTGGATGATCCATTTGAGGCTGCTCCAATCCACCCTGGATGATCCATTTGAGGCTGCTCCAATCCACCCTGGCTGCCCTGATCCAGTCTGTCTGCCCCAATCCAGCCTGTCTGCTCCAATCCAGGCTGCTCCAATCCAGCCTGGATGCTCCAATTGAGGCTCCCCCAATCCAGCCTGGCTTTTCCAATCCAGCCTGGCTGTTCCAATCCAGGCTCCCCCAGTCCAGCCTGGCTTCTCTAATCCAATCCAGGCTGCTCCAACCCACCCTGGCTCCTCTGACCCATCCTGGCTATTCCAATCCAGGCTGCCCCAATCTGTGGTGCTCCAATCCATCCTGGCTGCCCCAATCCAATCCAGGCTCCTCCAATCCAGGCTGCTCCAACCCGCTCTGGCTGCTCCAATCCACCCTGCCTCCTGTGATCCACCCTGGCTGCCCCAACCCAGCCTGGCTGACCCCACCACGCTCTCAATGTTGAGTATAAACATTTCATTTGGGGAGGAAATCCATGTTGTGTAGATTACCACGATATCAATAATGTTGGCTCCTCCTGGATTAAGCACACTTGAAGGGACTCAAAATTCAGCCAAAACATTTCTGTAAAATCAACTTCATTTTTCAAATTAATTTTTTCCCACAGAGAGTGCTCCCCACCTAATGGCAAGCAAAGGCTGTGACCGCCATGTGGTGGCCACTGTCACCTGTCCTACATGTGCACAAACCCAGAGGAGGTGGCCGTGTTTCAGAGCGTGTCTGATGCATCCCACTGGGCACATTCGTGGCTCCAAAACTGCTGCATCCCAAAATGCCCTGAAGCACCATGGCTGTGCTATATCCCAGAGAAGCTGTGGCTGCCCCTGCATCCCTGTGAGTGTCCAAGGCCAGGTTGGACGGGGCTGGGAGCACCCTGGGACAGTGGGAGGTGTCCCTGCCCATGGCAGGGGTGGCACTGGATGGGCTTTAGAGTCCCTCCCAACCCAAATCCCATTCCATGGTTCTGTGATTCCATGATCCCAGTGCACAGCCCTGTTCCAGCCAGCCCTGTGCTGTCACAATGAAGACATTCCTGTCCCCTATGGAGTGTGTGACACCCTCACCAGCACCACAGCAGCCCTTGGTCTTCACTGAGGAGCTCACCACAGCTGAGCTCACCTTCATTGCAGCCTCACCATCTGTCCTTCAGCTCCATAAAATGAAGACATTTGGGGCAACGGGGTCTTTGCCACATCCTGAGATTTGCCTTTAAATTTATTTATCCTATATATTCCCGGAAATTTGATTTTAAATCACCCTGATAACAACCTGTCAGAGGTAGAAAATGCAGGTCCTGTCCTTGGCTCTCTGCTATGCAGTGTGAGGAGGCAGAAGGGCTTCAGTGAAGGCAGTAATTGGGATTTCACCTCCGAGCTGAATGGAGCAGACAGGTCAGCAGAGGGCAGGAGCTGCAGTGCCCTGAGGGTGTCCCCAGGACAGGATTAAAGGAGGCCTTTGCAGGGTTCAGTGTTCGCAGCACAGCTCCTGTCTGAGCTCCTGTCTCATCCCTTGGGAGGCAATGCCAAGAGAGGCACCTCCAGGGGACCAGTGATCCCATGGCCATCCCTGGAGTAGGGGGACAAGCTGTGAACCTGCTCTGCAAGCGCCTCTCCGTGTCCAAACCTGCTCCTCCGGGCCAGCCCTGAACCATGAGCTGGCTCCAGCGATGTGACCCCAGGGAATTGTACCCGGAGGGGTCAAATCCACGATTTCCTCACACTCCACTGCATGTGCTACTTGGAGGAAATGCACTTCTCCAGCCTTGACTCCGTGCCCTTTGTGCGGAGGAGAAACGAGCCCTGGGGAGCACGGGAGGGATGGAAGCGTTAGTCAGCAGTGCTCCCGGGGGCACTTCCAGCAGGGATCCGGGCCGAGCCTGGAAAATGCACCGTACAAAATATTTGTGCAGAGCAGGAAAGCGCTGCATTCCTGAGATGACAATGGCCTTGTGTCACTGTCTGTGGCCACCGCCATGACTCAGGCTCGGGCTGGGGAGGGACAGGAGGGTGAGCGGGCAGCACTTGCTGCCAGCCGTGGCCGTGCTGCTGACTGCGCTGGGGCTGAGGACTCCAAAGAAAACACAGGGCTATTGTTTGGGTTTGCTTTTTTCCAAAGGGTTGATAGTCTGGCAGAGGGACTTTTGCTCCTGGGTCATGTGGACAAGGCACAAGCAGAGGGCTTTTGTCCCTGGGCAGGGATGGACGCACTCCTGCTGCAGTGTCCGGGGCAGCTGGCCAGGCCTAGGGCAGCTGGGTGCATTGCACGGCTGCTTCCCAAAGCCCTGATCCTGGGAATCTGCAGTGTCTGCCCGAGGCGTTACTCAGAGCTGAATTCATGAGCTGGAAGAAGCAGATTCCACCCAAGCCTGCAAAATTGAAAAGTCCCTGCACATCCTGCCTGTCCCACTTGTGACCCTGTGGAAGATGCTGATGTGCGTGGGTCCTGCACACCCCTGGCAGAGCAGGGCAGAGGGGCTGTGGCAGGGCTGGCTGTGCCTGGGACGTGACCAGGCTTAGCAAGGCTCAGGTCAGGCTCTGCTGCAAACCCCTGCGTGTTTTCTAGGATGGCAAAGATCCAACTGGGAGAGGGCAGCTCTGCCCCCTCTCCATGACCCTCAGCCTCTGGGATGGGATGGGATGGGATGGGATGGGATGGGATGGGAGGGCAGCTGAGCCCAACAGGAGTCTGATGTTCACACCTGGCCATATTCCCAGGTGATGGCCAATGGAGAAACCTCGATGAACTCCTAAAAATAACAAGTCTGAGCAGAGAGGGCATCAAACACTGCAGGGAAAGCAACTAATTGGGGAAAAATGGTCAGAATCTGCATCTTTTACAACTCCTCACTCTCTTCTGGGCTCCGAAGGACCAGCAGCCTTTAGCGCTGTGTCTCCTTCTAGCACTTTGTCCGCACGGTACTTTTAGCTCTTATCAATTCCTTGGACTTGCAGGACAGGCGTGAGTGAAACCTTAAGTGAAGAAGTGCCCGGAGGACAGGAGGCTGCCCACTGCCACCATGAAAATCATGAGGGGTGGCAAGATGGGGACAAGAAATGTGGCACCTGCTCCCGAGGGGACAGCCTCGACTTGGCAGGACAGAGGTGGCTGTGTGCAAGCTTTGGCTGAGCCTTGTGGCTGTTCCATGAGGTCCTCCTGTCTCTCCTCCTCTCAGGAGGCCAAAAGTGACAGGGACATGGCCAGGAGTTCCATCTGCTCCAGCCTGCTGGGGGAATCCCTGGGGAATGATGCCCTCCTTTCAGCTGCCTCAGAGCAGAGCTCTGAGCTCAGCACTTGTCGACCAACTCACTCTGCAGTGATGCTGAAAACCGTGTGGACCTCTCCTGGCACCAAGCCACAGCAGTGGTTTCTTCACCAAATTCTGCTGGGGGAGAGAAACGGGAAAACAATCTTCCTGACTTTCCTTATTTTCCTGTGAATGCGGTGTTTGTGTGCTGCTCCTGGGAACAGTTGGAAGGAGAGGGTGTGGATGGAGCTGGATAGGGGCGCTGGAGGAAAACACCTTTCTCCTTCCCTGGCAGTTCCTCCCCCCTGTCTGTCAGGCAGGAAATCAAGGAAACCTTTGAAAGCTCTGCGGAGCATTAACTGTGAGAGTCCAGGGCACCAGGCACCAGGAAGAAAGATCCTCATCCCATCTCTGCCACTGGGAAAAACTTCTCAATCCTCAACTCAGTGTTGTGCAGAACAGAAGAGGAGGAACAAGATGTTCTGTCAGCGTGGAAGAGGCAGGAAGACGCTTCTTCTGTGCCCTGCCAGGACCTGGATGCCATGTCCAGGGAAATACGTGTGTTCCCTGCACTTTCTGGCACTGACAGTGGTGTTGGCCTTTGCTCCTTGCCAAGGACAGCTCTGAGGTGACAGCTCCCATCTTCCCCCTGCTCCAAGGCTCCGAGATGGAGCTGGCTGTGCAAGGGAGGCAAACTGGAGAGAAAACCAGCCCTGCACACCCTGAATGGAGTCCAGGTCGTCTCTGCCAGCCCCAGCACAGCCCTGGGGAGCAGCAGTGGGGGCAGAGCACAAACAGCCCCACAGTGCCCTCAGCGGAGCGTGGCCTGCCGGGCACTGATGTGGAAAACTCACCCAAACACAGGGAATGGCCCTGGCTGCTGTGGGGGGTCAGGGAGGGCAGGGCACCTCTGTAAAGCACAGGGAGTGTGTGGCTGCTGCCAGTGGGGTCAGGGCACTTCTGTAAAACACAGGGAATGGCCCTGGTTGCTGCCAGTGGGGTCAGGGAGGGCAGGGCACTTCTGTAAAACACAGGGAATGGCCCTGGCTGCCGCCAGCGGGGTCAGGGAGGGCAGGGCACTTCTGTAAAACACAGGGAATGGCCCTGGCTGCCGCCAGTGGGGTCAGGGAGGGCAGGGCACCTCTGTAAAACACAGGGAATGGCCCTGGCTGCTGCTGCCAGCGGGGTCAGGGATGGCAGGGCACTTCCATAAGAGCTGGGGTGGTCCCCAGGGCCTGTGATGCCCGTGGGTGCTCCAGGTGCTCCACACATCCCATTCCAACCCACTTTTCCACCCTCAGAGGGATTCTGGCTTTCCACTTGCACCCAGAGCTGCCCCTACAGCTCCCTTCCCAAAGGGAGAGGGCAAACTTTGCCTTCTAGAGCCCCAAGGTCATGACCTGCTGCCAGGTTGAGGTCTGCCAGAAGCACCTCTCTCCTTACCCTCAGAAGGGCCTGCAAGATCAAGGCCTCTGTGCTACCTCATTCTACTTCTTTTAGAGAAAATTAGGTGGGAAGTATTTCCAGAAGGTGTCAGTGAAATGTATAAAGGAAAAAAAAGAGGCTGAGATTAGACTGGGAGTGCTGAAGGCAGTCAGTGTGTGAAGGTGCAAAAACAGAACTTCAGCCAAGCAAAAGCCTTGGAAAGCAGTCAGGAGCTCCCCACTCCTCCACCTAAACTACAAATGACACATTCAGGACCGTGCCCATGACTTCTGTTGATGAGGATTTGTCTCTTCCTCAAAACCATCTTCTTCATTTTGCCGTGGATTTCCACTCTGAGCTCACCCCAGATCTCAGGCAGAGCCCTTCAAAAACCACAAGTGATTTATTCCTGGTAGTTTAACACAGGAAAGCAAGGGCCAGGTGTATCCTGAGGAGTGCAGTCAGAGAGATTCCAGAGCTTGACAAGTCTTGGGTCTGAAGAAAAATGAGGGGAAATGCCCAGGTTTGCACACATTAATGATTGTCCCTGCAGAGGCTGGAGTCTCCCCTGGTCCAGTGCTGGCACGGGCAGGGCTGAGGGCTGGGCTGGAGCTGCTGTGCTCAGGTGAGCACTGGGGCATCTCTGAGTTGGGGAGTGCTGCAGATGGGGGCTCCCCTGATTTCTCTCGGCCCAGGGTATCCATGCCAGTGACTGGCTGCTCTTGCAGATGCAAATCCCTCGGAGTCTCCACCTCTCTGTCCATCACTGGGGTGACTTCTGCCTCAGCTCAGTTCACCTGTGAATCTCCCCTTCTCCTCTGCTCCACAGGCACCAGCAAACACATTCCTCTGGGGAATCCAGTCATGGGCAGAGCAGCACAAGGTGGATCTGCAGATGCTGTGGCCTTCGGCATGGTGGAATCTGAATTCCTGCCTCTTTCCCTTTCCTCTCCCAGCCTCAGGGACAGGCATTGCCTCCATCCCATCATTGATGGAGTGGTGCAGTCTCTGCTGCTGAAGCTCTGTGGCTCCTCTGGGGTCCCCAACAGCCCTACAGACCCCAAGACTGCAAATATTGAACTCGTCACCCCCACCCACCCAGCAGTCAATGACTTTGCTCCTCAGCCCTGTTGGGCTCTGCCAGGAGATGCTGTTGGAAGTTTTTCCTCTACTTTCTCTCTTGAAATGAGGCTGCAGGGCCAGAGACAGAGCAGAAGGTCAGACAGACCCACAGTGCCCAAGAGAGAAAGGAAATAAAAGCTCTCTGCAAATCTTCTGTGAAGGTCCTGTGAGGTGGTGAGGCCCTGGCACAGGAAAACTGTGGCTGCTCCATCCCTGGAAGTGTCCCAGGCCAGGCTGGACAGGGCTTGGAGCCACCTGGGATAGTGGAAGGTGTCCCTGGGGGTGGAACAAGATGAGCTTTGAGGTCCCTCCCAACCCAAACCATTCCATGATTCTGTGATTTTTAGATCCTTAATGGAAACTCTGCCCATAAAGAGGGCAATTGTGGAAGAGGAACCAGGCTCCAGTTTGGGGATGTGTTTCCTGGTTTCCTGGGCAAGGCCATGACAATGAGAGTCTTATCTCCAGTGGGTGCTGGAGCATCCCCTAGATGGGCCCCACGGTGTGCCCAGGGGCTGGGGAAGGGCTCGGGGGTGGGATGTGTGCCCTGGCTGGTGCAGTGGGGCACAGGGCACCATTGGTGGGAGACAGCTGGACAAAAATCCCAGATTTGGGGGCCCTACTGCAGCCCCAGAGCTCCAGTGGTGAAGCACTGGAGAGCACTGGGGGGCTCCTGGGCACAGCCCACTGGCCTTTGAACTTGGACACCAATGAACAGAGCAGGGGTTTCCCGTGGGGGAGAGTCCCACAGGTGATAAATTTGTTAATTTTCCATTGCAGCCTCTTCCCATGTCTGGGAAGGTCCTCTGCCACTTTAAGAATGTACACCCTCCTTCTCTAGGCCAGACTGAGGATGAATTCTCCAGTCCCATCCTCCCCTGAGCCCTCTCCACGTGCTTCTGATGGGATTGAGTGTCCCCATGATGCCTGAGATGGCCACCTAAAAACAGACTGGACAGGAATAAGGGAATAAAGGCAGGTATTTATTTGAAGGCCTTCAAAGGTTCACCCTGGGCAGGCCAAAGGCTCCACCCAAAATGGACCCTGGGTCACGGGTTCTTCACACTTTTATAAGTTTGGTCCATTTGCATATCAGGGTTAATTCTCCAATTATAACTTCAGTTAATGATGTAACTTCCCCAAGCTTACCCCCTTTCTAAGATTTTGGTTTACACATTTTGGGGCCTGGGACAGTCTGTGTGTCCTTGGAGAGCAAACCCAGAGAGGTTTGTTATGTGTGACCAGCACAAGAGAACAGCAGCTCACAGGCTACAAGAAACTTCAGAGTTACACACCAGGCAGGGCAGGGTTTGAAAAATATAAAAGTTAAAACCTAAGGCATCACCCAGGCCGTGTGGCTCTGTCACTGTGGCAGCTCCCACAGAGAGCTGCTCTCCCTGCCTCATTCTCCCTATGGATCGAAGGGACCTGACCCCATAAACACCCATTTCTGTTCCTTGAGAGTCAGCCTCTACCCCATTCTCACATCCTGGACAACACAGCGAGTTCCTGGATGAGTTGTGGGATCTCTTCTCTCCACTTGCTGTCCCTGCACAAGAGCTTTAGCTCCCTCCTCCCTCCCTCCCAGCTCTGTGCTCATCCTGGGATTTCCTACCTGAGCAGGCTCTGTCCAGCCCTCGAAGATGAGTAATTTGGTTTCCACCCAGTTCTTTTGAGCGTCAGCAAGCTGGCTGGACTCTGTCAGAGCCAGGAACCAGAGGTGGAGGGAGCTGCTTTGGCCAAACACCACTATTTTATCTCCCAGGTTTAATTAGAGTGGTTTGTCTGGAAAATTTGGCTTTCTGTGATAAAAGACCTCTCTAATGAGAGAGACCAGAATCATGATTGAAAAACCTCCTGAACTTAAGTGGATGCTGATCCATGAGTTACCATGTGAGTGTTCCTATGCCAGTGTGTTTGTACATATAAATCTGTTTATTAAACAGTTTTAACCTGCTCTGAACACAGCCTGGAGTTATCTTATCTGAGGAAAATAAACAGATGCATCCAAACACCCAAACACTCCTGGATGAGGAGTTCCTTATCAGCTCTGCTTCCCCCACTGGCCCAGTTAAACCCTCATTCATTCATTCATTTCCCACCCATGGCTTTTTAGGAGCACCAACCAACATTCCAACATTTCCTATCAGCATGTTTTTGATCTTGGGAAGCTGCAATTCCCCGATGTTTTGTTTGCTTTCTGCACCCTGCAAATGCATCCATCCCTCCAGCTTTGTCACTGCTTCCCCACCTCTGCTAATTAGCACCTCTTTTCCCACATTTCTCTCCTGGAAAACTCGTTCAAAGCCTTAGGAGAACAAAAAGCCCCCCCAAAAAGAGAAATTATCCCAAGCATTTTTGCTTTTTATTTGTTTCTTCAAGCAAGGAAGTAAAAGGGATAAGGTTCCAGGACATCCCTGGTTCTGAGCGCCCTGCTCCATGCCCCAGTTGTGGTAAAGCTCCTAAAATTCCCTGACCTTTGGGAGAGATGCTCGCGCTGTTCCCTGCCTGCTCCAGGTGAAAGGGAGTGGCAGCAAGGAGAACCCAGGACAAGGAGGTCTGGATGTCCACCCTGAGCGCTCAGTGACAGTGGGACACCACATCCAACCCCTGCAGAGCTGCTCCAGGCACAGGGGACACCTTCCCTGCACCCCTGAGCCCAGGGACACCAGCACAGGCATCTCCTGGTGTCTGGAGCTGTCAGAAGCTTGGGAAGGACCTGCTGGGGACACCACAGAGTCAGGATCAGGCTCGACCTTCCCCTACCAGACCTTTTGCTGAGGATCTCTCCCTCTCTCCAGCTGAACTCACACCCTGCTCAGAGGGACACGGTGCCAGGAAAAGGTGGATCAGAAATGTACAAGATACCCCATTTGGGGATAAAGTCATGGAGTCTTTCAGTAGGGAGGCAGAGGGAGGTGGTGCAGGGTCCACATAGTGCTGTTAACTGAAAGAGAAAGTTTCTTGTCAGGGATGAGGCTCAGGAATTCCCACATCTAATTTTTCATGGAATATATGAGCAAGGTTGGAGACGTAGCAAAGGATGAGGCCTGCAATAGGAGGACCACAGAGATGATGGTGTTGAGAGCCAGGGGATGCCTCCAGTGATGACTTTGGTGAGCAGAACTTCCCAAGCACTTACAGTCAGAAGATCAAAGGCTCAGGACTCAGGGTTTGGGATTTGTACAGCACCCACACCAAGCCAGGACACTTTGGGCCAGGAAAGGGTTTGTTAGAAAGGGCAGTGCCCGCCCAAGGCACCCAACCAGGCTCTGCTGAGGGTTGGCTGAAACTCCTCCCACTGCTGTGCCCAAGGCTTTCTGCTTTCTCAGGAGAGCGTCCTGGACCCCCCCATGACCTTGCAATAAAGCAGATGAACTCCCCTGCTCGGTCTCAGGATGCAGAGCACATTTCTGCCCAGGGCAGCCCCATTTTTCACAGTGATTATTCCAGCCACATCTCCATGATAAGGGGTTATTTTAAGAACAACACAAAAGATGCTCATATCTGTCTTGATATAAAGACATAAAGAATTCTGCCTCAGCCCTGAGCCTCCTGCTCTCTCTCCTCCTGAACCTGCAGAGGATTTTTCTTACCTGTCTTTGAGGCTGAACATTTCCTCAATGACTCTGAGCAGGAGGCCTGATGGAAGAGGCTTGAGCAGGAGTGATCACAGCTCAGATTTTGCAGAAAATTAACTCATTTATTTTCATATTTACACCCTGTTGGGCCAGGAGATGACTCTCCTGTTGTCAATCAAAGACCAAGTTAAATCAGTGGCCTCATCAACCCCTCCTCCTGTGGGGATCAAGCCAAGGAGAAGGAGAGAAAGTCACCCAAGATGACTGGCTGTACGTGAAGGGGTCTGAGCAGCTTTAAGCATTTGTGGAAGTTGCTGGCAAATGCAGGGGCCAGGAAATTATTTGTCTGGTTGTCTTTATGCAAAGATAAAACTCGAAAAGGAGCAGAAAAGTAGACAGAGAAGAGCTGAAAAATATCCTTGGGTGCAATCATAGAAGCACAGAGTGGGAAGGGACCCCCAAGGATCATCCAGCTCTGCTCCTGGCCCTGCACAGACACCCCAACAGCCCCACCCTGGGCCTGGTCATCCTCCAGTGACAGCATCATTTCTTAGCCTGGTAAAGGTTTCTATTACACACAAAAGCCCCGGTAGAAAAGGTGTTCCGGTACTGGAAAGCAAGTTCTGGTACTGGTAATTAACCACCAACACCATCAGGGGTAATTGGCCAGAATTAATCATCAAATGGGAGCAAAGGGAATGTGCAGCAGTCTCCTAAGGGAAGGGGCAGAAAGAAGCAACTACTGGGTCTTTTATGGTTGTTTATGGAAAACACTCCACTGAAATCAGAATGTGGGAGTTGTACAACCCCACAACTGAGGTCACGCCAAGCAACTGAAACCTGGGTTTGTACGAGGCAAGAAAAGCCCTTAAACCCCAAAATCTGTGCATTCAAAATAGGAACAAAGGAGGAAGAAAAAGCAGTGACAGCATCTCTGTCTTGCAGGGTCATTTGCATTAAACATCATTCCAAAAAGCTGTGTTTCCTTCTGGTTTGTTTGTCTCTGCTCCATCCGAGGAATGCTCTGTACAGAAGCATTAATGACAACAGATTTTGTCGTAACAGAAGAATAACACCAAAATCATAAAAGATCTTTCTTCAAAAGTTATAAAATCTAATGCAGCACTCACCAGAAAAATTTCTGAACTATTCCAAAGGCCGGAAAGGGGTGGGAGGCACTCAGCATTTGAGACACCTGAAATCCAATGCATCCCTGTGCTCTGCAGCTCTGAGCTTCCACTAAAGGTGATAGACACGTGGGGTGGGCTGTGCTGTCCTCTGGAGAGACGTCAGCTGGGGCTTGAGACACCTTAAGGCATCCCAAATATCCACAAGGAATAAATACATCATAGGAGTCTGGAATAACTGATTTTCTACGGTGAGAGCTGGAGACTGATGGGATACAGAGGTGATTTGAAATGTCCCCTGGTGTTTATGTGGAGGTGAATAGATTGAGCCCTTGGTCAGTGGAGCCTGAGGAGTGACCCAGCTGGTCCAGGGGGTCTCAGGGTGGGCTCAGGGCCTGACTCGCTCCCCGTCACCTGGGATCAGACCCTGCTGAGCTGCAGCACCTCGGGGGTGCACACCCACTTTTACCTGCCTTAACTGGGAGCTGAATCTCACCCTGAGCACGTGTTGGACCACCCTGGCCCTAAAACCCATGGATGAGGGCAGCTGAGTGCAGGATGCAGCCCCACTCCAGAGGGAAGGGGCAGCTATACCCCCACCAGCTGCCAGGTGGGAAGAGAATGGATCCTCTGCACTCCCATCACATCTGTCACCCTGTGCAGATGTCACAGACACCCCGAGGTGTCACAAAGTTCCCCGGAACTCTGGGATGAGGCACCTTCATCGAGTCCAAAGGGACAGCCATGTCCAGGCCCGAAGTGTCCTGGTTCTGGATGGGGTTGTTTTCAGCAGAGGGTTACCTGAAATCCCAGAGCCTGCCAGGCAAGCCAGCGCTCCATGGGAAATGGAAGGAGAGAACTTCCAGGGAGCTCTAAGTGAAGGTAAAGTTCAGCCCACCAATGAAAGCTGGCTTAAGTAAGAAACAAGCTGATATCTCACTGATATCTCACTGATACCACTGCCAAATCAGCTGTGCACTTCAAAGACAGGGATTGGGATTGGGAATCCCAAAGGATCCCGCAGTATTCAGCTCCCCAGATCCCCTTGGGAGCCAAGAGCCAGTTCCTGCCTCGCTCCGAATCCACCGAGAGCACAGAGCTGATTCTGTTTGTTCTCTCTGCCTTCCATCCCCAGTGCTGCACCCCCCTGAAGTGGGGCCATCCCGCAGCACCGACCTGCACCCCCTGCTCGTTCCTCTCCGGAGAAAGCATCGCCCAGGGAACGATTGATAGCAGGGTCTTGCAACACCCAGGTTCTCCTCGGAGGTCTTCCACTGAAGGAACAAACAGGCCCAACCCTGCTCCGTTCAGGAGGTCTGATAAGATCGCTGCCCCAGGGGCCGTGGCTGCAGGCCAGGGCTCTGTCCCAATAAACCATTTTCTGCAGGACCACCTTGCCTGGACTTGTCTTTCCACACGGAGCCAGGCAAAGCAAAGCATTCAGATGCTAAAAATGTGCAACTATTGTTGGTGTTGGTCCAACATTGGGAGGCTCATAAATCTCCCGGGAAAGGTAGAACAGGAGCGCGATTAAGAAAACAAGAAACATTCTGCATTGATCCCTCTCCTGCTGCCTCCAGAAGAGCTATTGCCTGTTGATGAAATGCCTCCCTGTCTGGCTTCCAAGCCAGCACCATCCCTGCAAGGGTTCTTTCCAAATCTCCTGCATTACAAGGCAGACACACACGCGGGATCAAAGGGAAAACACCAATCCATGCGTGCAGACGTGTCCAAAGGCGGAGAGCAAAAGCCACCAGCGGGAGAAAGTTAAGACACCACAAAGAGGATTTTTTTCTGCCTTTTCACTGCTGTTAAAGCCCCAAATTGAGGCACTTTATAAAACACCACCCAACTCAGTGCTCGTGGTTTGCAGGGACTGGTCTGTGCTGTTTGCAGCCGCTGAGATAAACCCACCCCAGCGATCTCCACGCTGCTCCTTCTGTTTCCAGCTGTTCCCTCGGGATGTGCTGCCTGTCTCCCCCATGCAAATGAGACAGAGCCGTGACCAAAATCCTGCGGGGGAACAGGAGAACAGGCACAGCCCGGCATGGCTGGAAAGCAGCGCTGAGGAAAGAACATTTCCTGTTTTCCAGTAGCCAGCAGATACAAGGAACAATCCTTTGTGCTCGCTGCCAGCCAGGGAAATAGCTGGAGCTCCCGGCATGTCTGAGGATGTGGTGTGTACACACAGGATCTGGTGGAGAAGGGGAGATGGAATGTCACGTAGGGAAGAGAGGAGGACACCTGTGTCCAGCGGGGTGTCCGGGACAGCAACCCAAACCGACCAGTCCAGCTGACCAGTCCAGCCCTGCCGCCTTCCCCCGCTGTCCCAGGGGAAGGGAAGTCTGTGCAGGAGCTGGGCTGGAACAGCTGCAGTGAGAGGGACTCAGGAGGTCCCCAATTCTGTCACAACTTCATGACAAGAGCTTGTGCTGAGGTGGGGGTGGTCCCTTCTGCCACATCCCAAGAGGAACGGCCTTAAGGTGCACCAGGGGAGGTTCAGATTAGGGATTTAAAAAAAAAACAAAACCCACGGAAAAAGTGCTCAGGCATTGGAATAAGTTGCCCAGGGAGGTGGTGGTGGAGCCACTGTCTCTGGAAGTGTTCCAGGCGTGTCTGGATGTGGCACCTGGGGACATGGTTTAGGTGGGATTTGGGGATGCTGGTTTGATGGTCAGACTTGAGGATCTTGAAGGTCTCTTCCAACCGTGATGATTCCGTGACTAAGGTGGGTCTGGAAGAACTCAGGGTCAAAAAAAAAGCAGATTCCTTTATTTAGGAGCCTCCTGCCTCCTCAGAGACCCCTCCTGCTCCCAGACTGGGGATGCAATGGAGCATCCTGCCCTGGAGATGCTGCTTTACACTTCCCAGAGCAGGGATGAGCTGGAGCTGGGATAAGGCTGGTTGTGCCCCCAGGCCTGAGCTGATGGTTGAGAGACCCCATTTCCACCCAAAACTGGAGTTCAGGGGGGTCAGCTCAGTGCCTGCTGTGGGATTTCAGCCCATGCCCACATCTCCTGTGCCACAGGGGCAAGGTGGGGATTAAAGAGCCTTTGGTGAAGCATCCATGGCAAACACTCCATAATCGTGGAGGGTTTCCAGACACATTCAGGAAGAGGCCAGAAATTGTTCTTGGTGGCGTTCTGGAAAGACACGGAAGAAGAATATTTCAACACAGAAACCTTTTCCTACTCTTTCCTTGGGATCCCTGTAACGATTCCAGTAGATCCCAGAATAATTAAGCCTCACAGCCTTGCAGAAATAGAAAATATGAAAGAAGAAAACTGGAGGCAGATGAATCATGGATAAAGCAGGATCTTCTCAGGGTCCTTCTGGAGAAAAGCTTGGCTTTGTTTGCAGGATTAGGGAGACACAGCTCTGCAGAGCAGCTCCTCCTGTAAGAGCCTTCCTGGGCTGCCCACAGCCAGGACCGAGACTTGATAAGGACAGTCATGAGAAATCAGTGTCTCTCTGAGCAGGCAGCTCAGCCCAGCGCTCCAGACCCTGCTGGGGTGGGCTGGACACTGATCAGCACAGACACACAGCCGTGGTGGGTGTATCCAAGCAGGAATTCCGTCGGTGGGCAGCGGAACCTGTGTCTGCTTTGGCCACGTCCAGATGTCTGCAAAGCTCTGCCACAGAGTCATGGCCAGGTGACCTTTAAATGTGAGCCCCGGGGTGAGGGCTGGGCTGAGGCACATCCGTGGTGCTGGATACAAAGGCTGGCATTTGGGGAAGAAAAACAGCCTCTCTCTTCAGCTGAAAATAAAAGGCAAAGTGGAGAGAGGTCCAGAGGTCCAGTCCTGCACTGGGCCGAGCTGGTGGAGAAGGAAAGCACAGACACCACACACAGCTCCGGGGCTGAGGCAGAACCTCCAGGCTCTGCTTCAAAGGAGAGGAACAAACAGCAAGACAATGAAATCTCCCATGGAGAGAGAGCCCCAGGTGCGTGTCCTCCACAACAAACACCACTGGGAGCAGCTGGGAAAGCCTGGGCTGCAGCTCTGTCACTGCCAGTGGGGATTTCAGCGCGCAGCACACGGGGAATGGATCTGTTCTGCTGGACAGGTCAGTACCCGGTGGTGGGAGCTGGTGGTGCAGAATGACAGAGATTGCACCTGCAAGGTCCTGACAGCTGGGTCAGTCAGGGTATTTCATACAGAGATTACAAGAATTATCGCACAAACAGCTCAGCTTGATAACATCCATCTCATATTTAAAAATACAAACTGTTTAAAGGGCCTGTTCCCTGCTCTGTGGTAAATGAGATGTGGAGGCAAGTGGCAGTGCTTTGTTGTGTTCCAGCCTCCAGCCTGGGTCTGGCCATTCCCATGGGAGACCTGCACTGCTGCTGCACGGGGCAGAGGGGATGGCATCTCCTCGGCCACCACACCATGTCTGTGCCTCCACTGCTGCCTTCCCTTTGGCTTGGAAAGGGAATTTTGGCCTCATTTGCAGAGTTTGGTGATGGATGGCAGCGGGGTGAGCTGAGCACAGAGTGCTAAACTCTGCAGGACCTGAGCAGCCTCTCTGGGAGTCTTTCCAAAGTGTGGTGTGGTCCTTTAAAAGGGTCCCTTTAGTGACAACTTAAAACAGCTCCCTGAGAGCTGAGACAGTCAGTCCCCTCATTTACTCTGAGCAGCTCTTGCTCCTGAACCCACACATCTACACAGAAGTCACTCCAGTGCTGGAAGAGCCCTGAGTTTGGTCACAGGACATTGATTTCCTGCAGCCTTAGGCTGGGGTTTGCCAGCTGTGCCCATGGGAACTGCTGTGCACGGAGCGTGGCAGCATGTGGCACTCACATGAGGACATGGCCAAGCCACAAAACCACTCCAGAGCTTCTAGGGGGCATTTTTTGTCCTCTGTTTCTACACAGCTCAACCCAGGGAAGTGAGTTTGTCCTTCTTGACACAGCAGGAACACACAGAGCATCACTGGAAGCTGTGGGATTGGCCAAAGAATTGCTGTGTCCATTTTTTTATGCATTCTGAATGCAAGGGGAGCTCATAAATTCACCTGTGACACTGGAGGATGTACCTGTGCCACCTCGTGCTCCCACAGCCTCCTACACTGTTTAGACCTCTCTTAAATTATGGCACCCAAAGCTGTCCCCGGCTCTGAGCTGAGGCCGCTTGTGGGCCCTCAGTGTCTTTGGGGTCAAGCCTGTCCCTGTGTTGGCTGTGGGTTCAAGCCCCTCTTGTTTGTGCTCCTTTCTCCCGGTGCACAAACATGGATTTCATGTTTCCCACCTTCCCCCTCCTCCTGCCTCTGCAGTGCTGCTGCTGGAATTCCCATTAACGAGCCAGCCTGGCACACAAATCCCTCTCCTTTCACGCAGCTCCCGTGGCTGTTGCTGCCAGCCCTATCTGGAGCCACATCTCTCCCCATCCCTGTCCAAAAGCCACTCTGCCATGTGCAGCTCCTCCCTTCGTGCCAAGAGCTGCAAACACACCCCAGAGATCTCAGATGAGAGATACCGGGGCGAGAAGGAATCCTGCTCTTGAGGGTGATCACGAATCCTATTTTATTTTCTCTTTTGTAATCTTCTCTCGAACTATCGTAATGAGGAATTTAACCTCTTGTTTTGCCAGAATAAACTTGTTTTCACCCTTAAGCATGTCTGGTATTAAAGGCAAGTCTAGGTGAAGCTCTGAAATCTGGATTAGCATTCCCTGTTCTGAGACAATGCATCCAAACACAGTGGTGGGGGACACCTGGGAGCTGACACCTCTTTGGATTGTCCTGGAGCTGCTGCCTGTGCTGGGCCAGACGTGGGTTTGTCACATTCCGGGTTTGATGGAGTCAGCAGAAGGAGACTTTGCAAGTGTCCCAGGCTGGGACATCTGTGATAGGGTGACATTGCAGCCTCCCTCATCTGAAGGCACATTAAGGTGTCACCTCCCAGCCAGGCTTGGGCAGAGCCTGTGGGCCCAGGGTCACAGAGCTGCTGCCAGAGGGAAATTATTTTTGTCTTGACTCAGATTCCTCCTCTGGGGTGGGAGCTGGTGCTGAGGGAAGTTCTGCTGCCAGTTCATGCAGTCTGCAGCCAGGTTCAGATATTTCCACTTTTCATGTGGATGCAGGGACTAAGGGAGCAGAGCATCCTCTTTGGAGCAGTTCTTGGGCCTCTCTTTGAGGGTATTGGCTGCTCTCAGTTCCATGGATTCAGGATGTTCTCGTCACAGGATGAGGGAGAACAGCAGGACCCAGGAAGGGTTTGTGGATCTGATGCCACCTCCACATTTTTCAGGGATTTTTCCTGAGTTGTTTTCCCCTTGCCCACCAGAGTTGTGTGATGTCCCCACCCCATCCACTCCAGGCCCTTGGTTGTGAAGAGGCCAGAGCTGGGGCAGGTGGGCAGGAAACAAACCCTACGCAAACCCTATGGCTGAGTCCAGGGAATCAATTCTGGACTTCCTGAGCCAAAACCCAGCTGCAACAAACCCCATGGGCAACAAAAAGGTCTCAGTCAATGTCCAAGGGGGATCTGTGACTCTTCCCCAGGAACAGCCGGGAGCAGAGGAAGAGCAGCGCTGAAACCAGGCCTGGGAGAGGTCGGCTCAAGGCCCTTGGCAGTGAACATCCCTGAATTGCCTGAGAGGAAATAAAAATGGAACTTTGCCCCCCTTTTCAGTGTGACAGACACCAGGTCAGCGCTTCTGATGGAACTGATCTCCTCACTGTCATGATCCTCTGCATTCACGTGCAAAGGCCAACTGGAGTGACCTGACCTCGGGATACAGTGACACAGAAACACAGCCCCTGCTCGGCCCATCGTGTTCTCCATTCTCCTCCTTTGTTTCTCACCAGGGCAGCAACACCACAAGGAACTCCAGTTTTGGAGTTTGATCCTAAATGTTACAACCTGGTTTCAAAACCTCTGAGATTCAGTGGAAAAAGCTATCGATTCATGGGCGTATCAAGAGTGTTGTTGCCACTGCTGACCCTCCATGAGCTTGGGCCACGCAGTGATAAAAAGACAAGGAAAAATCAATTCATCAGGAGCACATGGAGAACTCTTCAGAGTAGAAAGTTTACAAACCAAGCTGGAACTGCTGATTTTCCTCTCGCTATCATATGTTATTCACCACAAAGAGGACAAGGAAATATACAACCAACCAAAGGGAAAAAAAATGGGAATATGCATGGTGATGTAGGAGAAAAGATAGAATCACAAAATCATTTAGGCTGGGGAAGATCTCCAAGACCATCGAGTCCAACCTGTGCCCNCAGCTCCCTCAGCCACTCCTGGTGGAGCCTGAGGAGCAGCTGAGGGCACTCGGTGTGTCCAGCTGGAGCAGAGGACACTGAGGGCAGAGCTCAGCGGGGGCTGCAGCTCCTCCCGAGGGGCAGCTCCGGTCTCTGCTCCCTGGGACAGGGACAGGAGCCAGGGAACGGCCGGAGCTGGGCCAGGGCAGGCTCAGGCTGGAGATCAGGGAAAGGTTCTTCCCCCAGAGGGTGCTGGGCACTGCCCAGGCTCCCCAGGGAATGGGCACGGCCCCGAGGCTGCCAGAGCTCCAGGAGCGTTTGGGCAGCGCTGCCAGGGATGCCCAGGGTGGGATTGTTGGGGTGTCTGGGCAGGGCCAGGAGTTGGACTGGATGATCCCTGGGGTCCCTTCAGCTCAGGAGATTTTGTGATCCTGTGACCCTGTGTTCTGCTGTCCCTGCTGTGCTGGGAGTGGACAAGCCCAGGTATTTGATGTGCCTGAGTCCCACCCCAAAGCCCATCTTGGTCACCTCTCACTGTCCTGCCCCCCTCCAGGCCCATGGCACTGTCACACCTGGCTGGGAGCTGCTGCTCCAGCTGGGCAGAGCTCTGAGATGCCCCATCTCCTGTCCCCAGCCCTGCACAGGGGTCACCTGCCCTGGGACAGCTGCAAAGGGACCCTGGCTCGTGGGACAGGGTTACAGCAGCAGCTCCTGTGGCCACTCAGGACTGGATGAGTTTTATCTCCTTGGATTCCAAACATAATTAATCCTCAAGGTTCTTCCTCTCCTTTAAATCATACATCTGAAGGAGCAGTCGAGCAGTGCTGGAGTGCTCTAAAAATCCTCATTAGAGCCACTTGGAAACCACCCTGGAGGGAAGGAGCCCCCTGGGAGATGATGGAAGAGGATCTCCAGCACCTGGAGGTGTGGGATCCCTTCACAGGGGATGCAGCAGATGCTGCAGAGCTGCCCTGGCTGAGGCAGCTGCAAACAGCTGGGGTTAAACCCTCACTGGTGATCTGGGATTTATGGGATGCAGAAACCCCTCTGTGGCATCTTACACAGAAGCCACGAGCGACATGAAAAAAAAAAGTTAAAATTTCTTTCAGGTATCAAAATAGCAATACTTCCAAATTAACAGAAGACTTGCAGTTTTCAGGCACTTTTTTTTTAATTAAAAAAAAAATATCAAACTTCTGAAGAAAGCCACTGCTTCTGGGAAAGGCTTCATAAACTCCAAGGCTCCATAAACTCCAAGGCTCATTATTTTGTCAAAATAAAAAAAAATTCAGCCTAAGCTTTTCAGCAGGCACTGCAGTATTATTAATCACCTCCTTGGACAGTGTGCATGCAATAAAACAAACTAAAATTAGCTGGAAAAAAAAAATTCAAAGAAAAGGCCACTTTCCAACATCCTGACAAATGAAATAAGTGGATGCCCAAACAAAGGGCTGAGAGCACAATTAAGGCAAAGCAGGAACTGGAGGGACAACGCTGGTCCAGTGCACTTCACACGGAGTCTTTCATCCATCAGAGCCCCCAAAAGTGCTTAATCAAAATAATGGAGAGCAAGAGGAGAACAAAATGACTCGGAGGCAAAGGGAGAAGATAAATGGAGGCTGTGGCACAAAGCAGAGAGGTGGGGAAGGGGCTTTCACCATCTCCTCTCACAGAAATTCCTTCAGGTCACTCGTCTCCATTGCTTGTCTCTGAAATGACTCTGATTTTGTCCCTTAAGTGAGGTGACAACTGCCCAGCACACTGCCAGTGAGAGAGAGGCAGTGATTGATCAAATATTTGCATATTTTCAGTGTCATTTTCCCGTCTCATCCTTTTCACAGCCCAGCACCCCCTCCACTCTTTCTCTCCTGCTACCCCAAGCTCTCAGTGGAGATTCCTTGTGGCTTTTCCTTGCCCAGCCAAAAAACCCCTCAATTTACCCCTCCTAACCCTGTGGTTTTCCACCTTCCATTTTATCCCACCCCGACCTCCTCCTTCACCTGCCTTTGGCAGGTCCACCTGGAGTTTTTCCCATTCTCCCGAGGTCCTGGCTGCCCTCAGTAACTCCGTGTGATCTGTGGATGGTTCATTGTTCCCTTTCCTTTCAAGATCACACACGGGGCCGCCCGGGACGGTGTCGGGCTCGCGAGTCAAAAGCAAAGTGGCACCTGCCCAAATCTGTGAATTATGGCCACACTCGGAGCCAGCAGAGGAAGCTGGAAAAGAAAAGTTCGTGTTTGAATAATATCCCGGCCATCCTTTATTTTATCCATTATTCAGGGGTCTTTTGGTTAATGGTTGACTGTTCTTCCTGAACAGGGATGAATTTCAGCATGGACAGAGCTGCATGAACAGTGATGGAGCTGAGGAGAGCAGGACAGAGGTGACATTGCACCAGGGAGGGGCAGGGTCAGCACAGCCAGGGAGGGTTGTCCTTGCTTTCCCATCCTTGAGCCATTCCCTGTTCTCCTGACAGTCCTCTGGAGCACTTCACAGCCCTGGAAAGTTCCTGAGGAGCTCACAAAGCCCAGAAATTTCTTTGGCTGGCTCAAATGTGCAAATATATTTGTGTATTGTGATGGCAAAGTGCTGAGTGCTGGTCCCTGACCCTCCCACCTCTCTGAACCAGCAAAGCCATTTTTCTTTTCCAGAATGGTGATTTGGGGGTTCCTGCTGATCCCCACTGACACTGTTGGTCCCTGACCCTCCCACCTCTCTGAACCAACAAAGCAATTTTTCTTTTCCAGAATGGCAATTTGGGGGTCTGTGGTACAGTGTCAGTGATCTCCCAGCTGACCCACCAGAAATAGGAAATTAAAATCAGAATTCTTGCCTGGAAGCAAGAGGAGAGGTTGTGGACAGAGCTGGCAGTGGAAGAATAATGGCCATGAAATGAAAGCAGCTCTGCTGGCTGGGTGTGATGGGACACAGCTCCCAGGAATGAAGAAATTCAGATCATTCAACAGAACATTTTCATGTTATCTCCAACAAAATCAAAAGAAAACTCCATTGCAGAAAATCTAGAAAGGGAAAGAGGAAAAAATATTAACATTGCAAACTTTAAAACAAAGACCCACACAGAAGAGATAAAAAATTTCCAGGAATTTTGGAGATAATAAATGTTGGAGATAGAAAATTTTGGAGATAATGAACTTCCCAGATTTGAGACAGACCCAGCTGTAAGACCCATCACGACAATGGGTCATTGAGAGTTTCTGCAAAGGGGCAGAAGAAACCCAAAAAACCTGTGTCCAGCTGCCCAGTGACAGCCCGGGTGGGCAGGAACAGTGGGGTGGGGACAGGATGCCCAAGAGCAGAGTCCTGTTCATCCACCGGGGATGGAGCAGATTGTGGTGCTTCCAACCCAAACCGTTCCATGATTCCATGACTCTGTGCCTTTGCACACAGCAGACGTCTCTGGTGGCCTCTGCTCATTTCAGTGCCCAGAGCACTGCCCCAGGAGCCCAGTTTGCCATCCCACAGGTACCAGGTGGGACAGTGGCGCTGGCACAGAGCGGCTCCAGTCCTGCCTGTGCAGGGGTTCTGAGCTCATCCAAGGAAAAACCCTTTGATCTCTGTCTCCAGGGATTTCTTACCCTGGCCTCAGCCAAATCACTGGAACAGGTCCTGGGCTTGTGCTCACATTTATTGTGAATTAGGTGGGACAAGTGATGTGCAGAAATGCAGGATGCAGGAATGCACTTTCTTGTGGATTTGATGGGAATTTAGGGCACGTAATCCAAAGCAAGGGAAAAAGTGAGTGGTGGGAAAGAGGGAAAAGCCCCAGTTCCTACCTGTTGTTTTTTTTTTATTTTAATCCATATATCTGATGCTTTGAGGGCAGAAAGGGGACCAGGGTTTGTGTTGGTGATTTAGCTGGAGCTGGGTGAGAACCTCCTTGAGTTTTGGAAGCAAAAACCTGAGCCTCTGACCAGCTGCTTTATTTTTGATTTCACCAAACCCTGGCCCTCCTTTGTGACTTCCCCTCAGCCGGAGGGCTCCAAAATCTTCTCTTTATTCCATCCATTGACCTGGCAACAGAGTTTGCCCCTCTCCTGCCATCCTTTGCCCACTCCATGAGATGCCACATCCATCTGCTTCTTCCGATCTGTCCAAATGGAATCCTGCTCTCCCTTTCAGTGGTGCTCGTGGGAGTCTCCATCACATCCCTTCCCCAGGTCCAGCTGTTGCTCCTCCCTCCCAGAGCATCTGCCCTGCTCCAACGTGCTCACAGGACCCAGCTTGTAAACTGTGTCCTGAATTCCTCCATGGAATCGTGGAATGGTTTGGGTTGGGAGGGACCTGAATGCCCATCCCATCCCACCCCTGCCATGGGCAGGGACACCTCCCACTGTCCCAGGCTGCTCCAAGCCCCATCCAGCCTGGCCTTGGGCACTGCCAGGGATCCAGGGGCAGCCACAGCTGCTCTGGGCACCCTGTGCCAGGGCCTCCCCACCCTCTTGGGGAGGAATTCCTTCACAATATCGAACCTAAATTTCCCCTTTTTTCGTGTGGAGCCATTCCCACTTTTCCTATCCCTGCAGTTCCTCATGAACAGTCCCTCTCCAGCTCTCCTGGAGCCCCTTCAGACCCTGGAGCCTGACCAACATGCCCATTCTCTGAAGGTGTCTGAGTGACCACCCCTCCTCAGGCAGGAGTTTTCACTCATTATCCACAGCTTTAACAATTATTCACAGCTCTCCTTTATTTCCTTGCCATGTTTAAATTGGCTAGGTTTGCTCACGGAGGCACAGTTTGGAAATCCAGAGGGAATGTTTTGCTGGCCTCTGCTCGTGTCCTGCACATGAACAAGGAGATTTTCCTGATGATTTGTGTGCCAAGGCTCCCCATGACATCATCAGGTGGCCACAACCCCCTGACCTGGCTCTTGGAGAGGCAGCTGTGACTTCATCCCTACCTCAAAAATTGTTTACACTGGAGTGGGAAGACAGAGATCTCAAAACATGAACTAAAAAAAGTATTTAATTACTCCAGTTTCAAACTTCGTTTCGTAGCGCAAACAAGTGCATAAATTACAGGGAAAAAAATACACTTTAAAATGGGTGAAATAACTGGAATTTTATCCAATTCTTTTGCCTAAATGAAACATTTATTTCATTCCAAACTGGCCACTTTCACTTGTTTGAACTCCCAACAAACCAATAAAGAAGAAAACAATTATTGACCAAGCTTTTCCATTATTTTTTTTCTTTTCTTTTAATCAAGACTTTCTCTCCTTATAAGGAAAGTCAACAGCCTTTGTTCTGAGGTAATTCAAGTGTCTCCATGGGCAGGAAAGTTTCCAAGTTTTCGGTTTAGATGTTTTCCTTTGTGTGCCTGACCTTTCCTCCGAGCTCCCGCCCTCTCCCTTTAATCTCTAACCAGCACTTTGGTGGCGTGGTTGGGTTGGGTTTTGATGTTTTCCTTGAGAGCAAGCCATGCCTCTGGAGTGGAGTCAGCGCTCCTGATTTCTTCCTGATGAGGGAAAACTCATTCCTGCTCCTACAGACAAAATTCCAAGGTATTTGGACATTGCCCAGCACTGGGAAAGCTGAAGTTTGTGCTGTGCCCTGTAGGTCATCCACTGAAACCCACCTGCATCCCTGGAATGGTCCAGGCCAGGCTGGACAGGGCTTGGAGCAACCTGGGATAGTGAGAGGTGTCCCTGACCATGGCAGGGGGTGGAACAAGGTGAACTTCAGGGTTTCTTCCAACCCAAACCATTCCATGATTCCATGATTCTATATTTGAGCTGTTGTATAAACCACCTGCACCCTATTTTCAGTGTCCTCCTGCCCAAAAAAGCCAGTCAGATGCCCTGTGCTCCAAGCCTCCACTCTTACCGTGGATTCACTCCAGGTTTGACCCTTTCTCTTAGAGTCACTGGGAAAATCAAGTCTGGAATCAGTCGATTGAAGTCTCTGTTAGGGAAGCTCTATCCCGGAGCGATCCCGGAGCCCTTCCTCACTCAGAGGAGGCTGGAGATTCCACCTGAACACGAGGAAAAGCTTCTTTACAGAGAGAGCAGTGGAAGAGCTGCCAGGGAGGGTGTGGAGATCCCTTCCCTGTGGCTCCAGGACAGCCCTGCTGGAGCAGGGAACAGGACCAGGACAGCCTCTGTGGCCCTTTCCAGCACCCCGGGATTCTGTGGGATCAGGGACTGGGAAGCACACGGTGAGCCAGGAGCAGAGAGCCCTGTGATGTGTTAGACCCAGCATAGAGCCACTGGAGGGGAGCAGCTGGGACTGGGATGGGACTGGACTGGGGCTGGGAATGGGATTGTGAGTGGGACTGGGAATGGGAGTAGGACTGCAACTGCGACTGGGACAGGAACTGTGACTGGGATTGGAACTGGGAATGGGAAGGTGACTGGGGATGGGAATGGGACTGGGACTCTGGGACTGTGACTGTGAATGGGACTGTGACTGGGATTGGAACTGGGACTGGGATTGGAACTGGACTGGGATGGGGGATGGGAATGGGACTGGTACTCTGGGACTGTGACTGCAAATGGGACAGGAACTGGGAGTGGAACTGGGTCTGGAACTGGGACTGGGAATGGGAATGGGGATGCGATTGGAACTGGACTGGGACTGGGACTGAGATGGGGGTTGGAACTGGGGCTGGGACAGAGATTGGGACTGCAACAGGGACTGGAACTGGGATTGGAACTGGAACTCTGATGAGGACTGGGACTAGGACTGGGAGTAGACTGGGACTGAGACTGGGACTATGACCTGAACTGCAACTCTGACTGGGACTGGGCCTGGTGCTGAGACTGGGACTCTAACTGGGACTGGGACTGGGCCTGGGACCTCCTCTTGTTGCAGAACCAGCCAAGGGGGCTGACACAGGGATTGGACAGCTGTCTGTGTCCTCTCCAGTGTCCAGCTGCTGAGGAGGACGATGGACATTTGCCTCTCCCAGGCCAGCAGGCAGAGTTTGGAGCTCCCTCTGGAGCTGAGGCTTCTCACCTGCAGCACCACAGGCACCTCCAGAGAGCTGGTGCCCAGAGACCTTCCCAACTCCTGGCTCCAGGGGGGCTGAGGGGAGGAGAGACCTTAAGTTTGGTCGGAATGGGCACCTCTGGACAGCAACCAAGGGCACTTGGAGAGGAAGCAGCAGCAGAGGGACCAGTCCTGCTCCTTGACTTGATTCTGTTTGTGGCAGTGGCACCACTGGCACTGTGGGTTATGTCATAGGAGATGTGAATCATCACAGAAAGGTCGGAAAAGAATTCCAAGACTCCAAGACCTCCAAGTCCAACCTTCGACCGAATCCCCCCGTGCCCACTGAACCACATCTCCAAGTGCCACGTCTGCTTGGCTTTTGAACACTTCCAGGAATGGTGACCCCAGCAGTGCCCTGGGCAGCCTGTGCCAATATTTAAACAGTCTTTCAGTGGAGAAATTTTTCCCAATATCCAACCTGAACCTCCCCTGGCACAACTTGGAGCTGTTTCTCCTTGTTTATCACCAGGTTTCTGGGGAAAGAGGCCGAACCCCACCTGGCTACAACTTCCCTTCATGTAGATGTACAGTCCAGTTTTGTGAAGCACAATGGGCTGAAAACTTCAGGGCAAATAAAATTATGAGTATTCATCATTTATGGGAAATCCCATCCCTTTGGAGATAGTGGGACAAAGCCTCTGAGGTGGCACAACGAGCCCACAAAAGTTACAGCAAGTGCAAATTTGCCTCTTTGGTGGAGATCTCTCTCGGATCTGATGGAGAACTCAAATACGAGCCCAGATCAGGAAAAGTCCTTCCTGGAAGAAGATCTGAGGTGCTCCCTGAGTCTCCTTGGGAGAGGGACACCCCAACATGGATCAGACAAGGACCAAGTCAGGTGGGGAAGGATGGGAGAGTAAAACACCAAGGTGTCCACAAGTGGATACAGCACGAGATTGGGAAGAAGGAAAATGACCTGGATCCAGCCTCCCTTAACTCCAGGGGCTTCTGGACTGAAGTTTTCCTTGGAAAGAGAGCAGGGAGATGGAAAGGGAGAAAATATAACCAAGGGAGGTGGGTTACAGGAGGTCTAGTGATAAGAGGGGCTTGGGATGGCTCCAATAAAGGTTGCTGGAGGGACCAGAGGCATGGCTGAGGAACTTTGGAGGGGCTCCAACATCATTTGGAGAACAGGAGTGGGGAACAAGAGGAATGAGAATCCTCTGGAGCAAGGGTGTCTTCAGCAGGGGCGGCAGCAAGCGGGGAGAGGTCTCCAGGGACTGCTCTGCGCCCATGGCTGGGGGAACTCACTGCTCTATTCCTGTTCCAACAGCTCTTCTCAGACACCCGTGAGTCACCCCAGCATTTTTAGCTCCTTACATAACTACTGCCAAAAGGGAAGGTGTTCCAGCAGGGCTGCCAACACAAATGCCCAGGGACCAGCTCTGCACCCGGCGGGATGAGTAAGCACCGGCTGCAGGACGGGCTGGGAGCATCTCTCACACCTCACCAGGTGTTTTGCAACAGGGATGAGCTGGAGCTCTGCCTCTGGTGGCAGCTGTTTCTCTGAATGCAGTGCTGGTGGGGCAAAGCTGGGAGAAAAATTCCCAGGAAAATGCCCGTGTTCCAGTGCAAACCCTGATCCACGGAGTTATCCCCTGCACAACCCCGGGCCCACTCACATGTGAGGTGTTTCCCCGCCACCACCTCTGCAGAGCCCAGAAATCCAGGCTGTTACCAAATTTTGCACGCCTTGTTTTTCTGCTGGAAGTCCACGGGCACAGCAGAAACTGAATTAACCCTTTTGGGATCAGTGAGCATCACTGCAGATCCCCTGCAAACCAGAGCTGGGTCTGCAGGTCTGATTCGGTCCTGAACACCAACAGGAAACTTCTCAAATCACTCAGTGTTGTGTCCTCTGAGTTGGACCCTCAAGCTTTGTGCCACTGAACAAACATGAAGTAGGCTTCTTAACAAAAAGCAGCATTTCACCAGGTTCTCCAAATTTTGCATCTCGCCCGGCTCCCCAGAACAGCAGCTGCCTCACACCTGCCCACTGCAAGGGGGGAAACTCCCTTTATTAAAGCTTCTGTCCCCAGGAAACAGAATGCCACCCCTGCCTCGAAGGTACACACCACGCCCTGCACTTACTGCTCACCGGGCTGGTAACCACTTCAAAGCAGCACTGCCCCGAGGAGCGATGATTCCTGAGAGGGTTAAATCAACATTTCCTAGGGAAGAGCACCACAGGGTGCTGCTGGGCAGAGCTCTGTGCCCAGCACGTCTGACTGTCTGGCCAGATCTGAATCCTGGAGTGTCTCTGACAGCAGGACACGGCTTGGGTGAGGGATGACCCCAGAAACTCTCGTCTCTCTTTGTATTTCAGAGTAAGTGAAGGAAAGCTGCCAAATTCAGCTTAGGAAAGTTTTCTTACCCCAAACCTGGCAATAATCTGGGGCCCTGGGCATGGAAGAAGGAGCTGGAGGGTCTCTGTCCCACCTTGGTACAAAATCCCATCTCATTTGGCGTGTCCTAGAGGAGTTAAACAGAATTCAGAGCCCTCAGGCAGCAAAGTCCCAGATCAGCCCTGCAGCACAAGATTAGAACAGAATCACTGTTCACCTAAGGAAGAATCCCCTCTCCTCCAGGAGGGATTGAATATTCCACCCTGTCCGAACCGCCAACACCAACGCCAGGGCAAAAAGCTGCTCTGCCAAACATCTCCTGGTGTTCAGGGACCTACTCAGGGCACCAAGGCAGCTCCTCAGGTCTGGGCTTATCAAAGACAAAACTCCTTTTTCCCAAAGCCAGCCTCGTTTCCTTCCTACAGACAAACCTGGCCACTCAGATGGCTCTGCTCTAAAATTACAGCTCTTTTTTAACCCCAAACCACGCTGCTGGCCTCGGGCAGTGCCCTCAGCCCTGCCTGTCCTGCTCCTTCAGCCTTAGAGTTCAGCAGGTCTCAGGTGGTTCCCCAGTTAAAATAAAACATTACCAAAGCAGTCTCTCTGTATCCCTGCTCCAAATAGATTACCCAGAATTTGGGCATTTTTGTCGTAATTCCACGACTGACACATTTCCATCCTGACTCTGGGAAAGGATTAAAGCTCATTATCCCACATTCCTCGATTTCTTGTGCTCTTGCAGCCTCCCGGCCACCACCCACCCCCTGAATTCCAGGGCAGATCCAACATTCTTGGAGCAAGAGTGTGGTTCCCTGTGCACTGGGATCAGAACTGGGGATCATCAGGACCATTTTCCTTGTCCTTCAAGCAGATATCTCTGATCAGCTGCTCCCTGTAGGAATTCCTCCATTTTTACCCATCAGAGGGAACCACCTCCGATGTCTCCTCACCCAGTGATGGCACAGGCTTTAAGAGAGTAAAAGAAACACTCATTAAACACACTTGAAACTTCTCAAGTGCCAATAAAGTGCTTTTTCCTTTGGGAAGAAGGGCTGGCTCAGCCTGGGCAGTGCCCAGGAGCTGTCAGAGTTCTGCTTTGCACCATGACTCGTTCCCTGCTGCTTGCAAACCACCCTCAGACTGAGAACTTCTGCACCAGCCACATTTATTTAGTTGAGTTGGAGGGTCCAGCAGTTGCAGGTGGCTCCGCTCTGAGAAGCTGTGCCTGGCTTTTCCAGCAACAAATGCAGTTAAAAAAATGCATGAAACTCATTCATGCTGCAGCACATGGAGTTAATCATTCACAGTCCCAGTGCAGGACAAGGGTTCCAATGACAATAAACCATGACAGATTTCCTTGAAACACCATCCCTTGAGTTCAGGATTACTTCTTTAAACACCCAGATAATTTTCTAGAACAGTGTCACAGGTAGGTCAACAGAAGGATAGATTGTCCTGCATTCCTGCCTGATTGCACCTGTAAGCAAAACTCCCTTATCAGCTTCAGAATTGCTTCCAAGACGGTGCCACCAGGATCCCTGGGCTGCAGCACCAGCATCCCTCTTCTCCAGCACAGCAAACCCCCACTGCCTCTGGAGGCACAGACTTGAGAGGAAGCAGAGCACGGAACTGATGGGTCCATCTATGAGGATGAGGAGAGGCTGTCCTGATTCCCTAGGATCAGCCAGGCTTCTCACAGTGAAAGCGAAAGTGAAATCCAGAAATCGTGTGGTTATGGAAGTGCCACACCTAACGGGTGGCAATAGGTGGGAAAATCCAGGTAGGCACCAGGGGAGGTTCAGGTTGGGCCTTAGGAAAAATTTCTTCCCTGGATGAGTGGTCAGGAATTGGAAAGGGCTGCCCAGGACAGTGGGGGAGTGACCATCCCTGGAAGTGCTCAAAAACCAAGCAGAGGTGGCACTTCATGATCTGATTGGACTTGATGCTCTCTGAGGTCTTTTCCAACCTTAATGATTCTGTGAAATGGAGAATGTGATC
This sequence comes from Edolisoma coerulescens, assembly GCA_013397115.1. NCBI lineage: Eukaryota > Metazoa > Chordata > Aves > Passeriformes > Campephagidae > Edolisoma > Edolisoma coerulescens. Next base: position 180,972 of record VWZW01002492.1, on the reverse strand, counting down.
CAAGAAAGCTTTGTTTGGTCAGAGTGCTGGAGTTATCCTAGAGGCAATTCAGGCAGAGGTCTCCCCACACACCTCCTGCTGGTGATCACCAGCATTCCCAGCTCAAGAGCAATAGCAAACCAGCAGCTGTGTCCCTGGTTCTCCCAGGGAGAGTGGTTTCACCCCTTGCCTTGGGAGCAGCACCTCTCAGTACTCAATTTCCCCCCGTTTTTTTGGGCAGTGCATCTCTGAACCTCTTAATGAATTCCTTCTGCTGGAGCAGCACCAAGGCCCAGAGAGAAACCTTTAACTGACCCTGCTTATGCTGCAAACCCCAGCACCGTCCCCTCTGCCGCCCCACTGAGCCATGGAAGGTTTCCCACATGCTGGAAACAGGGCTTCATTCAGCTTTGGCTGAGAGCTGCACAGGCTGGGGGGTTCTGAGCAAATCACTGCTCTGATCTGGCCAGATCTGAACCCTGGAGTGTCTCTGACAGCAGGACACGGCTTGGGTGAGGGATGACCCCAGAAACTCTCGTCTCTCTTTGTATTTCAGAGTAAGTGAAGGAAAGCTGCCAAATTCAGCTTAGGAAAGTTTTCTTACCCCAAACCTGGCAATAACCTGGGGTCCTGGGCATGGAAGGAGGTGCTGGCAAGTGGCTTCTTCCATGCTCAGGACACTGGGGAACACCAGGACCTGTCTTGTTCTCCTTCCCCATCAGAGGCTTCCTGGGCCAGGTTGAAAACTCTCACCAAGGATGTTCTGTCACCCATTTCAAGGGGTTCTGCAAAAACAGAGCTACAGGATTGTCAATTCAGGTGATTGAGCAGGACCTCAAGGGGGACTGGACATCTCTGATGGGCAGCAAACCTCTCCTCTCCACCGCCAGCTCTCTGACCCTGCTGCTCCTTCTCCTGTCTGGATGACAAGTGTTATTCCAAGCCTGCAGGCGAGCTGTAAATACAAAAACATGCACACCCTCCATTAACATTAGCAACAATATTTAAATCACACTCCAGAGGCTAATTGGCGAAAATTCAAAGGTGACACAGAGAGAGCAGCCCTTGAACAAAAGCATCAGATGTGGAGGTGCTGTTGCAGCTTGCCCAGGCTCTCCCGCTCCCCCTGATCCAAGAGGGAAGAACCAGCACGGCCCAAGCAGTGGGAACGGGGCTCCCAAGGTGCCAAAAACACATGGATGAAGCTGGAGGGCTTCACGGGGCAGAAAAGTGGGTTTCTGTCCAAGTTATCACTAACAGCTACCCACAGAATCCCAGAATCATGGAGTATTGGGGTTGGAAAGGATCTCTGACCATCACAGTTCTGCCCAGCAGGGTCACCTGGAGCAGGTGACACAGGAACGCAGCCAGGTGGGTTTGGGATGTCCCCAGAAGGGAGACTCCACACCTTCCCTGGGCAGCTGTTCCCGTGCTCCATGGAAAGAAGTTCCCTGCCATGTTGAGGTGGAACTTGTGGTGTTTAATTTATGGCCACTGCTCCTCATCCTGTCCTGGGCACTCCTGAACTGACCCTGGCACCATGCCCAGGTGGACTGAAACTCCGGGGTTTTAATTGGAAAGGGGATCCCTCCCCCAGACCAGGATGTAGCAATTGGAGTTACAACCTGTATTTGACATCTTCCTTAACTCCCAGCTCCTGGATTGGCGGTGGGATGTGAGACTCCGCTCTTCCCACAGAGGCTCCCTGTTGAAAAGCACACTTCAAACGTGACATTTGCTGGCTCAGTATCAAAAAAAAAGCCTTTAAATAGACCCACATTGACATTCTCCACACAGCCAGATATTGAAGTCAGTGTTAAACTGGAGTCATTTTCATACGGATTCGTGATCTTTAACATTTCTGAGCTAAGAGAGAAAAGTACTTTACAAACGCCTCTGGGGATATGACCCATAAAACAGCAGCTGAACCACAGACTCGCAGGAACTGCAACTTATGCACTGTCTTTATTTCAGTAGCTGCACTTCATTTTCCCCCAATTTTCATACCTTTCCCAAAGCCATGAGTCACGGCCCTAAGAACTCTCCAACTGCCCCTCATGGCAGCCCTCCAGCTCCTCTCTTCGCAGCCAGAGCCAGGTGAGTTTGCAGGAGCAGCTCGAGCTGTGGTTGAGGAGAAAGGCAAAAGGAGAAGGGTGCAAAAGGCAAAAGAAGGAGGGTGAAAAGGGGTGCAAAGGGTGCAAAGGGGTGCAAAGGGGTGCAAAGGGGTGAAAAGGGTACAAAGGGGCACCAGCCCTGGGCACTTTGGCTCCTGTTTTCCCAGGGGAACGGCTCACACGGAGTGTGCCCACAAATCTCCAGGGCAGGGGGTGTGTGAGGCACTGCTGAGCCCCCCTTTCCCTGGCATGTCCAAGAGCTGGCACATTCCCATGGCAGCAAACAGGGATAATTCCTCTCTGTGTTTAGGACATTTATGGGAGCTCTGTATTTGCTCAGCACCCTTCACCCGAGGTTTTGCACATCATAAAACAGCCTGGGAAGAAACAAACCCTCAAGGGGCAGGACCTGGCTGCCCAGCCATTCCCTTGAAACACCCACCCCTCTGCCCAAGGGTCTTCTTTGCCAGTTCTCTCCATCATCCCCCAAATTTCTCTTCCATTCTCACTTTCCTTTGCACATGAGGGTCTGTGAGGTTGGAAGGACCCACCTGGTTTGACACCTCCTTCAGTTCAGGCTGCAGAACTTCCCCTGTTCCCTCTTATGGCTTCTCCCAGTGCTGGACCCAACGCTTGCCATAAACCTGCACCTCCAGGAGACTTTGGCCAAGTTCATGAGCAGCCCAAATGTCCCTTGCACAGCCCCCAGAGGTGTGAGAGGGTCCTGTGCCCAGCACAGCACCCAGAGCCGAGCACAGACTTGGTGTCACCTTCCCCAGGCTGCTCTGGGCACTCCTGCCCTCGTGGCTCTTCCTCAGAGCGTCCCCCGAGGCCGTTCCCAGCTGGTTTATCCCACTGGGACCTGGGAAACCACTACAAAGACAGTGAGAGTTCAAAAAAAGCTCAGGAAAGAGCTTGGGCCCAGGCTCTGTGCCCTGGAGGAGCCCCCTGAGCAGTGGAACGTGAGCTACTCATTCCCACTGGGCTGGGGATGGGCTCTGCCTGTGGGGTGCGTGCTTTTAGTAACATAAATGTAATGTATTTAATATAAATATTTAATAAAAACAAGACCAACTCACTTCACTGCCCACCCCAGAAGTGTGAGCTGACATTGGGATGCCCTTTCCTGCTGCTTCTTTTCTCTTTCACTGCTCCACATCTCCTGTCTTGACCTCTCTCACCCACCCCTTTTCTTTCCTGTAGTCCTATTTTAAAACTTAAATCTAAAAACTCACCTGTTGTGAAAAGAGGAAAGGAAAGGAAAGGAAAGGAAAGGAAAGGAAAGGAAAGGAAAGGAAAGGAAAGGAAAGGAAAGGAAAGGAAAGGAAAGGAAAGGAAAGGAAAGGAAAGGAAAGGAAAGGAAAGGAAAGGAAAGGAAAGGAAAGGAAAGGAAAGGAAAGGAAAGGAAAGGAAAGGAAAGGAAAGGAAAGGAAAGGAAAGGAAAGGAAAGGAAAGGAAAGGAAAGGAAAGGAAAGGAAAGGAAAGGAAAGGAAAGGAAAGGAAAGGAAAGGAAAGGAAAGGAAAGGAAAGGAAAGGAAAGGAAAGGAAAGGAAAGGAAAGGAAAGGAAAGGAAAGGAAAGGAAAGGAAAGGAAAGGAAAGGAAAGGAAAGGAAAGGAAAGGAAAGGAAAGGAAAGGAAAGGAAAGGAAAGGAAAGGAAAGGAAAGGAAAGGAAAGGAAAGGAAAGGAAAGGAAAGGAAAGGAAAGGAAAGGAAAGGAAAGGAAAGGAAAGGAAAGGAAAGGAAAGGAAAGGAAAGGAAAGGAAAGGAAAGGAAAGGAAAGGAAAGGAAAGGAAAGGAAAGGAAAGGAAAGGAAAGGAAAGGAAAGGAAAGGAAAGGAAAGGAAAGGAAAGGAAAGGAAAGGAAAGGAAAGGAAAGGAAAGGAGAAAAGAGCAATGAGAAGAGAAGAGAAGAGAAGAGAAGAGAAGAGAAGAGAAGAGAAGAGAAGAGAAGAGAAGAGAAGAGAAGAGAAGAGAAGAGAAGAGAAGAGAGAAGAGAAAAAAGAAAAGAAAAAAGAGAAAGAGAAAGAGAGGAAAAGAAAGAAAGCGAAAGAAAGCGAGAAAGAGAGAAAGAAAGAAAAGAAAGAAAGAAAGAAAGAAAGAAAGAAAGAAAGAAAGAAAGAAAGAAAGAAAGAAAGAAAGAAAGGTGTTAATCAGTATAGTCATAACAACAAAAAGGTAGAAAGGTAAAGGAAGGGGAAGGAAAAGTGGAGCAGGAGAGCACAGCAGTGGGGTGGAGGTGGGGAGACGTGCAAGGAAATTGCGGAAAGCTTCAGTCCAATGTAGAAATGGAAGAGGAAAGGAAAAGCCCTGGCTGAGGGAATGCAGTCATCCAACAGCACAGAGAAGGAGCAGTGAGTGGGACAGGACTGCACAGCTGGAGTAGATGTGGTGGTGGGGACTGGCTCACAGTGACCAAACAGGAGATGCCCAGGGCACAGAGGGCTGAAATTTCCTCCAGATGGGACCAGCCCGGAGAGCACGAGAACCTCCTGCTGTGCACCAGGCAGGGCTTTTGAACAGAGCATTTTCCCCTTTAACTCAGACATCTTCACCCCCTGGCCCACACTGCCTGGTGCCTGCCCTGGTCACAATCTCTACTTGCTCTGCCAGGCCCTGCTTTGCCGGGTCTCCTCCACATCCCGTCCCTCCGAGCTCTCGGCTGGTCTTCCCCTGACCTGGCACGGTGTGGGAAGAGGCTCCGGGTCCCAGGCGTGTCCTCATCTGGCATTTCAACACTGTCTCCTCGTGAGCATCCCCAGGGGTGGGGACAGTGTCCAGAGAGATGCTCAAGGACACTTCATGGGCTGAGTACCACATCTCCTGGCTGGGTCATGGTGTCAGCTCTGCTGGAGCTGGGGTCTGCAGGGCTGGGGTCTGCAGGGCTGAGTTCTCACTGAGCCTGGGTCTGCAGGGCCTGAGTTCTTACCCGAGTCAGGGTTTGCAGGGGCTGATTTCTCACCTGATTTCCTACCTGCACCAGGGCAGAGGCAGGATCGGGGATGTCTCCCTGAGCAGAGACCCCTGGCTGCAGCTCCGTGCCCACACATCTGCCCACACCCCTGCCCCTCTGGGGCTGGACCGCGACGGTGGCGATGGAGCCATTCCCACCTGCCATCCCCAGGGAGGGCAGAGAGGAAAGGCTCTTGGATGACCAAAAAACACCCCATTTTTGCTGGAGATTCCATCCCTGTGCCCCAAGTGCGACACACGTGCACACCACCCGCGGGTTTGGAGCAGCAGATCTTGCACACCTTCCTGGGAGCTTGGCTGGTGAACCTGGCACTCAGGAGGCAGCCCCGGCCGTTGGGGCCGATCCCAGCTCCATGGAAAGTGGAGCCCCACCCTTCGGACCAGGATAATGTTTTCCCAAAGCCTCGCCGTGGTTGGCTTTTGTTTTGCTGAGCTGTTGCTACGCACCTGAGGCTCCGCCGGGGAAGGCGGCTCTGCAGAGGAAACAGCGCTGGTGAAAGTCACCAAATAATTGTTCTGGCGCTTTCTGTGTCACGGACAAACACATGAACCTGCGCTTGTTTATCGGGAGGCACCGGGGCAGGATCTCGCTGGGTATCCGCAGGGCTGATTTGTCTGTTGGACCCGCTGCTCTCAGTGGCAGTGCTCGGCCCCAAAAAAACAAAACCAGGAAGAGACTAAGTGTTCCCATACAACTTCCAGCACAATCAGCAGCCCTCCTCGAAAGCGCCTTTGAAACGAGAAATGCGAGGGGGAAAAAACAATTAACACCAGGGACTTTATTGGAAGAAAAAAAGGAAAAAAAAGACAATTCTTCCATTAATCAGAGCCTTATCAGCAGCAAGGTGATATAAAGCCAGGGTTTAATTGGAACTGAGCAATGTGTTTGTGCTGCTGTGGAGAGCCTTGTCTATGCGAGCAGGAATGTGGCCTGCATCCTGTTTTCCCTGCCGATGGGGGAGGAGTCCGCTGCGCCGTTCCTTGAAAGGCTGCGGCATGTTTGCCACCAGCTCCATGCTGGGCCTGTGAATCAGGTTCCTGCTCCTCAGCATCCTCTGAGCTCGCAGGGATCCCACAGCACCAGGATGTTTTGTAGGAAGACAGCAGCCATCCTTCCAGCGGCAGCAGCAGGTGTTCCTCGCCGTCCCTTTGTGCTCTGTCCAGCTCCCCCATGCACAGCGGGACCATCCCAAGGCAGGGAGATTCCCAGTTCCAAGGGTGGTTTATCGGGTTTGCCACCGGCCCTGTTACTCACCCGTGCCTTTGCAAAGGGCAGCACAGACAAAACTCGGTTTGTAGAGGGGGTTTTGCTCCATCCCACCCTGGGCAGTACCTGGGGGCACTGAGAGCCCCCAGCTCCCAGGAAAATCAAGTCAAGGCATCAGGCAGGGAAGGATCCACCAGTTCCTCTGCTCCTCTACCTGTGAGGGACCTTTGAAGGGCACTTGGTCATTTCCTTCCACAGCAAACACTCAGGGATGCAGTTCAACCTGTGCCAGCCCCTCAGCTCCATCCCAGTGCCCAAAAGGATCTCCCTGACTGATCCTGGCTTTTCCCTCTTTCTCCTTTTTAGCATCCCTTTTTAGTACAGGGAACCTTCACCCAGCTCCACTGCCATGGCATTAAATGCTAGGCTGCCTTTAACACCAGGATACCCGAAGTTTACAAACCCTTTTCCCCTCTTCCCAGTCCCAACCTCTCACAGACGGAATCGCAGCGATGCCTCCATCCTTCATTTTGCCGGGATGAACAGCCCCAACCCAAACCCAACACCTTTTCCTGCACCAGAGCTCCACTTGCCTTGGATGAAGAGCTGTCCAAGCCTCTCAGGATTGTCCCTGGAGCACTGGCCACACAAATATAAATTCTGGCTTCCCCAGGCAGGAGTGTCAATGTCACCCAAGAGCAGCTTGGTGGAAGCGTGGCACAGGCACCCAGCAGCGCAGCCCAGCATAATTAAGCAGCATTCTTATTCACGTCATCTCCTGGCTCTGGGACGGCTTTTATTGCAGTCATTACAAAGACAGATATTACTTTTGGATTGACTCACTTGATGGGTTGATCAGCACTTTATTGTAGCCTCCAGTTATAGCACTTTTTATGGCAGCCAGAAGAACTTAACCATTAGCACACTATTAGGAGGAACACAGGCAACTGATTAAGTTGCTGAAGGTCAAAGACATTTTTCTTAATTGCTCTGTGTGTGCTCCCTCCTCCTCCCCTTACAACGGAGCTGGAAGGAGTTTATTCCCTTTTAACAACAAAGTCACAGAGCAGCACCTCGGATTTGCCATAAAAACCCCCGGAGAGTCTCATTCCCCACCCCAGATCTTCTCTGAACGGTCTCGGTCACGCTGCTGAAATGAAGGCATGGAGATTTTCAGAGATGAAAACTAAAAAAGCCATCAGGGCGACTCTTTGGGTACCACATCCTGCAGATAACGGGCTAATGGGGTCAGGATGAGAGGAGGGGGGATGCCAGGGGGACACCCCTGGCTTTGGACAGAAATGGGAGAGGATTTTCCAGCCTCCGTGGGCTCTCACAACTCCCAGCTGGATTTTCCAACCTCTGTGAGTTCTCGCTACTCCTCGTTGGATTTTCCAGCCTCTCTGTGCTCTCTGAGTTGTGGCTGCTGCCAGAACAACCCCATCACAGGCAAGAAGAGATCCCGGAGTTTTGGAAAGTCTCTTGGATCAGCCTTGTCATTCTCTCCCTTGGAATGCAGCACCTGAGGTGTTTTACCACTAATTCACAGGGAAAGATGCTCAGCAAGGTGCTCATTCCCTGTTTTTCAGGCTGTGCTCCAGAGGCACTCAGGAATGACAGCTCCCAGCATGGGCTGAGCCAGTGGCACCTCCCTCTCTCTCCCCAACACAGAGGACAGAGGTTTGCCCCTTGTGGGATCCAGGATGTGCTTACCTGGAGCTCATTCGTTACCCAGCACAGCTAATTATTGCAATTATAAATGGTGTGATCCCTTTGTCTGACTGGGACCATTCACAGTTTCTCCTCCAGCTCCTCCCCTGTCCCTGCCCGCCTGAGCTGAGAAGCCAAAATCACCAAAAGCCATTTCTGTGGTAAATTCCACCTGCAAAATCTCCACGATCCCGGTGGCCTGTCAGAGTTTCAGCCCAGGTTTGGCTGCTCCTGGGGCTGCTGCTTTCAACTTCACCCTATTTTATCTCAACGCTTCTCCCAAGCAGAACCAGTTCAACAGATATTAAAAGGGAAAAAAGTCCCATCAGAAAAATATTGATGAGGACAGAAGTGTCCCACGGTGCAGAAGGGAAGTTTGCTGCCTGTGGGCCATCAGGGAAGGGCTTTTTCCAAGGAACGCTGGAAAAATGGGAGAGTCATGCATGGCACAAGATGCCCATTTTGATGGGAATTGTCAATAGGAAAAAAGCTGGATCTTATCAAAGATACCCCATCACTTAAAAGATGCCCCATCACTTAGAACTGCCTTTGGAAGTTGCCTAATTTCCTAGATTTTCCACTTAAATTAAGCTTTATTATTCTGCTCTTTCCTGTTACTTGTGAGAATTTATAAAACACCCCTCCTTCAGCCTCCTTCAGCTAATCTTCATCAGTGAATTCAGTAACCTCAGGAATAAGCACAGTCCTCTCTTATCCCTTTTCACCCTAATTAAGATGCTCTTAAGCATCTTCTTCCCTCAGGTGATACCTAATTAGGGCTTGTAATTAAAGCTCTGCCCGGAGAGCTGGGCTTTGCTCAGAGGTTGGCATCAGTCCAGGCCCCACCACGGGGCTCAGGTTGTCCCTCAACCCTTGGTGGCACCGAGGGGCTTTGCAGGACATCCCAGCAAGGAGCTCTGCCCAGGTTTTGGGATCAGAGCACTTTTCAGCATTTCCTTCTCTGGTTCTCACCGGTCCAAAGTTTCCCCACTTGACTGTGGGGAAACCTCCCTGGAATATTTCCCATTATTCCTACGTCAAAATTTCATCTCTTAATTGATCTTAGGGCCCCAAAAAACTCTCAACCCCCAAATAATGATTAGTTCAGGTTTTCCCTCTTTCCCAGACACTGTGGCAGAGCTGGAGAGCATCTCCTACGGTCCCACCTCCCGAAATGTGGTGCTCCCCTGGTGCCAGAACCCTCTGAGCATCCCAAACAGGGATATTTTCCACCTGAAACCAAGGTTGTAGTTCCTTTGGGACTTCAGGAAGACAAACAAGCTGAGCCCAGGGCTGGCTCAGTGGCCCTTACAGAGGATGGGGAAGTCTTTCCTGGGAAATGCACGGAGCACTCATTTCCCTCATTCACACCGCTGAAATCAGCCCCAGTGGGACACCATGGAAATGAACCCAAACAGGTGAAAATCTCGGCCTGTTCTGGAGTTAGGGGGAGCAGAGGAGGGGAGAATTTCACCTTGGATAGTGTATACATTACACAGGAAATTTGCAGTGTTTTGAAGCACCTTTTTCCCCCTTTTACCTGTAATTCCAGGTCCTTTTTATCATTACCTTTACCATGAAAGTCACAAGACCAACGATTCATTGTCAAAAAAACATCTGAAGGACTCTGGGTTTCACACCAAGCCGTGGGGTGGAGGCTGGGCTGTGGGAAACGCAGCTCAGCCTGGAAAATCAGGGAATGGGAAAGAATGGGGCCCCTCCTGACCCTTCAGCATCGTCACATCATCCTTTGGATGATGGCTTTTGAATTGCACTTAAATATTATTATTATTAATAATAATAGTAATAATAATAATAATAAAACCATTGAGCCATTCCCAGATCTGAAGCTCTGTCCCTGCCCTGCTGACCCCACAGCCACAGGGATGGGGAGAGGATTGGACTCAACCACAGGCAGACCCCACCAGGATCCCTCAGCAGAAGGATCCAAACTGGTCCCACATCCACAACAACCCAGGGATGATTTCCCATCCCTGTTCCCAGAGAAATCCGGGAAGGAAGAAGGTGTTGGTGTTAAGGAATGTTTAAATCAGGCAGATGGGTTCACTTTGAACTGAAATGTGCCCAAGACCATTCCCAGCCTCCCCATTCCCACTCCTTTTCCCATTTCTTTTGACCATCTGGATTCCTTTCACTTCACCCACCACCACCCAGCCACGGAATAAGGAAGGAAATTGCCACTGACTGTTGTCATTATTTATTACAAATTATATCTTGAAAATTACTGTCTAAAAAAAAACCAATAGATTTAAATAAATATACAGATTTTGGGATGCTACATACGGCAGGTGTGCAATGAGTCACTTAGGGATGGGACATTGCACACACGAGATTGACAGAGCACTTACAGCAGTAGTTTTATTTTAAATTACTCACATTAAACCATGTGCAAAGTTTCCTCTGGAACAAACCCTTTCAGGATTTTCGGGGGTTTTTTTGGTTTTTTAGAGTGACTCCAACCTTCAGAAGGTCAAATATAAAAACAGATTCTCTGCAGCTTTGGGGACCAAATGATTAATCTGCTGTTTCATTGATGATACAATCAATTGGTCTTATTTTATCTCACTCCGGGGCTTAAAGCAAAATCAAGGAGTTATTTTTCGTGTCCCTCGGGACGATGCTTGCAACAGCCACAGATTTTGGTCCACCACCAATTTCAAGCAGCCTTTCCAAAGCTCCTGTGTACTTCTGGCGTGGGCAGCAGAGGGACCCAGCCGTGGCTCCAGGGCATTCTTAACCTGCCCTGCCCAGTGGCAGCCACGGCTTCCTGCAGAGCTCAGTCTGCCCAGGCAAACAAAAGTGTATTTGTGCCACAGCTCCGAGCCTCCAGCTTGGGTTTGCCTGCAAGGTTGGTTTCTAGGCCCTGGGCTCAGTGTTTTCCCCAAATTTTTCCTTCCCTCCTCCTGGGCCAGGAGATCTGGGTTTAAACCTGAGCCTAAGCTCAGACAGGGCTGTGTTCTCTTACAGAATCACAGAAAGTTTGGGTTGGAAGGGACCTTAAAGATCATCCAGTTCCACCCCCTCTTCCGACCAGTCCTTCCCTCCACATCACTCCTACCTGGCTGCCCCTCACCTGAGGCATTCCCCACCCAGGTTCCCCTCCCATGGTGACCTGCTGCCCAGGACTGGTCATTTATGGTCCAGAGCCCGACTCGGAGCTGACCTAAGCCAAGCAGCAAGCCAGTCTTTGGGTGCCCTCTCCCCACCCCTCCTCTCTCTGCCCCCAGCCTTTCCCTCCAGGCAGAGCTGGGAGAGAGTTGGGATATTCAAGAGCTGGGAGTCCTCACTCGGGGTGTGTCCAAGGAGATGGGATGGGGTCACTGACCCAGACCAGGGCTCTGCTCACCCTCCCCTGGCTGTGGGGGCTGGGGGCTCCTGCACAGACCCAGCCCCACAGCAGCCTGCCCACCCCACCCTTGTGCCCGCTGGCAGGGGACACGCCCGGGTTTGGTGCCAGCCCTGGGGTAACCGATCCTCCACCTCAGCTACAGCCAGCACCTCACTGAACATTCACCCCAGGGACTTCTCAGCCAGCGAGTGCCACTGACTGCTCAGCCGGCTCCAGAGGATGCTGACAGAAACTTTTAATACAAACTGGGAGCTGTTTCACTCCGGGAGTCTCGTCCACAGGCACTGACAAGAAAAAATAGTGCAAAGGTGGGCTCGGGCTGGAGGCAGCTCAGCCCTGACTACAGCGAGCAGCCAAACCCCTCTGAACGGGGCCAGGCTCAGACTCAGCCCAGGCCAGACAGGGGCTCGGTGCTGCCTCGTCCAGCACTGCCCAGAGCCCCCCCGTTGTGATTCACCCACCAAGCGTGGGCTGAGCCTCTGCCGAGGGCTCCAGGGCAGAGTCCAGCTGGTGCTGCTCCAGCACGACCCTTGCCTGATGCAAAAAGGCACAACTCAGCTCCAGGACACTTCTCAGACTGCATGGAGAGACAGTTTTCCCTTTACAGCAGTCCCTTGAGTGCCGGTTCATGCAGCAGGAACACGGAGACTTCCACTTCCTTCCCCTCCACTCACGGCCTTCCCTTCAGCTCTAACAACCGACAGCAGAGCTGGTGGCACCCACAGGACTCCAAATTCTTCTGGTGAGCTTGGTGTGCACCCGTCTCTTATCTCTTCTTCTTCCAGATGTTTTTCTCCCATGGCAGCACCGGTGGCTGTGCATCCCTCCGGGAGCGCTGCTGGTGTCTGCCGGAGCGCGGGCTGGACACCCTGAGGTCCCTGGGAACAGAAGGGACACCAGGGTCACTCTCCAGCCCATCTGCCCACTCCTCAGTACTCCACATTGTGACATTTATCTGCCCCTCACCACGATTTGCTGGGAGGCAGGAGATGGGGAAGGAAGAGCAGGAATTTCGAGCCACAGTGGAGCTCCACCAAGCCCAAGAAGGTGGCAGAGGATTCAGGGATGCCCCAAAGTGCTGCTCCCCCAGATCTCCTCTTCAGAAAGCATTCCCATTGCCTCTGATTGAACTGCCACCGTTCATTTGCCACCTCCCCTTAGCTCAGTTACACTCCTGGAGCTGTTTCTCCCCACAATTCCCTGACGTGGGGTTAGAAAAGCTCTGTCCTTTGGTCCAAAGTTGCTGCCCAGTAAATTATCCTCCTACAAGATGCCATCCCCCCTCCCTCTTCTGTGCATCACCCACTTGCCTGTCCCACATCAGAGGAACTCCCCACTCCAGTCAAGAACTCCATTTGATGTGACACCCCTCTGGTGTGGGAAGGACACACGCAGCCCTGGCTCCCTCAGCGGGAGCCTTCAGCTCTCCCAAGAGCAGAAGGAGCCAAGTGTCCTCATGTAAAGGAGGCAGGAGGAGGCAGGCAGGTGGCAGAAGGTCAGATCCAAGAGGTAATTGCACTCCAGGGCCACAACCACACATTTCCAAGTGCTCATGAGGGATGTTCAGAGTGGGTTTAGGTGCCCTGCTCACCTGAGAGCTCTCAGCAGCCCAGGATGGGGAGGCCTTGTGGCACCGCTCTGCAGAGACCTCGCTGGTGCTCCAGAGCTCACGGGGAGCTTCAGACTCTGGAGGTACCTACAGAGCAAGAGGAGAAGCCTGAGCCACCACAACCAGGCTGCGGGGAGCACAGGGGGAGCCCTGCCCGGTGACAGACAGCTGAATGCACGGCTTTGAAGGGTTAATTGCAGCTATTTGGGAGCTATTCAGGGCTCACTCTGACTGCTGTTCCCTTCTGCCAGAGCTGCTCTATTCACAGGCATATTTAATGATCGGGGACTGCAGCTATTGCCTGGCTGTGGAATTAATGACAGATACCCACAGCGACTTTGCTCCCGTTGCTGAAGCTGAACTGAGACCCCACATGCCCCATAAACAGAGGTGCCCACAGAGGACATTTGACTGCTGAGTCCCAGCTCAGAGCAGTCCTGCTCAGCTCCCCTCTGAGCCATGAAGGGGACACTGGTGTCCCAAAGCTCCACACCCCCACTTGTCCCCACTCCCAGTGCACTGCCAGCTCTCCCTTCTGAGCAGGGGACACTGGTGTCCCAAAGCTCCACACCCCCACTTGTCCCCACTCCCAGTGCACTGCCAGCTCCCACTTCCCACCAGCACACCCAGCGCTTCTCCAGCCTCCTGGCAGCAGCAGCAGCAGGGATGGAGGTGGCACCACTGCCTCTCAGATGCTAAAGGGACCGTTGTACACCCAAAGCACCCACTGACACTGCCAGGGCTCTCGGGAGGGGAGAAAAAAGCCAGCAGCCAAGTCCCGGCTGTTGGCACAGAGCCGTCCCCAGGGAGGCTGTGCCAACACCGCAGCTCCCGAGCACTGCCTGTCCCTCATCCCGGCTGAGCAGCCCCCGGGGACATCCCCAGCGCTTACCCTGGCTTCCCCTGGCAGAAGGTGGCACAGATGCTGTCCCTGGAGTGCGAGCACTCGCACCTGCCCGCGGCCCTCTTGCGCCGCCTTGGCGGGCTGCCCAAGCCGTAGGGAGCGGTGTGCCTGGGAAAAACAAAGGAATTCAGCTATGCTACCAACCTTTTATTGGCCAACAGGTTTATAACAGGGTCCTGGGAGGCAGCCAAGCCAGTGCCAGGACAATAAATACTCATCTATAGACATAAAGTGAAAAGGTCACTGATAGGTCTGAGCCTTGAAACTCCAGCTCCTCTGCCACCTACTGTTTCCCCCTCCCTCCCGGGAGATTGTCGCT
>VWZW01002492.1:145720-163081 GCA_013397115.1 Edolisoma coerulescens | reverse complement strand
CGCTGCGTCTGGAGCCGGCGGGTGCCCGGCAGGTGCTTTATAGCCCCGGCCCGGCGCGTCACCCGCTCCGCCCCCGGGGAACGCCGGGCTCGCGTGGGGCAGGCGCGGACCCCCCGCTCCTCCCCGGCACACGCTGGGTGCTCGGGTTCCTCTGCCGGAGGGGATGGGGAGCTCCGGGGAGAAAGTGCCGGGGAGTGGGAGAAGCGTCCGGGGCCGGGATGCGGCGCGGGGGGAGCGTGTGCGGGGTGTGCCCGAGGGGTCCCGAGCGGGGCCGGGCTGCGGCTGAAGGCAGCGAGCACAGGGGGGGCTGGCAGGCAGCGTCCTCCTGCGAGCCCCCCCGCACCTCCCCAGGCCCCGGGGATGCTTTAACCTGCACAAACTGGGCAGAATTCAAGATCAAAGTCAAGTTTTCATTTGACTGACTTTATTTTAATAAAAGTGTAAATTGATAAACTCGCTTGGAATTGCTGCAATGACAGTCTCGGCTTTCTCTCGCTCTCTCTCTCTTTTTTTTTTTCTCTAAATCAATTTAAAGACTTTTGCTACTTTGAGCAATTAAAATTTCTTGCAATAAATCTGCCCCAGCGCTGTCTAATTTCGCTTCAGCATTCATGTGGTGCATTCAACATTATCTGCACATTTTTAGGATGCGAATCATATGAAGCACAGTCACCTCCTGGCATGCACGAGGAGAAGTCAAAGCCCTTCACCTTGCCCGTCGTGTGTCAGGCAGAAGCAGGAAATTCCTCCGGGGAAGTGTTGGATCAGAGCTTCCAGGCACCCTGAATTCCCTGGGACCACCGTTCCAGCTTGGAATGGCAGCTCCAGGCATGGCAAACCTCGGGCAAAGGCTGCGAGCGGTTTAGAAAAGCGAAATCACCGCATTTGCCTTCTGCAAGAGGTTCTTGAAAGCTCCTTGGGAAAGGGAGTGTATTTTATTTGTTTACCATGAGCAGTTCAGCTTTTTATGGCCTTGTTGTCATGGGCAGATGCGAGGTGGTGGCAATTACAGCTGGTGTGAGGTCTCATGCACAGGAACACGTGCGTGGGGGAAAGGAAAGGGAAATAAGGAAAAGTGTAGGGAGCGAGAGTGAGGAAAACGGCTTCTGAGCCAGAGTTTCTGCTCACAGCAGCTCATGGAAGGAAAACAGGTGATGCCAGCAGTCCTGCAGGCAAAGGCCGGAGGATTTGACCTTCCCTGGGTCCAAGCAGCAGTGGGAATTCCCCTCTGTGCTCGTGCAAAATGCACACAGGGGATGTGTGCAGGGAAAAACAGTGGGAGCAAAAAAAACTGCGCAGGAGGGTGCAGACATTTACAGAGGGCATGAATGAGGGGCACAGAGGCCAGAGCAGACAAGAAATGTACGTGTGGGCACGCCATGAGAATAACAGAGTAGAGGATGTGTCAGGCAGAGAAAATCAGGAAGAGTGCAAATGATAAATTAATCAGAAAATAAAGACAGAGCTCATAAAATAAAGCAAACAGAGGGAAGTGTTTAACCTCTGTACCAACGCAACAATTATCCTAAAGAAAACAGGGAAACACAAAAGCAGCGTTACCTGTGCCTGCCCATGTTCCAGCTGTGCCAAGTTTCAGAGTTATGTCAGCGCCCGGGTTCCGTGTGACATTCCAGATGCCAGCCCAGTGATACAACAGCTCTGCCCTGGCTCCCGTTCCTGCGCTCCTCATCCTGGTCACTGCGGGCTGAAAGACGATCCCCTCGACGTGGGGAAGGCAACGCAGCCGTGTTTGCTCACCCTGAGGGAAGGCTGGCGAGTAAATGACATCATTTTGAACAAAAAGGGCGCTCTCTTTGAAGGGCTGAGGGCTGGGACGGAGCCACAGCGCTGCCACTCCGCGGGGTTGGTTTGCTGAAGGGATCAGCCCTGTCACACACAGACTTCGGGCAAGGAACAAGAGTGTCAAGTTAACCCGAGGATTTGGGCATCTGGTCTGAGGAATTTCCTCCAGCTTTTGTGGACGGGGCTCTGTCACCCAGCTCACATTTCCAAGAAGCACCTGGAGCTCCACGTACCTGTCTGCAATCCGTGTGTGGCTGCAAGTGCCCAGATGTCTGCTGCTGTCTGCCTGCCACGCCAGGTGCAAAAACATCTTCACAAACCAGGCCTTTCATCCAGAGATTTCTCAACTGTTGTCTTCATTTCCCATAAATCCCACCAGGCTGACACTGCCACAGAAAATGGAGCAGATGTTACACCCTCATGTTCATCTGTGCCGGCTGAAGGGAGCCTGAATTCCTTTTTTTCTCCAGGAAAAACCCTCCTGTGCTGAGCAGGCACCAACCTGAGCAGCACACCTTGGGATGTTTGGCACCAGAGCTTCAAAGATCCCAGAGGATGTGGGGCTAGGGATGAATGGCTCTGTTTCTTGCAGGGATGGAGGAACCCTGCGGAGAAGAGGTGGGGTTGGCACTGAACTGGCTTTGACCTGACCCAGCTCAGAGAGTTCTGTCCAGAGCTAAAGAGGTCCTGTGGAAAAACAATACTTGAAAAAGTTGTTTTGCCTTTAGGGCTTGTGAGGGAGAATGTCCAGACAGAAGGTGAAGCAGCTGCTTCAGCACCAAATGTCCCCACAGAGCAGGTGGGACTCGATGATCTTGGAGGTCTTTTCCAGCCTCAGTGGTTCCGTGATCCAGTGATTTTTCTGCTGTCTGTGTGGTTCCAAGAGCACCTGCTTGGTTTGGGCTGAATCATGGAATATCCGGAGCTGGAAGGGACCCCAAGGATCATCCAGTCCAACCCCAGGCCCTGCACAGACACCCCAANCCTCTGGGGGAAGAACCTTTCCCTGATCTCCAGCCTGAGCCTCCCTGGCCCAGCTCCGGCCGTTCCCTGGCTCCTGTCCCTGTCCCAGGGAGCAGAGACCGGAGCTGCCCCTCGGGAGGAGCTGCAGCCCCCGCTGAGCTCTGCCCTCAGTGTCCTCTGCTCCAGCTGGACACACCAGGAGCCCTCAGCTGCCCCCTCTGTGGCCCCTCCAGACCCTTCATCATCTTTGGGCACCCTCAAATACCTTTAGCTCTTTTATTTTGTTGCCCCAAACCCCCAGATGTTTGATCCCCTCATGCTGTGGGCTGGAGGATCACCCTACACTGGGAGCTGTGGTTCCCCTTGACCTCCCGAGCACGGAGAACCTGCCCAGCTCCTGCCACTGTCCCCATTCCCCTGATAAGGATCAGGAGCCAGCTTCCCAAGGCCAACTCTCCTGGCATTATCACCACAATAAAATCACCAAGAAAAACAACAGGGCTGGAGGAGGGCCGGGCCGAGCTGCACAAACACGGCTCCCAAAGAAGGAACAAAGGCGTGCACGGGGTCCTAAGAGCCAAAGATGGGCTTTGCCTCCTGCAGTTATTTTTTCCCTTTTGTTTCTGACTGCAGGAGAACATTGTTCGTGTCACTGTGAGGAGTTCCAGGCAGACATGACGAAAGGGACAAAGCAGCCCGGGACGGGAGACATCCCGTGCAGCCCTCACGAGCGAGCAGCACTGTTTGGAAACAAGGAGTGAGCAAACAGGAAAGGCCTTTAACCATGGAGCAGGCGGGATCCCGGCGTGCTCTTGGCACCAGCAGGAACAATGGGGTGATGTCACGAGCCAGAATTCCCCACGGTGGATGGCAGCCCAGCAAATAATCATAATTCTCATCCCGGGACGTGAGCAACATTTTTCCAGCGTTGGTCATCCCCCACGGAGCCGCCGTGAGGAAGTGTAGGAAAGAGACATTGTCAAGTGAGGCTTCCTCTGGGATTTTCAGTGCCCCCCCTGCCCTCCCCCAGCTCAGCACATCAGCTGTAATAAATCACAGCTTGCTGCTGGCGGGGAGGAGCTCAGTGAGGTGCAGGGAGGCTGAAGGAGATGTTTCACACAGTGAAAAAGGGTGAGAACCACGGTCTGGACACTTGGAAGGCAAAGGGGCAGAGTTTCCTCAGCTCTGTGGGGCTTTGAGCTGACACAGGGTGAATTTGGAGCATTGTCCGTGGGGTTCCGTGGGGTTCCAAAGGTGCTGAGGATGGCCAGGGGCTCAGGAGACACAGTCCTGCACAAACTGTGGTGGTTGGGGAATTTCAACAAATTTTTTGACGATTCCAACAATTTTTTCGGCAATTTTTTTAATTATTATTTTTTAAGGCTACTAAACAACAGGAACAATATGAAGGTGTCCCCCAGATCCCTGTTTCTCCTTATTTTGGCTTAAAGTCAGCTCTGTGGAGAGTATCCTGCAGCATCCAGGCCTCTCCTGAGGCAGCTCTTGAATCCCTTTTGGCTCCTTTCTGCCGATGGGGACTGGTGCCATGGCAGGGCTGGGACAGCTGGGCAGCTCTCAGGGCTTGGGGTGGCTTTGTTATTGGGCTGTTATTGAAAATCCAGATTTGCCCTGCAAGGTCCCGGTTGGTTTCCCTGCAGCCACTCCAGCTCTGGGCTGTCCCTTCTGTGCTGTCCCAGGGGAAGTGGCACTTCTTGCTGCAACTGGATGTGGGATTTCAGCAGCAAAAAGGACCTCAGTGAGTCCCACCAGTCCTGAAATGCAGCCCTGGAGAGAGAAACACAAAGCCAGGAGTGTGTGCGGGGTTTGCTGGTAACAGTTTTGTCCTGCTCCGTGTCTGGCTGTGGTTTGTCTGAACGCACCCCCTGGGGCTGTTTGCCGTGCTCACAGTGGGGATCTTCAGGTGTTTTCCCCATCCTGAGGCTCCCAGGGGTCCCAGTGTCCCTCTCGGACCCAGGCAGGGACAGCCTGGCCCCAGGCATTGGCACCACTGCCCCTGGCTGCCCACACCACAAACAGGGGGGTCTCTGCTGCTGGGGGAAGGTGGCCCCAGGAGAGAAGGTGGGGTCACACAGGGAGGGGAAGATCCCGGGATGTGCTGGCTCCATCCTTCCCAGGGAGGTGGGAAGGGGCAGGAGGCCTTGGCAAGGACATCCAGGAGAGCCAGGCTGTGACCCAGCAAGGGTCTGTCCCCATGGCAGGGCACTGCCCCCGTGCCAAGGGCCAGCCTGGTGGGATGAGGCTGATACTTGCCTGGCATCCTGGTGAGCTGCAGGGATGGAGTGTCCAGTTCTGCTCCCAGGGAGGGATTGTCCATTTCTGTTCTCCAGGGATGGATTATCCCAGTTCTGCACTGCAGGGATGGATTATCCCACTTCTGTTCCCAGGGATGGAGTTCTGCTCTCCAGGGATGGATTATCCAGTTCTGTTCTGCAGGGATGGATTCTCCCGTTCTGCAGGGATGGATTATCCCAGTTCTGCACTGCAGGGTTGGATTATCAAGTTCTGCTCTCCAGGGATGGATTATCCCAGTTCTGCTCTGCAGGGTTGGATTATCCCAGTACTGTTCCACAGGGTTGGCTTATCCCAGTTCTGTTCCACAGGCAGAAGAGACAAATCCAGAGCTGTTGTCCTGTAGGACCTGGTGGCACTTTCCAGCCTGAGAATTTGAATTCCAGTGGCTGTGAGACAGCAAAGAGGAAGGACAGGAATGGAAGCAAATCCTGTTCCTTTCCGCAGGGCTTTGCCCTTTGACTGGAGCTCTCAGAAGCCACTGATCAGGGCATGTTTGGTGTTCCTGGGATCCTGGCACCGATGGGATGCCCTGGGATGTCTGTCAGGCAGGGAACTCCAGGGTTCACCTCCAGAGAGGTGTGATCTGAGGGGTCGGGAAGGGAAAAACCCAAATGAATGTCTCCAAAGGCTTTGAAATGTCCTGAGCTGCCTGTCTGCAGTGTGAGGTGATCCTGACCCTGGAACACAAATGTCATTAAATTTACAGCAGTGACCAGGCTTCGAGTCAGATAAAAGTGGGAGAGGCAAGATGTACCTCTGGGATGCAAGGTTTAATTTAATCCAGGGAGGCACCAGATTAATTGGGAATATTGGGAATGTATGGATGTGTGATCAGCGCATTCAGCTTCACGCAGGGCTCTGTTCTGTTAGACCTGGATAAATCCTTCAGGAGCAGCCAAACCCGGTCCCTCACGGCATCACCTTCTGCTGGGGACTGCCACAGGCCACAGAGCTGCTCTGGCTTTACAGTGATTTTAAAACCAAAATAAAATAATAAATGTGCTCCCGATGACACCTTTCCATGCTGCTCTGGGAGCTCCTGCAGAGAGAAACAAACCCTGCTAAAAACTTGCAGCTCTCCCACACCAAGAAATCTGCTGAGGGTTTTCAAAAATGCCAGGACTCCAAAGGCTCCTTTACTCACTACCTGGGAAGCAGAGCAGGTTTCACCCTTTCTCTGTGGCTGGAAAAGGGAATATTTGCAGTCAGAAAAGGAGTTTCTTAATGAAGTGAATGGCAATTACAGTCAGTCCCGTGTGCCTGCCTGATCTCACACTTTGTGTGCCCAAAAGGCAAGAAAAGCAAAGTGCAGAGTGTGTTTAAACAGCCCCGTGGAGACATTCCTCGTGTGTTGAGTGTTCATTGGAACACTTTAACAGGGATGTCTGCCTTTACTCCACCCTGATGGCTGAGCTCCTGCAGCTTTCCAGCACGATGAGTGACCTGGAATTCATAATTATAATAGGTGTCATGCAATTAATCACCACCTGGAGCTGTCTCTCAGTGCTTTGTGAGCCCCAGCCTCTGCAGCAAGTGCAGGAGAGCAGCTTGTGCAACAGGGCTGATTCCAGCTGGGACAAGCCTGGTGGGACAGGCACAAATCCCCTTCCTGCAGCTCTCGAGGTGCTCTGGGTTCAGGCACAGCAAGGGGAACCAGAGCGGATTCCCGCACATGAAGTGACTTCAAGCAATCAGTTTGGAAATGTTCAGCAGCTTAAATCCGTTCCTGAGCTCTCCTTCTAGGTGATGTTTTCATAGGGGAGATGTGTGGGGTAAGTTGGGGTGAGGGAGCTTCAAAAATCAGTCAGAGACAGAAATTCCTGCAGAGAGCAAGGCAGAAGTTAAAGAGAGAATCACAGAATTCTGGAATGGTTTGGGTGGGAAGGGGCCTCAAATTCCATCCAGTTCTACCCCCTGCCATGGGCAGGGACAGCTCCCACTGTCCCAGGCTGCTCCCAGCCCCGGCCAGCCTGGCCTTGGGCATTTCCAGAGATCCAGGGGCAGCCACAGCTTCTCTGGGAATTCCATCCCACCACCTTCACAGAGAGGAATTCCTTCCCAAGATCCCATCTAAATCCATTCTCCATCAGCTTAAGACCATTCCCTGTGTCCTGTCCCTCCAGGCCTTGTCCCCAGTCCCTCTCCAGCTCTCCTGGAGCCCCTTCAGGCCCTGCAAGGGGCTCTGAGCTCTCCCTGGAGCCTTCTCCTCTCCAGGTGAGCACCCCCAGCTCTCCCAGCCTGGCTCCAGAGGGGCTCCAGCTCTGGAGCAGCTCCGTGGCCTCCTCTGGACTCTCTCCAGCAGCTCCAGGTCCTGCTGATGTTGGAATCCCCAGGGCTGGGGCAGCTCTGCAGGTGGGGAATCACCTGAGAAGAGCAGAGTGGGAGAATCCCCTCCCTCAACCTGCTCACGATTCCTTTGATGCAGCCCAGGACATGAGGGGCTTTTGGGGCTGCAAACCTTCACTGCTGAGCTTTAAACCCACAAAAATCCCCAATTCCTTCTCCCCAGGGCTGTTTTTGACCCATTCACCCAGCCCCTGCTCGCCCTTGGGATTCCCCAGGTGCAGGACCTTGCACTTGGCCTTTGTGAACCCTCCAAGGCTCTCCCAGGCCCCCCTCCCCAGGCTGCCAAAGTCCCTCTGGATGGTGACACAAAGCTCGGAGAAAAGCCAGGAAAACAAACAAAATGCAAGTGTCTGCCCTTTACACCTCAGCACCTTAATAGGGGGTTAATTATTAATTATTGATATGGTTTATTGGCACATCGGTGCATTGATTGTGCCGCCTGCAGGACGGATCCCATTGTTCTGAACAATGTGCAAAACCCTGGCAGTGCCCACAGGGGTTACAAAGGTTTTCTGAGGAAAAGTGCTGATGCTGAAACACTGAAAATTATGAACACTCACAATATCTCGCTTTTTCCCCTAAATTAGGGCTAGAGAAGAAAAGAACTCCTGAATTTTGAAATTTTTTTACCTTCAGTTCAGTTATTCCAGCTCTCAGTCTTGAAATTTGTTGCGAAATGATTGGATTTGTTTCATTGTCTTTACTCAGAGACTCAAAATCGTAGTGGAACAAAAAATTTCTCCCATCAAACTACCACATTTTAATCAGACTTGCAACTTTCCAAAACATCTCATTTTTAGAAGAAGTCAGAAACACTCGATTGGGAGGAAAAAAAAAAAACCAAAACCACCCAAAACTACAAAAACATCTCCAGCAAACCAAGAAGGTCATAATTTCCATCCCAGGAGGGGATGAGAGGCTCCAGCAGCAGATCAGTCGGGGAAGGAAACAAGGAAAGTTGTAGGAGAAAGTTTAATTAAAGTGGGAGTAATTAGGTGCTGAGGAATCCCGAGGAGGACTTGGCACGGGATCAGTCTGGGCAGTGTCTTCTGCTGGATGTCTCTGCCCTTGGCCAGATGGAGCTGTAATTTCGGTTACTGGTTAACCAGTTTGCCATGAAATTCCATTCTTCCCGGCTGGAACTCTGGGGGTTTGACTCCAAGTCCAGAGGGATCAAAGCTGAGGGGAGCAACCCGATTTTCTGCTCCGCTGGAAGGTCTGTGATTTTCTATTCCAGCCTAAAATGACGTCGAAATATTTGGAATTTCGTATTTAAAAAAAAAAATAATAATCTTGCAAGCAATTTTATCTCAGGTCACAGAAATGTGTTATTGTGAGCAAAAAATTGCAGTGTTTTCATATCTAAACCAACATTTTAGTGCATTAAAACAAGTGCTGCAGTTTGAAATCTAAATTTAAACCCAAGAGCGGCACAGCCCGTTCAGAACTGATGGGAGGTGTTGCAAAATTCGTAACAATGGCTGATTTTGTGACCTCTGCTGCTGGTTTGGCGGTTTCAGAACAATCAGAGGGATTGTTTGGAGAGGATCGTGAAGGATTGGTTTGTAAAGGATGTTTATCAACACCGGCTGTGGTTGGGATTCAGCCCAAGGGGCTGCATTTTAATATTCACTGTCTCAATTTCCCAGTGGGAAAATGCTGGGGAAGGGAAGGTTTGGGGAGGTTTGGGATGGGAAGATTTGGGATGGGAANGAGAAGAGAAGAGAAGAGAAGAGGAGAGAGAAGAGAAAAGAGAAGAGAAGAGAAGAGAAGAGAAGAGAAGAGAAGAGAAGAGAAGAGAAGAGAAGAGAAGAGAAGAGAAGAGAAGAGAAGAGAAGAGAAGAGAAGAGAAGGAATCTTGTTTTGTCTCTTTATCCCAGGAACTCCCTGGCTGCTGTGGTGGTTCTGAGCTCCCCAGCCCCAGCTCAGGGAGCAATTTTCCAGCAGGAGCTGCTGGGCAGTAGCCTGGGGCTGCCCTGGGTGGTTTTGCTCTGAAGGCCACTCTTTAGTTATGTCTGACATCCCCTGGATGCCACAAACCCCCTCCTTTGCCACTGCAGATAAAGGGAAAGCTGGGAGAAAACAAGATGAGAACAGAGGAGGTGAGAGGGCTCAGCTCCCCACGGGGTTTTTACTATTTATAACCTCGGGGATTCCTCAGAATAGCCCTGGCTGCGCTTGCAGGGTGGTTTCCTCTGGTATGAATCGTGTGGGGATGCACATTCCTGCTGCTCAGCATTCCCTGCACATCCCGGGGTCTCACCTGCTGACGGACAAGCTTGGCACTGCGGGAGCTGAAAACCCAAAAATCCCCTTAATCCCCCCAAAACTTCTCCCTTTGAGCACTGAGGCCACATCCACTGTCAGCCTGGAGCAAACCCAAACCTTCCCCCGCCTGGGTTCATCCCAGCTGATGCCACATCCTCCAGTGGGGAAAGCTCAGCCCCCAACACAGATCCCAGTTCTCACCCCTGGTGGGGTCACCAGCCCTGGAGGTGTCCCAAAAACGTGAGGATGTGGCTCGTGGGGCCGTGGGCTGATGGTTGGAGTGGATCTCAGAGGGCTTTTCCAGCCTTGCCAGTTCAGATTCTGTGGTCAGTGTGCAGGGGTGGCTGACAGGGCCAGTCCCAGCCCATCCAGGTGCTCCAGGGGGTTCTTGGCATCCAATCCCAATGGATACTCAGAACCCCAGTGCAGCTTTGAGTGCTGGAAGCAGGGAACAGCCTTCTTAAATCCCATCTTCAAGCAGCTGGAGGAGGTATCAGAAAATTCATCCATCCTTGGGGTGATCCCTGCCTCGTTTTTTCAGGCCCTTCCTAAGGAAATTCTGGATAATTTCACTGAAACCCACATAACCCCCAGACCTTCCACAATCCCCAGTGCCCCGTGCTGAGCTCTGCTCCTCCACTGCCCCAGAGCTGCCCCCGCTCTGCTCCCACCACGGCTCTCCCTTCCCCTCAGAGCATCTCCTCATCCTGCGTGGCCCCAGCTCAGTCCCTGTGCCCCTTCTGTCCCCTGGGCTCGGGTGTCACATCTGCAGGTCAGATGTTCCTCTCACTCTTCTCCCCAGGCCCAAATTCCCACTCCACTTCTCTCTCCTCAACAACCCTCATCCCCCTGCCACAGAAATTGCCAAACTCGCTAAATTGATGATTACCCAGCACTGCAAATCCACCACATTGGAAAACCGAGGTTTGGTCCTATTTTTCTGCCGCTCTTCCTCCAAAGCCCTGGGAAAGGCCCAAACACAGATTTTTAAACTTTAAGCTTCTCCTGCCAGCATGGCAAGGCGAGGATGCTTTAGGAACATGGATTTTCAGAGGTACTTTTGTCTCAGATGGTAAATCCGCAGGCCAGGGCTCAGAGAAGGCCCAGCTTGAGCAGAGAGCGGCCTAAACCGGTGGGAAATCCAAAGGATGGGGTTGTGCACCTGGGGAATATGGACTGGGAATGTTCTCCAGAAGTTCAACACCAGAACTGGTCATTTATCCCAGGATAGATGAGGAACTGGAAGGAAGAGGTCTCAGGGTCTCTTCTCACTCTCCCCAGGAGCCCATTTACTCCCAAACTTCTATTTTAGCTGGTATTTAATGACGTTTACAAACTCCAAGGAAAGATACAAAAATCCCACCCCAAAAAACCTCACTTCTCCCTCCCAGGGGGCTCTGGAAGAGCCAGGGCACAACCCAGGTGAGGTAATTCCCACCTGGCCTCTCCCCCAGCCCTGGAAGTGCTGTAACCGCTGGCTCTGAGGCTGCTGCACTCACACACGTCTGAGGGCTCGGCTCTGCCTCTTTTGTGTGGCTTTGGCAAGCCCTGCACATGCCTAATGGTTCGGGTCTTGCCAAAAAAACAGAGAGTGGGGCACGCCCAGCATGAGCGGCTCTGCAGGGCTCGTGCACCAGCAGCTCCCGTGGCCACAGAGCTCGATCCAGAGCGGATTAAGTGCTCCAGCCCTGCGTGAGGCATCCTGGAGAAACCTAAAACCCGAGGTGCCACCTAACACTGGAGGTGCCCTGGGCTCCCCATGCTGACATTCCTGCCCAGGAGTGCCCACGCCGCTGTCCCCACCCCGGGGCTGGTGCCACGCAGGTCTCTGCAGGCAGACACCCTACACGGGGTACGTGCACGTCCTCATGGCCCCGGCGTTCCCCATCAGCTCCCCTCGTTCCTGGCATGGCAGAGCTGTCCCCGCTGGTCCGTGACACCCTGGAAGGGAATCCAGCAGCACGTGGCAGGGCACGGGGCAGGGACAAACCCTGATAACGCTGGCAGAGGGGGAAGCGGGGTGGGGGTTGGATGGATCCCCAAAACCAGCCTGCCAGCCCGTGCCTAACGATAGGAGCGGTGCAGACAGGATATCCCTGCAGGGAGAGGGGTTGGCCCAACCTGCGCTGCTCTCTCCACGCTGAGCAGAGGGGCTTTGAGCCAGCAGGGGTTTTTATTGTGTAAGAGAACAAAACAAGACAGAACAAAAGTGGTTTTCATGAGAGGAGTGTGTGAGTGAGTGTGTGAGTGCTCCCCAATCTGCAGGGAAGGGAGCAGAATTTGGCTGCCTGAGCTGACATCCAGCACTGCCTGAGACGTGAACGCTCATTGCACACACACAGAGGCCCTGGGAAAACTCCTCTGCCTCCAAATCCCCGCAGAAATCCCAGAGATGAGGTGGCAGAAGGTGTTTGCAGGTGCAGGGCAAGGCTGGGTGGGTGCTTGGTTGCAAATTGGTCCCCACAGGGTTGGAGGCAGCGAGAAGTCAGTCTGGTGAGGGGATGTTTGAGCAGCTGCTGAAGATGAAGTTTGGGGAAGGCCATGCATGATCGGACTGCAAATTAAAGCTAATTGGGTGCTGTCACTCCTTAGAGTTGATTTATGGTGGAAATGCATGGAATTGATGGGGTTGGAAGGGACCTTAAAGCCCACCCAGTGCCACCCCTGCCATGGCAGGGACACCTCCCACTGTCCCAGGCTGCTCCAAGCCCTGTCCAGCCTGGCCTTGGACACTGGCAGGGATCCAGGGGCAGCCACAGCTGCTCTGGGCACCCTGTGCCAGGGCCTCCCCACCCTCCTGGGGAAGGATTTCTCCCTGATATCTAATCCCACCCTCTTCCAGTTCAAAGCCATTTCCCCCATCCTATCAAGGGACACAGCGGCACATCCTCCCCTTGGCAGTCCCAGCAGAGGGGGAGAGTGTTGGAACTCAAAGCCAAGGTTTGCACTGGAGTGACCTGAGCAGGAGACCTCGCTCCTGGAGTTTCATTGCCTGTGAAAGGAAAGGGGGAAATTGAGTACAGAGAGGAGAGATGTTAGAAGAGAAGGCTCAGGGAGAGCTCAGAGCCCCTGGCAGGGCCTGAAGGGGCTCCAGGAGAGCTGGAGAGGGACTGGGGACAAGGGGTGGAGGGACAGGACACAGGGAATGGCTTCCCAGTGCCAGAGGGCAGTTATTGCTCTTCAGCATCCAAGACTTTTTCAGGAGCCTACATCAGGGAGGGCCCAAGAGTCTGGACAAGAGGGATGTGTCCGAAAGACCATCCACAGCAAAAAAATGACCAAGAGTCTTTCTGACAGGGGTCGAGCATCTAGAGGTGGGGATGTGCCTTCGGAGGGGTCTGTCAGGGCACTCCAAACCCAGGATCCTCTGAAGTGTTGGATGCGAGAACCAAACCCTTTGTAGCCGTCTGTGGCCCTTGAAGGTCTGTCCATTGAGCAAAGCCCATTTCAGAAAAGCCTTCCCAAACCCAGCTTTGCTCTGACATGGTGTGGCACGCACAGAAAGTCAACTTTCCCTTGCCTGGGAGCTCCAGCACAGTCTGGGAGCACCCACCACACTCCCAGAAGGACTCAAGGTGTTCTCTGTGCACAGCAAGAGGGACAGGACCCCACCAGGAACAGCTTTGGAGCCCACTGTCAACATCCGCCCTGCAGTTTGGAAGGAACCTTCAAACTCATCCACTTCTCAATAATCCTCATCCCTCTGCCAAAGGAATTGTCACACTTCCTAAACTGATGATTACCCAGCATGTGCAGGGACATTTCCACCATCCCAGGTTGCTCCTGAGATAGCAGTTAGGACCCAAGAGGGGCTGGAAATGCCCTGGGGGCTCAGCCCTGGCTCAGACACCCCCTGCCCTGCTTTTTGTTCAAATCCCCGTGTTTTGGGGCTCAGACCTGTGGGATTCAGAGCCAGCCGTGGGGGCTGCTGTGCACGGGGAGTTGCAGGCAGCAGCAAATGCCGGCTGTGTGTGGCTGCCCGGACATGAAGCAGCAGAGGCCGGGGCGGGGATGTCGGAGGGGTGAGCTCGGGAGGAGGGAGGATCTGCCCTGTGTTAGTGGCGCAGTGAGAGAGGTGCGAGGCTGACGAGCCGTGGCAGCGCTGGAGGCAGCTGATTTATTGGCCTGGTGAGAGCTGCCAGCTCGGGAAGGGGCTGCGTGCTGCAGACAGATGATGAAACCCCAACCCCGGGAGAAGCAGCTCCTCGGGTGACAGTTCATGGAGAGCCCACATTCCCACAGCCCGGAAAATTCCCACCCGGCTCTGCAGCCCCGGGGTGCGGAGCAGCTTCGGCACGGCAGGACCTGCTGCTCCCAGGGCTCTGTGTCCCCCTGATCCCAGGAGATGGAGCCAGGAGCCACAGGGACAATGTTAGTGCTGGAGGTGGCCGTGTCACAGCAAGAGAGGGCACAGGGATGGGGAAGAAGGGAAGGTCAAGGAGACATGGAGTGGTTGGGGTTGGGAGGGCCCTCAAAGCTCATCCCATCCCACACCCTCCCATGGCAGGGACACCTCCCACTGTCCCAGGCTGCTCCCAGCCCTGGCCAGCCTGGCCTTGGGCACTGCCAGGGATCCAGGGGCAGCCACAGCTGCTCTGGGAATTCCAGCCCAGCCCCTCCCCACCCTCCCAGGGAGAGGAATTCCTTCCCAATAGCCCATCTAAATCCATGCTCCATCAGCTTAAAGACCATTCCCTGTGTCCTGTCCCTCTGTGCCTTGTCCCCAGTCCCTCTCCAGCTCTCCTGGAGCCCCTTCAGGCCCTGCCAGGGGCTCTGAGCTCTCCCTGGAGCCTTCTCCTCTCCAGGTGAGCACCCCCAGCTCGCCCAGCCTGGCTCCAGAGGGGCTCCAGCCCGGGATCAGTGCAGTGGCCCTCAGCTTCAGCTTCTCCACCCTGTGACCCTCTGCAAGCCAAACAGAATCCCAGGCTGAGGTGCAGCACTGGTTTTTGGGATACTGGCTGACCTCAGAAGTGCATCAGCACCAGCCATACCAGTATGGTTGCCAACCTTATTAAAATCTTCCTTAAAATTCCAAAATCTGGGATTAGTTGAAAGGAGGCTTCTTAGTCTGTGTGACTTTAATGTAAAACTGTGAAGCCTAAATCCTAACTCAGAAACAAATAAGTATTGGAGGAGCTCTCCAGCCAGTTTTGGAGGAGAATTTGGGGATGCAGCCTGGTGCTGATGACCTGAATTTCTTCTGGAGCAAAACCTGTGGCTGCTGCAGTGACACTTCCTCCCGAGGGGCAGCTCCGGTCTCTGCTCCCTGGGACAGGGACAGGAGCCAGGGAACGGCCGGAGCTGGGCCAGGGCAGGCTCAGGCTGGAGATCAGGGAAAGGTTCTTCCCCCAGAGGGTGCTGGGCACTGCCCAGGCTCCCCAGGGAATGGGCACGGCCCCGAGGCTGCCAGAGCTCCAGGAGCGTTTGGGCAGCGCTGCCAGGGATGCCCAGGGTGGGGTTGTTGGGGGGTCTGGGCAGGGCCAGGGGCTGGGCTGGATGATCCCTGGGGGTCCCTTCAGCTCGGGATGTTCTGTGATTCTGTGACCTTGCCAATCTCAATTATGGAATCTTGGAATAGTTTGGGTGGAAAGGGACCTTGAAACCCATCCAGTGCCACCCCTGCCATGGGCAGGGACACCTCCCACTGTCCCAGGCTGCTCCATGCCCCATCCAACCTTGGACAGCACTGCCAAGGTGGGATTGTTGGGGTGTCTGTGCAGGGCCAGGAGCCGGACTGGATCATCCTTGGGGGCCCTTCAGCTCAGGATATTCCATGATTCCATGATCCCCACTGCAGGACCCTCACCCAGGTTTGCAGCAGGGCTTCCGTGACCTCACAGATGTTGATGTCTCCTCACAGAGCCTCTGTGGGTCCCTGGGCTGTGGCTGGTGCTGGAATGGGTCGGTCCTGCAGCAGACCTGGGGCAGCCAAAGGCACAGGAGAACCTCTCCAGGTGATGTTTCCCAGCACGTAGGTGTGAGAGGGGCCAAGGGATGCTCTCACAGCACCACATTCCTCAGCTGTCAAGAAGCAAACACCTCCATGTGGTCAGTCAGAAAAAAAAAAAAGATTTTAATCCACTGAGATGCTTCGTTTGGCCTTGCCATAAAGTGCTGAGAGAGGATAAAAGCCTCTGGGAGGACAGGCCAGATGGGAGGATTATCCGCGGCGCTTTGGGAAAGGCTGGGGCTCTGCAAACACAGGAGGGAACGAAAGCATCTCTGGCAGTGAGAGCTGCGTGCCGCGGGCCCTCTCAGCTCGCTGATGTGCAAATCCCAGCACACGCGGCTGCCTTGGCACCTTCTCTGCACCAGTTTTGGTCACGGCTTTCTGCGCGACTCGGGTGACTCAGCGCGCAGGAATCGCCGGGGCGCTTTGTTCTCGCGGCCCAGCCGAAATCTGGACGTGCCGGGCTGACAAAAGCTTCGGCATCGGGGAAACTGCGAGGTCTGGGGGTTAATGAGTGACACGGTCGGGCAGGCGAGGAATGAAATGTGCAGGGGGGAGAGTCGGATCCAGCGGTGCTGAGCTCACCTGTGGGGTTCTGCACTCACCTATGGGATGCTGCACTCACCTGTGGGATGTTGCACCCACCTGTGAGGTGTTCCACTCACCTGTGGGATGTTCTATTTACCTCTGGGGTGCTGCACTCACCTGTGGGATGCTTCACTCACTTGTCGGGTGTTCTATTTACCTCTGGGATGCTGCACTCACCTGTGGGATATTGCAGTCACTTGTGGGATGCTTCACTCACCTGTAGGGTGCTGCACTCATTTGTGGGATGTTGCACTCAACTGTGAGGTGTTTCACTCACCTGTGGGGTGTTCCACTCACCTGTGGGGTGCCGCGCTCACCTCTGGGATGTTGCACTCATCTGTGGGGTGCTTCACTCATTTGTTGGGTGCTGCACTCACCTGTGGGGTGTTCCACTCACCTTTGGGGTTCTGTACTCACCTCTGGGATGCTGTACTCATTTGTGGGGTGTTGCACTCACCTGTGGCATGTTGCATTCACCTCTGGGGTGCTGTACTCCCCTCTGGGGTTCTGTACTCACCTGTGGGGTGCTGCACTCACTTTTGGGGTGCTGTACTCCCCTCTGGGGTTCTGTACTCACCTGTGGGGTGCTGCACTCCTCTGTGGCTGTGTGGATCCCTGGCACACTCACTGAACACGGGTCACCAGAGGGGAGGAAGGCCTGCCCAGGGCTCAGCTGGACCCTCAGGTGCTCGGAGGAGGAGGAGGAGGAGGAGGAGGGCTCTGGAGAGGGGCTTTAGCAAACAGATGTGGCGGTGCCGACTCTGCAGGCAGCCCAGGTGTGCAGCACAGGCAGGGAGCGCTGCAGCCTCTCCCCTCCCGTGCTTTATTCCGCTGTCAGGGATGAGAATTTCCCTTCTGGTCACCAAAGTGCTCACGGGAGCCTTGGAAGCTCTGAGTGACTTCCTAAAGACGGAAAATGCCCCCTCACCAAGTCCCTTGTCCTGGATTTGAGATATTGAGGACACGGAGGGGCTGGAGCATGTCCAGGACAGGGGAAGGGGCTGGAGAATTCCTGGGGGAGCTGGGAAAGGGGCTCAGGCTGGAGAAAAGGAGGCTCAGGGGGGCTCTTGTGGCTCTGCACAACTCCCTGACAGGAGGGGGCAGCCGGGGGGATTCGGCTCTGCTCCCAG